>QTSX02003606.1:64790-422783 GCA_014839935.2 Entomophthora muscae
ACTATCTGTTGAATCATCTACTAAGTCAACTAGCTTCTGGATTGCTCATCCATCACAGCCCCTTGGTTTGGGACTCCACCAACTTGCTTCTGGATTGCTTATCCACCCCTGCTTTGGTTCTGAATTAGGACTTCACCAGCTGGAAATTAATTCTTCAATTAATGCAGTTCTTCAGCTGTGTTTAAATTGACCTCCTTCTCAATATTGAGCTACTGCAACTTCCCTTGTGCTGGGGCTGGCTTCCGTCCTCCTTCAATTGATAACTTGTCCAGTCCCTGACTGTTTGATATTCATTCCCCCCCTCTCTCAATCCCCTAAGCAATGACCAACCACCTTGAGCTATTAAGTAAATTTGTAGTGTTTAAACCTATTTTATCAATAAAATATCTTATCTACCCCCATATATATATTTACATCAATTACTTTGTGATGTATAATCTAAGAACTGCAAGGGAACTAGTCTCCTCCCATTAACTAAACTGTCAACTAAAGCTTGACTTAGAAATCACTTATTGAGTTTGCTTTCAAGTAGTTGCTGTTGCCACTACTATGAAGCCTTTGTTGTTCTCTAAGCCCAGACGCTTTTGTACTACCAACTACTTGTCAGTTCACCAACATAAAGTGCTAAGGCCCATAACTTGACCTTAGACTATCCCCCATCACCCGTAGTAAAGGTATCACATCTTGGTACTCTCCCAGACCTTTAGCTGATTCCTTTAACAACCTCTTATTGACACCTATGAAACTCAAGCAAGGGAGAGAACCCTACCCTAACATGGTAAGCACTAGATCTTCTGGAGCACCGCTCCTACCTTTAAATGACAACAACGAACAGTTTTGTCCTAACAGAACTTCACTTCTCCTGCCACACCACATCGGCACCGTCTTAAGCAAGCGCCAATACCCCGGGATGATTGGCGGCATTCACCACTAACAGGTGAGTCAGTTGTCAACAGGCAGAACTACCTCTGACCCTCAACCACCACACCTTCAGTCCCTACAGACCAGCTCTGTCTCTCCCCTGAGGTGCACCACAGGAAATTGGACCAACCAACCAGCAAACTACAACTCCGACAGGTACTAGGTAACTCCCAATTGTCCCAGTCCCGTAGAGCAACTTAAATCATTGAATCCCCATGGTACAGCCTTGATCCCTCCTCTAGGATCTTTTGCAGAGACCTCTAGCCAACCAGTGAGACAATTGTTCTGCAACATGGGACCTTCAACTTCTCTGCCTCTGGGTCAATTGACTCTTGATTGTTGGCCTTCCCCAATATACCCTGTCTCTACCAGCCCCAGTCTGCAATTGTTTCCAGTGCCCCCTTTAATGGACAGGCTAATACAATCCCATATCTCCCTCCTAGATACTTCAGCAGAGACCACCAACACTGACAGACCTGCAGAAATCAAGAAGGCCAACTGAGCACAATGGGGCCCTTCCTCAATTAACACTCATCAGTTTAGAGACTAACCACATACACCACTAGGGTTTGTCATCCTAAATTCATGGACATGATAAGTGGAAGCTCAACCAGGTCAATGCCAGCCTCTGATGCTCAATAATTGTCATGATAGAAAAGGACAAGAATAACAGTGTAGAATAAGTGCAAGGTTTATTGTAGAATAACAGTTAATATACCATGAGGAAAACCACGAGGCTATAAAGGGGTGGTGTATTGGTGTGTTCATGTAAGGTTTGAATCAAAAGACCATTGACACGGGTATCCAGCAGGTCAAATTGGCAAGTGCTCCCTAATTAAGAGGAAGTGCCATTTGACCATCAGATTAGTCATATTGAACAGTAAAGGGGTGACTCATTAAGCGCCTGCTGGCGTACAAGATATATTAGCAGGAAGAAGTCAGAAACTTTGGTTTGCAGCAATTGAATTTGTACTAAGTCTCAGTTAGATGGCAGAGAAGGCTATGTGATTACCTTGTGGCCCTGGATGAATAATCTCTACTAGTTGTGTCTAGAGAGAGGCGCCAAAGTACTTGAAGACAAAAAAATGTGAATATAACTTAATTTTTATTGGTGAATACAAAATTTAATGTATAGTGGTTTACACTACCACAAAACAAAACCAGGACAGTAGGATCACTTGCCACAAGCATGAGTGGGGCAAGTGAGTTGCGCAGAGTCAGGAAACCAAACAATTGTATTTCCAAGTTTGGATATAGACTCATTTTGAGGGGCAAAAGCAAAAGAGAGAGTATTGTCCTCAAAATAGCCCATCAAAGGTGAAATCAAAACATGGTGAATGGCAGCATTCACAACATTGCTTCCTCTAGATTGGCCTTAGGGGGGTTCTATTTGGGAGGAACTTGGCATGTACTAGGGAAAACAAACGGCTATTAGAGAGGATTTTCAAAGTGTACTCAGACCCTTGCTTGAAGGTCACTTCTAGAGGGCCAACCCACAGAGTATCTAGCTTGTGAGTGTGTCCTCCTACTCTATGCTGATAGTAGAGAATGTGGTCTCCAATGTTGAACTCAGGCAAGGGTGAGCGTCCAGCATTATTTGGAGAGAGCTCAAGCTTCTTGGTTTTATACAAAGAGGTATAAGCTGTAGCCTGTATGTCAATTATGCAGTTGACTAGATATTTGATATGGTCTTCAGGATTCATGGCCTCATCAGAGGAGAGAAGGCCCCCCAAGAGCAACGGAGTGGTAGCCTCACGTCCATACAGCATGGCAAAGGGGAAATACCTGGTGACACAATGTTTGCTAAGGTAATAAGAAAAGAGAGCAGCAGGTAAGTATAGATCCCAGTTTGCAGCATCAGAGTAAGTAAGCTTCCTCATGATAAAAACCAGTGTTGAATTTGCACGCTTGACTGCCCCATTGGTAGAAGGGTTATAGGGGCAGAGAAATATTGGTGGGACCCCAAAGATTCAACAACAGAGGTTAATAACTTGGCGTTGAAATTAGTTCCATTGTCAGATACTAACACTTGAGGGCAGCCATGGCAGTAGAAAACATCTTGCAACAGAAAGGCAGCAGTTGTTTTAGCAGTGATGTCCTTAGTAGGGCTAGCTTCCACCCACTTTCTGAAATGATCAACAGCAATTAGGATAAAGCAACAACCAGAGCGGGAACAGGGGAGAGGACCTACAGCTTCAATGCTGATAGTGTGAAAGGCATGTTGAGGGGGGACTAATATAAACTCATGAGAGGCAGCTTGCGGTCTCTGGAGCTGGCAATCATGGCAACTAGCTATGACGTCTGGAATCAACAGGCAAAGATTTTACCAGAAGTAGTTTTTCTGGAGCCAGTCATAGTTCTTAGCCATGCCCCCATGCCCTGTCTCTTTATGAGCTTGAAGCAAAAATGAAAGGCAAAGACTAGGTCATACATAGGGCAGGCACTGGTCTTGTACTTTCTTAAAGAGCTGATTATTGCAAAAGAGTGTATCCTCAGATAGTTTGGACAAGGCTAATTGGACTTCTTCTGTCTCTCTTTTATAAGAGGAAAGATATCCAATTAGTTCATACAGTCTATCAGCTTCTGCAGGGTGTAGAGCAAGGATGGGCATTCTGGATAGCCCATCAGCATTCTGATGTTGAATCCCAGGGCAATGTAGCACAGTAAAGTCATAGCATTGCAGACAGAGAGCCCATCTAGTTAGCTGTCCTTCTGGCTCCTTAAGCTGTTGTAACCACTTAAGCAAGGTGTGGTCAGTAACAAAAGTGAAATAAGTGCCATACACGTAGTGGAAGAACTGTTTGACAGCATGCAACACAGCAAGGCATTCTTTCTCCATAACACTGTAGTTCTTCTCATGTTTGTTTAGGACACAGGAAGTATAAGCCACAGAATGGTCCACACCTTTGTTGTCTAGTTGGGCCAAGATAGCCCTAATAGCAAGGTTGCTAGCATCAGGGTATAGGATGAACTCCTTATCATAGTCAGGATACACTAGGATAGGGGCCTCTTTGAGTTTCTGTTTGGGTTTTAAAGGCTTGCTGCTGGCTAGCAGTCCATTCAAAAGGGACATTACGTAACAACTGGACCAGAGGTTCACTAGTATTGGCAAAGTCAAGGATGAACTGTCTGTAGTAGCCCATAATACCCAGAAAGACTTGTACCTCTTGCAGGTTGGTGGGTGAAAGCATTTTGTCAAAAGCTTCAACCTTCTTGAACATTGGGCAAATCCCTGTCTTGGTTACTTCATGGCCCAAGAATTCAAGACACTCTTTGAAGAAAGCGCACTTAGATGGTTTAGCTTGAGGCCAGCCTCTCAAATATTTTAAAACACTTTCTTGAGATGAGCCAGATAGCCAGTAAAGGTAGCGCTGAAAACCTTTATATCATCTAAGTACACTAGGACACATGACAGTTTCAAGTCACAGAGGATGGAGTCCACGGCTTGTTAGAAGGTAGCTGGGGCATTGCAGAGTCCTTGTGGCATACATGTAGGATCAAACAGCCCTTCAGATTTAATGAGTGCAGTCTTTTGGCGGTCCTCAGGTAAAAGGGCAACTTGCCAGTACCCCTAATGCCAGGTCCATTGCAGAGAAGAACTTGGAGCCTCCAAGACAGCGGAGAGCATCATCAATACACAGCAAGGGGTAAGAGCCCTTCTTGATTAAATAGTTCAATTGTCAATAGTCCATCACAATATGATGACCCCCATCCTTCTTCTTCAAGATAAGTAAGGGGAAGCCCAAGGACTTTGGGAAGGGGCCAGTAGCCCAGAGTCTAACAGTTGTTTGAGCTCTTTAGACACCTGAGCGTCCTCTACGTGACTGCGGCAATATGGTTTAGCGCAAAAAGGGGAGTGTCTCCAGTATCAATCTGGTGGATAACACTTTTGGCTAGACCATAATCAGTGCTGTCTTTATCCAAGATGTCTGAAAATTGATTTAGAAAATAGAGCACCTCCTTCTGTTGGACCAGGGACAGCTGTGGAAAGTCTTGCACAGTGAACAAGGATAGGACTTGGGGTTCATCCTCTGGTAGGTTAAAATCTTGGAACATGCCAAAGGGATGAAGAGACAGGACATCAAGAGCGCTTAACAACTTGCAATATCCAACAACCTGCCCCCTAGACACAGTCATAGGAAGAGCAGTCAGGTTGGCTACCAAAAATTGAACAGAGTCCTTATGAGAGACATCTAGGATTCCAGGACAGAGATAAGGTTTGTTGTACCCTAATGAGGGGGGAGAGTACAACTCCAAGAAGGTTTGTTCAGGTAGTTCATATGATATCTGGGAGTCTAGGATTGCCTGGGAGCCAGGGGGATGGTGACAGCGGACGTGGCTAGGAGAGGGATCCCTTCAGACCAGGACAAGCCATGGGTGGACATTTCATGTTTGAAGAGTGGGTGCAATATTTGAGGTTGAAAACCCCAGTGGGATATTCCAAGGCACATTTCTTGAGATGTTTCCCTGGAACTTTAACCGGCTCTTCAAAGATCAGAGGGACTTTGTATCCCAGAATAGAGAGGTAACCATCTTTCAAGTTGATTATCCCATTATATTCCCTAAGGAAATAAGTGTCAACTAAGAGATTGTAACTCTTGTTTTCCAAGACAACTGCTGGAACAGCTAGGAGAAGCTTGCCAAACTGCATGGGAAGAGCAGAATATGCCCCTATGATGCAAGTCATAAACAGCTAGCTGTACCATACAACTGATGATAATTAAGGTTGGGGGCAATCTTGAGCTTCTTGGCAAGCTTTGAGGAGACAACGTTAACAGGTGAGCCAGTATCCAAGGCGGCCTTGATTTTCACCTTCTGGATGGATATTTCCACGTGGGTGGTAGTATAACAAAAGGGTGGAAGGACGGTAAGGATGTCTTGAGCTTCTGCCAGCTCTAGGTCCCACTTCTCAATCATGCATTGTAAGCCTAGAAACTCCTTATAGACAGTTTGGAGGGGAAGCAAAACTGACACATTCTTGAATACAGTGTCAGCAACTTCAGCAACTTCTTTGGATGACTCTACTAACACAGGAGACCTCTTTGCTTGAGTGAGGTATGGGCAAGAGACAACTTCTTTGGCCTCAGGCAAGGGTTTAGCAGTTGTTGTAGTCTTTCTGGAGCGTAAATTATAGGGAACTGCAATGGTTTTAGGGACAGCAAGAGCTTAATACCCATAAGCGCCAGGGTCATCAACATCAGAATTGTCCAAGTCAGAGTTGTCAGAGATATCATGAAACAATAGTAGGATGGGAGGTGCCTTGGTATCAGCAGGCTCAGAGTCAGTTATAGAGGAAGGGATTGAAGGAGACTGGGAAGAATTGTTGATAGAGAGCGTTTCCGCCTCTAGGTTGACTGTTCTTTTCCTGCCTGCTCCTTGAGATCAGCTCCTTCAGCCCAAGGATTAGTGCAGATTTGAGAATGGTGTCCTATCTGGCTGCAGTATTGGCTATCTTGATGGCAAGGAGGATTTTGTGAGTTCATTGTAAGGACGCAGGGGCCACAGGAAGACAAACCAGAGTTAGAGGCGGCACAATTCTCCCAAATAACCCTTCCAGAGAGGGTCAAATGCATATCCTGTAACAACATTTTTATGCTCTTTGTAGAGGACAGCATAGCCTTATGGGCTTTGAAATGGAGGCACGGAAGCTGGTTAACCTTGAGGGCTTGAGCGCAAGCCATGTAAGCTTTGTGGGCCATCAATTTTCTGCTTGTTATCAGTTGCTGCCCTTACATGTAGAATCTATCTGCAAACTCAGCTAGGGTCTCCTTAGTTTGAAAGCAATGTTCATGAAGGCGTCCTTCTTTACTTCCAAACTAAGATCACCACCAAATTTGTCAATCAGAAGCTGCTTCATGTCTTCCCAAGTTTCAATGGTGGGAAGCTCAGGCACCACCAACTCTTGGCAAGCCGGGTGTAGATAGGTTAAAATTTATTCCTTCTTAGCCTCATCTGATGCTCTTCTCATGGTAGTTTCATAGATAGTTAGGAAAGCTGCAACGGTTGAGGTTTTGGGATCAAAGACTTGTTTAAAGGTAGGCTTGAAGTGTACTTTGGGAGTTGGGTCACTATTGTTGCTATCAAGTACATTTATGCACAGGGAGAATTCTGCTTCATATTTAGAGGGGGGTTGTATAGCCCATAGCTTTCAAAAACTTTCTTCAAGGGTAGTTAGTGTCTCAACAGTGCAGGCACCTGTATCATTAGCTAGAGTGGTCTGTTTTTCAGTAACATCTAGGCGTTGGCCTTGGGCTGTTAATACCATAGAGAGCTCAGCTAGTCAAGAAGTAAGGGAAGGCCCCACTGAGAGGCAAGGGGCAAACCTGTCATTTACTGAGTCAATCACTTCACTCATTTCTTGCATGTCTCTGTCTAGCTTGGCATGGTCTTGTTTCAAATTGTCTACCTTGTTAGCTAGGGCAATCAACTCCCTAGCACATTGGATTTGAGTAGCTCCTGACAAGCCAGGGAAGCAGCCATCTTCATCAACAACTCCAACAGGACTAGCAGCAGTTGCCACCATCTTGCGTAGTGCAGCAAATTCCTGCTATAGCTCAGTAACTTGAGTGGTCAAAGCAAGCACCTGGGGGTCAGGTTGAGGAGCCTCAGCAGGACATTCTTGACTGCAGGTGGACGCACGTAGCTCTTGAATGGCATCCCATAGTTTCTTCTCTCTATCCACCAAATCATCAGTTGGGTGGAAGGTGGAGCATCTGGCTTGGGCATAAACAATTTGTCTACTTGATTCTGGAGTTTAGCAATAGCAGCGGCTGTGGCAACTCTTTCTTGGTCAAATTCTGCACTGAGCTCATTAAGGCCCTTAGCAGCAAGGTCAACTACCTGCTGCAGTTGCTCAAAGGAATAAGTAATGAATGCATTGAGCTGCTGTACAAGTTGTTCAAAATTGGTGAGATAGGCGTTCAGGGTGGAATCAACTTAGGCGCGCCAGGGCTGTTCCAACTGGTGAAACTCATGTAGACACTCTCTGACATATTCAGGGATGAATTGGCGCATTTGTTCAATAGAATTGACCAAACAGATCTGGGAGGTGACAGAGCTGTGCTGATTGTCTGATACCAAGGAAAACAGGGAGTGGATCTACTGCTGGTAGGCAGCAAACTGATCCCAGTGATGAGTGACGGCTGCTTGTAGAGACAAGATTTCCTGAACGTGGAACCCTAATACCATTTGATGCTGGGCTAAGGCAGGTTTTACAAAGGTTGACAGTAGGTGCTCAGCAGAGCCAGCCACTGAGAGGAGATATTGTGGAAATTGAGAAGCCACAATTAATTTGTAGTATTCAGCCTGACTGAACTGCAACTGGAGGTGAGGAATGGCTCCTTCACGGGCTATCCCAAGGGCTACCGCCATGACTTGTTCTAAGTCAGGGGTGCCCATGAGATAAGCAACTAGGCAGGGACCATTCCCAAGATTCAGTTAGTAGGGACAATAGGCGGGTCTGCAATGTCTTCCTCAATAGAAAGGCTGGTAATTTCAGGTGAAGTCAGCTCTTGTATAGGAGGAGACAAAGGACCTGAAAACGTGGATATGAAAGGGATAACCAAGGGGCTTACAGCCCCTGTAGAGAGCACCATTTTTGTTGTGTTCTGAGGCGCGGCACAAACACATAGTATGAATCCAATCCTAAGGTTAGGATTCCCGTTAAGTCTTGATTAGATGGCAGAGAAGGCTATGTGATTACCTTGTGGCCCTGGATGAATAATCTCTACTAGTTGTGTCTAGAGAGAGGCGCCAAATTACTTAAGACAAAAAGAAAAATGTGAATAGAACTTAATTTTTATTGGTGAATACAAAATTTAATATATAGTGGTTTACACTACCACAAAACAATAACAGGACGGTAAGATCACTTGCCAAAAGCATGAGTGGGGCAAGTAAGTTGCGCAGAGTCAGGAAACTGAACAATTGTATTTCCAAGTTTGGATATAGACTCATTTTGAGGGGCAAAAGCAAAAGAGAGAGATTTGTCCTCAAAATAACCCATCAAAGGAAAAATCAAAACATGATGAATGGCAGCATTCATGACAATCTGCTAATTCAACTCCAGTCCTTCTGGCCCTCCTGCTGTGCTGCCCCCAAGTTCCCCTCCCAGGTGCCCATTTTTATTTGATTACTTTGCAGAGAATCTGTTAAAGCCTAGATATAGAGACTATACTCTGACTGTATGCTGGCATGAGATCCCTTGTCCCAAACTAAAGAGTCACCCAGGTTTAACAGGAGGGGTCTTTGGTTTATTGCTGAACTTCAAAAGTTTAAATATGTAAAGATAAGCTTAACCTTCTCCCTGCCTACCAACTGGGCTTGAATTTGCCTCTCACCCCAAACCAATGTTTGTGTCTGCTTTATAACTTCCCCTTGATCATACCAATAAGCTGTTTGTAATAGTGTACATCACCCTTAAGGGGTGATTGGAACTACTATTCTGACCCTGGCTCATGGTATTGGGTGGGAAAGTCTATGCCATACCTGTTTAAGTTAGTGCCAATCTTATGGTATGGTTTTCCCGCCTGGTCCCTGAAAACAATGGTCCAACCCAAAATTGGTTCCTTGAAACCTGTTAATTAACTGTACCCCCATGCCAACACTGCATAGATGGCTAACTCTGGGGGCTGAGATTAGCGGTCTAGGGAACAGAAATACTGGTCAATAAGAGTTAGAAGCACAAGATATTAATCCTGGAAAGATGTCCTAAACCCCTATATCTGAAGCTTGCCTAATGTAAAGATTGAGCAGAATAATCCCCCAGGTTCAATAAAAGAGAATTATTCCTCTATTGCAGAACAGTATTGATACTAAGGTGAAACTTTTAAGTGGTAGTATCCTGGTATTGGGAAAAATTTAACAGTACTTTTGGGTAATTATTGTAGCCATTACCTTGTTCTAAAAGTCAAACATGTCATCTCCTTGGGTTGGGCAAATTACTTCTGGACTGGTGTAACCCAACCCTGATTGATACTTGAGATTGTCTCCAAACAGTTCAAGTATCAACCTTCCATGTATAACAACAATAAACCCAATCCTGACAAGATGCAAAATCTTGACTGACACCAAAACTATCACAATCTGTTTTTGACTTCAGTAGCTGGTCGCAGATCCTTTTGTGATTTTGGAGTCACATCATGATCCATGCTGATTAGTTTTGTGACTGTAGGAACAGGTCACAAAGTATAGCAGTTACAATTATGACCTGCTCCTAAAGTCATAAAACACATCTGTATGAGCTGGGATGTGACTAAGAACAGCCATATCTTGTTTTGTTGTGTTATTCATAAGTGTTGTGAATACCACTATTCACCATGTATTGATTTTGCCTTTGGTGGGCCATTTTAAAGACAAATCTCTCACTTTTGCTTTTGCCTCTCAAAATGAGTTGAGCACTGAATCAGGAAATACAATTGTTTGGTTTCTTGATCCTGCGCAACTCACTTGCACCACTCATGCTGGTAGCAAGTGATCCTACTGTCCTGGTTTTGTTTTGTGGTAGTGTAAACCACTATATATTACATTTTGTATTCACCAATAAAAATTAAGTTATATTCACATTTTTCTTTTTGTCTTAAGTAATTTGGCGCCTCTCTCTAGACACAACTATTAGAGATTATTCATCCAGGGCCACAAGGTAATCACATAGCCTTCTCTGCCATCTAACCAAGACTTAGTACAAATCCAATCCTAAGGTTAGGATTTCCTGTTGTGTGTCTGTGCCATGCCTCAGAACACAACAAAAATGGTGCTCACTACAGGGGCGGTAAGCCCCTTGATTATCCCTTTCACATCCACGTTTTCAGGTCCTTTGTCTCCGCCTATACAAGAGCTGACTTCACCTGCAATTAATAGCCCTCCTATTGAGGAAGATATTTCCAACCCACCTATTACCCCCACTATACTGAACCTCGGGAATGGTCCCTGCCTAGTTGCTTACCCCATGAGCACCACTGACTTAGAACAAGTCATGATGGTAGCCCTTGGGATAGCCCGTGAAGGAGCCATCCCTCACCTTCAGCTGCAGTTCAGTCAAGTGGAATACTATGAATTGATTGTGACTCCTGAAATTCCACAGCATATCCTCTCAGCAGCTGTCTCTGCTGAGCACTTGCTATCGTCCTTTGTGCAGCCTGCCTTGGCCCACCATCAAATGGTGTTGGGGCTCCACGTCCAAGAAATCTTGTCTCTATAAGCAGCGGTTACTCATCACTGGGACCAGTTTGCTGCCTACCAACAGTGGATCCATTCCCTGTTTCCATTGGTATCTGACAATCAGCGCAACTCTGTTACCTCCCAGACCTGTTTGGTTAATTCTATTAAAAAAATGCACCAGTCCATCCCTGAATATATGAGAGAGTGTCTACACAAGTTTCACCAGCTAGAACAACCCTGGCAAACTCAAGTAGATTCCACCTTAAACACTTATCTCACCAACTTTGAACAACTTGTGCAGCAGCTCAATGTGTTCAGCACGTATTCATTGAGCAACTACAGCAGATAGCAGACTTTGCTGCTAACAACCTTAATGAACTCAGTGCGGCAGTTGATCAAGAGAGAGCTGCCACCGCTGCTGCTATAGCCAAACCCCAGAGTCAAGTGAATGAATTGTCTATGCCCAAGCCAGATGTTCTGCCCTCTCCCCCTTCTGATGATTTGGCAGATTGAGAGCAGAGAATATAGGACACTATTTGAGAGCTACATACAGCTACTTGCAGTCAAGAATGTCCTGCTGAGGCTCCTCAACCTGACCCCCAGGTGCTTGAGTTGACTGCTCAAGTTGCAGAGTTACAGCAAGAACTTGCCGCCCTACGTGAGATGATGACAACTTCTGCTAGTCCAGTTGGGGTTGTTGACAAAGATGGTTGCTGCCCTGGCTTACCAGGAGCCCCTCAAATTCAATGTGCTAGGGAACCAGTTGCCCTAGCTAACAAGGTGGATCAATTGAAGCGGGACCATACTGAACTGGATAGAGACATACAAGAAATGAATGACTTGATTGACTCTGTGAACAACAGGTTTGCCCCTTGCCTCTCAGTGGGGCCATCCCTTACTTCTTGACTGACTGAGCTCTCCACAATAGTGACCACCCAAGGTCAACTCTTGGATGCTACTGCACAACAGATCACTCAAGCTGTCAATACGGGTGCCTGCGCTGTTGAGACCCTGACTACTCTTGAAGAGAGTGTTTGTCAGCTATGGGCTATACAGCCCCCCTCAGAATCCAAAGCAGAGTTTTCCCTGCGTATAAACGTACTCAATAGCAAAAATGGTGGTCCAACTCCCAAAGCACACTTAAAGCCTATCTTAAGCAAGTCTTTGACCCCAGAAACTCTACCATTGCAGCTTTCCTAACTATCTATGAAACTGCCATGAGATGAGCATCAGACAAAGTTAAGATAGAAAGTATTCTGACCTGTTTACATCCAACTTTCCAGGAGGTGGTGGTGCCTGAATTACCCACTATTGAGATTTAGAAGATATGAAGCAACTTTTGATTGACAAGTTTGGCAGTGATCTTAGCCTGGAAGTAAAAAAGGACGCTTTTATGCATATTGCTTTCAAGGCTAAAAAGACGCTAGCTGAGTTTGCAGACAGATTCTACATGGAAGGACAGCAACTGTTAACAAGCAGACAATTGACAGCCCATTAAGCTTACATGGCTTGCGCTCAAGCTCTCAAGGTTAACCAGCTTCTGTGCCTTCACTTCAAAGCCCATAAGACTATGCTTTCCTCTATGAAGAGCATAAAGATGCTGTTGCAGGACATGCACCTTACCCATTCTGGAGCAGTTGTTAAGGAAGGTTGAGCTACTTCTAACTCTGGTTTGTCTTCCTGTGGTCCTTGCATTCTTACCATGAACTTGCAAAACCTTCCTTGACGCCAAGGTTGCCACAGCTGTGATCAGATAGGTCACCATTCTTGAGTCTGCACCAACCCACGGGTTGAAGGAGCTGATCCAAAAGAGCTGGCGGAAAAAGAACAGTCAACCTAGAGGCAGAGACGCTCTCAGTTGACAATTCTTCCCAGTCTCTTTCAATCCCTCCCTCTATATCTGACTCTGAGCCTGCTGATAATGAGGCTCCTCCTATCCTCCTCTTGTTCCACAATATCTCTGACAACTCTGACCTGGATGACTCTGATACTGACAACGCCGACACATATAAGTACTTGGTTCTGGTTGTTCCTGAAAACATTACAGTCCCCTATAAGTTGCAATCAGGAAAGACTACAACTACCGCTAAGCCTTTGCCTGAAGCCAAAGAAGTTATCTCTTGCCCTTACCTCACTCAGGCTAAGAGGTCCCCTGTGCTAGTGGAGTTGTCAGAAGAAGCTGCCAAGGTTGCTGACGCTGTCTTCAAGAATGTATCTGTTTTGCTCCCTCTCCAAACTGTTTATAAGGAGCTCTCAGGATTAAGATGCATGATTGAGAAGTGGGATAAGGAACTAGCAGAGGCTCAAGATATCTTAGCTTTCCTTCCACCCTTTGGTTGCACTACCACTCAAGTAGAGATATCCATTCAAAAAGTGAAGATCAAGGCTGTTTTAGACACTGGCTTGCCAGTCAACGTTGTCTCCTCCAAGCTTGTGAAGAAAATCAAACTTGCCCCTGACCTTAATTATCATCAGTTATATGGCACAGCTGGACTGTCTATGACCCGTGCCATAGGGGCATATTCTGCTCTACCCATGAGGTTTGGCGAGCTTCTCCTAGCTGCGCCAGCAGTTGTCTTGGAAAACGAGAGTTACAATCTCTTAGTTAGCACTCAGTTCCTTAGGGAATATAACAAGATAATCAACTTGAAAGATGTTTACCTATCTATTCTGGGATATGAAGTCCCTCTGATCTTTGAAGAGCCAGTTAAAGTTCCCAGGAACGTCACAAGACATGTGCCTTGGAATATCCCACTGGGGTTTTCAACCTCAAATATTGCACCCACTCTTCAAACATGAAATGTGCACCCATGGCTTGTCCTGCATCTGAAGGGATCCCTCTCCTAGCCACGTCTGCTGTCACCATCCCCTCTGGCTCCCAGGCCATCCTAGACTCCCAGATATCATATGAACTACCTAAACAAACCTTCTTGGAGTTGTACTCTCCCCCCTCTTTAGGGGGCAACAAACCTTATCTCTGTCCTGGAATTCTAGATGTCTCCCATAAGGACCCTGTTCAATTTTTGGTAGCCAACCTGACTACACTCCCCATGACTGTGTCTAGGGGGCAGGTTGTTGGATATGGAAAGTTGTTGAGCGCTCCTGATGTCCTGTCTCTTCATCCCTTTGGCACATTTCAAGATTTTAACCTACCTGAGGATGAACCCCAAGTCCTGTTCTTGTTCACTGCGCAAGAATTTCCACAGCTGTCCCTGGTTCAATAGAAAGAGGTGCTAGACTTGCTAGACCAATTTTCTGATATCTTTGCTAAGGACAGTACCAACTATGGGTTAGCCAAAGGCGTTATCCATCAGATTGACACTGGTGATGCTCCTCCCTTCTGTGCTAAACCATATCACTGCAGCTGTGTAGAGGACGCCCAGGTATCTAAAGAGCTCAAACAACTGTTGGACGCTGGGCTGCTGGCATCTTCCCAAAGTTCATGGGCATCCCCGCTACTCATCTTAAAGAAGAAAGATGGAGGTCATTGTATTGTGATGGACTACCGCCAATTTAACTTTTTGACCAAGAAGGACTCATACCCCTTGCTGCATATCAATGATGCTCTCTGACGTCTTGGAGGCTCTAAGTTTTTCTCTGCAATGGATCTGGCATCTGGATACTGGCAAGTTGATCTTTTGCCCAAGGATCGCCAAAAAGCCGCGCTCACTACATCTGAAGGGCTTTTTGAGCCTACTTGCATGCTGCAGGGACTCTGCAACGCCCCAGCCACCTTCCAAAGGGCCATGGACTCCATCCTCTGCAACTTGAAGTTGTTGTTAGTCCTAGTATACTTGGATTATATAACAGTTTTCAGCGCTACCTTCACCGACTGTAAAGACCCAACAATTGGGGGAGTATTTTAGAAAAATAAGGTACCAAGTTGGCAACTTGGAATCCTGTGAGCGCCAGCACAATGGGATATACTGTCATCATCCATATGAAGATCTTGGCGTGTACGTTATATTGACTGAAATTACTGGTAAAATACGTAAGTACCTAGTATACACAGGTGTATATAGCTATGGTCTGGGTGGAGTGGGGCAGCACCAGTGTGGGCCAGGAGTACTGCTCGGAGGAGTTTAGCTGCACTGGCTCCTTGTAGGTGTACTTGCGGGTGGTTTATTGAACGGCCTATGCTGGTGATTGTATTGGTGGCCCCCAATCCCTAGGCAGGCTGTGATTACAGCTGAGAAGATTAAATGGTTCATCTTCTGATCCTGGGAAAGGGCAGACAAAACTTAGTGTCTTTAACTTTCTTGTAGGGTAAAGTTCTGATTGACTTATGTGATACTATTGAGGGGTATTTTCACTCAATGATAGCACAAACCATCATCAAGTGAATTGGCTTCATTATATACTATCATCCTTGTGGTGGCATGAATAGAGTAAAACACTGGACAGGGAACCCCAAACACTTGATGTTGTCTGGAATTCCCTTTTGGGAGGGGAATTGGGAGTGGTGTGCAGGCAATGAATTGTTACTTCTGGGCTTGCATTGGTTTAGTGTATCATTGGATGTTTTCATGCATCTAATTTTGGATTCTGCAGTTAATGCAAGAATGGGTGGGTTGAGCAGCTTGTCAGCCCCTCCCAAATTTGGTAGATTCCAAATTTGGGCAGCAGTTCCCCCTCCATTTGGGTTTGGAGAAATTGCCTTCTTGGGTTTCCCCATTTGGTAATTTCCCCATTTGGCGGCATGGGCGGGGGGCTGGCTGGCAGGAGTGGGTGGGAAAAAGCTGGCTGGCTGGGGGCGGGTGCCTGGCGGTTGGGAGTGCGGCTGCGGGGCCCACGGGCGGGGTATAAAACCTGTCCAAATTAAAAATCTTATTTTTAATTTCAATTTCCTGGCCTCAACTTTTTGCAGCAGTTTCCCCAATAAGGGGGAACTGCTGCCATTTTTTATTTTGTCAAGTTTGATTGTGCACAAAATATTGTCCTGAACTAAGGTGTTTTCAGGAATATCCCTGACACCAACCACCTGGCTCATCTCAAAGAGGTGTTCCTAAAGATTTGGGAAGCTGGCTCAAACTAAAACCTTCCAAGTGCGCCTTCTTCAAAGAGCATCTTGAATTATTGGGCCATGAAGTAACCCAGACAGGGATTCTCCCAATGTCCAAGAAAGTTGATGCCTTTGACAAAATTCTTCCACCCATCAACCTGCGAGAGGTACAAGTCTTTCTAGGGATGATGGGCTACTACAGACAGTTTATCCCTGACTTTGCCAATACTAGTGAACCTTTAGTCAAGTTGTTATGTAATATTCCTTTTGAATGGACTGTCAGTCAACAACAAGCCTTTGAAACCCTTAAGCAAAAACTCAAAGAGGTGCCAATCCTAGTGTATCCTGACTATGATAAGGAGTTCATCCTATACACCGACGCTAGCAATCTTGCTATTGGTGCTATTCTGGCCCAACTAGATGACGAGGGTGTAGACCATCCTGTGGCTTATACTTCCTGCGTGCTAAACAAGCATGAGAAGAATTATAGTGTCACAGAGAAGGAGTGTCTTACCGTGTTACATGCAGTCAAACAGTTCCCCCACTATGTGTATGGTACCCATTTCACAGTTGTCACTGACCACGCTTTGCTTAAATGGTTACAACAACTTAAGGAGCCAGAAGGGCGCCTAGTTAGATGAACCCTATGTCTACAAGGTTACAACTTCACTGTGCTCCATTGCCCTGGGATTCAACATCAGACGCTGATGGGCTATCCAGAATGCCCATTCTTGCTTTACATCCTGCAGAGGCTGACCGGTTGTACAAACTAATTGGATACCATTCTTCTTGGGAAAGTGAAACAGAAGAGTTCCAACTGTCTTTGTCCAAGCTATCCAAAGATACCCTCATACACGACACCCAGCTCTTCAAAAAGGTACAAGATCAGTATCTGCCCTATGTATGACCCAGTCTGCACCTCTTGTTGGTGTTGCAAGCTCATAAAGAGACTGGGAATGGAGGCATTGCTAAGAATTTTGACTGGCTTCAGAAAAATTACTTCTGAGAAAATCTTTGCCTGCTAATCCCAGACGTCATAGCTAGTTGCCACAGCTGCCAGCTGCAGGGGCCTTGAGCTGCAGCCCACAAATTCAAATTAGTTCCCCCTCAACATGCTTTTCATACTTTCAGTATTGACGCAGTAGGTCCTCCCCCCTGCTCACGTTCTGGGTGTCACTTTATCCTGATTGCTGTTGATTACTTCAGCAAGTGGGTAGAGGCTCGCCCTACAAAGGACATCACTGCTAAGACAACTGCTGCCTTCCTGTTGCAAGATGTTTTCTATCACCATGGCTGTCCTCAAGTGTTGCTCTCAGATAATGGGATTAATTTTAATGCCAAGCTGGTAACCTCTGTTGTTGAAGCTTTGGGGCCCCACCAGTCTTTCTCTGCCCCTTAGAACCCTTCTACCAATGGGGCCGTCAAGCGTGCAAATTCAACACTGGTCTCCATCATGAGAAAGCTCACCTACTCTGATGCTGCTAATTGGGACCTATACTTACCTGCTGTTCTCTTCACGTATTGCCTTAGCAAACATTGTGTCATTGGGTACTCCCCCTTTGCTATGCTGTATGGGCAAGAGGCTACTACCCCATTGCTCTTGGGGCCCCCTGCTTTCCTCTGATAAAGCCATGAATCCTGACAACCACATCAAGGATCTAGTCAACCGCATAATCAATATACAGGCCACTGCCTACACTTCTGCATACAAGACTAAGATGCTTGAACTATCTCCCAATAATGCTGGACGCTCTCCCTTGCCTGAATTCGATGTTGGCAACCATGTTCTTTACTACCAAAATAGAGTAGGTGAGCGCGCGCATAAGCTAGACACTCTGTGGATTGGCCCTCTGGAAGTGACCTTCAAACAAGGGTCCAAATACACTGTGAAGCTCCTCTCCAGTGGTTGTCCTTTTGCTTGAGTGCATGCCAAGTTCCTCCACAAGTACCACCCCCCTAAGGCCAATCTAGGAGAGGGCAATGTTGTGAATATTTCTATTCAAAATGTTTCAATTTTGCCTTTGGTGGACCATTTCAAAGACAAATCTCTTGCTTTTGCTTTTGCCTCTCAAAATGAGTTGATGACTGAATCAGGAAATACAATTGTTTGGTTTCTTGATCCTGCGCAATTCACTTGCCCCACTCATGCTGGTGGGGAGTGATCCTACCGTCCTGGTAGTGTTTTGTGGTATTCCTAACCACTATATATTCCCTTTCATATTCACCAATAAAATTAAGTTCTATTCACATTTTTGTCTTTGTGTCTTCAGTACTTCCGCGCCTCTCTCTAGCCACAACTAGTAGAGATTATTCTTCCAGGGCTGCAAGGTAAACGCATAGCCTTCCCTGTCATCTAACCAAGACTTAGTACAAATCCAATCCTAAGGTTAGGATTTCCCGTTGTGTGTCTGTGCCGCGCCTCAGAAAATGACAATAAGTATGTGAACTATCCTGTTTTATTGGATAGATATTTATCTATTCAGGTTAACAGTATTCTGCTATAGTTAGCTAAAACAAGCTGGGGGCTGATTAAAACAATCACCATGAGATAATACAGGTATAGCTTATATTAATTTGTAGTTAAAAATTAAGATCCAACTTGAGACTGCTCAAACTTCACATCTGTTGCTTGTACAAGATGAAAGCTTCCTTCCTTTAATATTTTGTGACATTCTACAAAATTTGTAAACATATCCACAAATATTTCTTTGTGGCCAAATATAAGCCCTTCTTAAAGTGGGGTTGTGACCCTGTGATCACACAACTGCTGTGGCTGTCCTATCCCTGATTGTATGGTAAATAAAGATCACAATCCAGCAATTTGGATGTGGATACCATAAATTTGACACAGAGCGTTGGTAGGAAGGAAGCAGACATACCATCTGTCAGTATTTCAGAATAATATGATAGACTTGACCATCATTTCCCTGACTGATTGGTTAAAGACGACCAATTGCCATGGAGCTGGAAGGCTCCCAAAAGTATCAGCTGATCTTACAACTGGCTTTGGGTAATCAGTACAATTATTATTACTCCAAAGATCAATCCTGATACGAGAATTGTCCTCTCATTAGATCAAACCTGAGTAAACAGGCTTGATGATTCATGATTATAATCACAGAACGCTCCTCAGCCAATAAGACTGGGTATTCAAGAATAATAATGCAAGATAGCTGCCGCCAAACATTTGCGCTTGGAGACGCCTCAAAATCTATGACCAATATAGAAGGTTGTTTAGATGCATACTGCATGATGCAAAAACCCAGTTGACATGGTAGCCAAACTCGCGCATGCATAAACTGCAATCAAGATGCCGCCAATACGCTGATGAGATAAGCTGAGGTCTGATAATCTATTGAAGTCCCATGCCAGACTGGCATGGCTGCCTAACTCTGGGGGCCAAAACTAGCAGTTTGAGAAACAGATAGACTGACTAGTAAGAGTTGGAAGCATCAGATTACAATCTGGCAAGAGGGCTTATCTACCCTATATAAGGTGCTCCCCTGATTAGAGATTGAGCAGAATATTCACCCTTGAAGATAGAGATTAAAGGATCTCTATTGTTGTATCACTACTAGTCAACGCCTAGTAGTCAGAAGTATCCAAGTAGAGCACGCCACCATCTACTTGCAGACTGTGTATTTTCTCCTACGACCAGATAAGTTTCTGCCAAGCCGTAGCTGTACTCTAAGACCCGATTGGTAGCTACAGACTGTCGCTATACAGTCCCCTATCAACATCCCCATTCCCATGTCCATTAATAAAAACAATTCCTCAAGACCACAAAATCTTGACACCATCTATATTAAATAATTATAAAACATCCCTTATAATCAGTTATACTGCCTATTGAACGGCTGGTGGTTCCAAGCTTAACTTCAGCAGTTATGCAGCTTAGAATCAGCGATGATGGGTGCAGGTTTTATCTGTCAGTAAGCCTCCTGTAATGAGGAAGGGTCGAGTGATAGTGTTGCAAGGTTATTGGGTTTAAACTAGATACAACTGGGACATTATTTTTCTTGTTATGCCTAGGCGCCAGATTGGTTATTTTATAACTTAATCACATTATTCATATTCAAATTATTCAGAAAGAGTAAAATACAATCAATCCCAAATATTTAATTGATCTTGGGCTTGGGTGATTTTTTAAAAAATAATTCATTGATTTTATAATTGAAAATTGCAACTTATAGTACTACTGAAAATATCTTAAGTGCTACTACAAACCAAAAATATTTATGATGAGTTGCATGGGAGAGTAATAGCAGCCCCAAAGCTATAAATGCTATTACCCTATCTTTGGCTCATCATAAATATTCTTAGTTTGTTTCAGAAAAAAAAGGTTGTTGTTTTTGAAAGACTGATAACTCTATTTAAAATACACCCTCTAGTAAGCTGCCCTACTTCATGAACTTGCCCCAATACACTACTAGCATCTTCTGATATTTTTGTTTCTCTGGTATCATCACGTGATTTCAAATGATAAAATATCTCAGAATATTCTGAGAAGCTTTCAAATGTTAAAGGTGAAGTATATAACTTCCCATCTTTCATCAAATATGAAAGATTAATGCGCAGATTTTTAACTTCAAGCTCTCTTTTTATAGGCCTAAATTTCCTTTCATAAATATAAAAAAATGCTTTTTGGGAAACAATTGAACCAGTTAAAGCTGAATTGTATAATTCTTTTCTTCTTTCTTCTTTCTCACAAATATTTTTTAGATCATTAATGTTGTTAATATAAAGTACATTTTCTTTTTCCTTTAAAATTTTTGATATTACACCAAAGTGACCATCAACAATGCTTTTTCCATGGCATTCAACAAAACGGTTATATTTTATGGAACCCTTAATATATTTAGGTGCCTCTTTAAATAAGTAATATAAAAATTCATATGATCTAAAATGATTTCCATTATCTGTCCATACTTTTATATTTTTTATTTTTTTAAATCTATCTAATTTAAGAAGACTTATTAGACATTCACCTGAAAATAAAGAATCATGTGATAATATTTGAGACAAAAAATCATGATATTCATATTTAATTTTATTGTTTTCTTTAAAAACTAATGCAAACCCTAATAATGAGATTGGTTTTTTTGAATAAAAACAATTATTGGTCTCAATTGGACCACCTCCAACCTTTAAGTTTTCTTTATAATCTATAACTACAACACAAGACTCATCATCTAGTTCATTAATATCTTTTTTATATTCACAATTTTGATGAAAATAAAAGTCTTGGTGCTGATTAATAGTCTTTAAGTCATTGTCTATAAATTCTGGTAATGGTAAGTTTTTACTTTCACATTCTTCCTTCTTTTTTCTAGTGAATTTTTTAAATTACAAATATTGCACATATCGGTTTGTTTTTTACTTTTTATTATATTTTTAGGGATTAATTTATAGTAAGTGGAAATTGAAACTGAAATTTCATTTTTTATTTTCATATTTTCATATATTTCTTTTTTTGTTTTAAGTAGAGAGTATTTAATTTCAGTTGAGTAATTACTCATCTCTTTTTCTATATCTTTATAAATTTTTTCAGGCACTTTTTTTGTAAACTGGCTTGTTTCAAAAGAATTTTCCAGCAATTTTTTAATTATTTTTTTAGTTATTTCTTTTTTTAATGAATAGTTATTATTTTTTTGGCTTTTTTTGTTTAAGCTTACATTTTTATTTTTATTTATTTTTCTTGAGTATTCAAACTCACTTTTAGTTATATTAAACCCCATATCATTAAGCTCTTTTAAAGAGTAACTGGAAGTAACCAGAGATCGCAAGGCTGGGAGATGTTTTTGGGGAGAAGATTTCATGAGATCCTTTAAGTTTTCAATGAACTCATTGCCTTTTTGATTTTGAATAGTTGGCAGGAACTGAGCTTTCCCAAATTCAGTTTGAGTAAGGAAGTGCTTGATGAAATTATCAAGATCATCACCAGCAATAAAGAGGAATGCCTTTTTTAACATTGCAATTCTCTCTCTTTTTGTTGAAGCTCCCAAGGAAAAAAAGGGTAGCATGGAAGAAGTAAATTTAACTGAGGACATGGTAGTATTTTGAATCTGTAATTAGGTCAGATCTTTGATGTGTGCCTTAATGATGGAGTAGTTATGATCAGAATGTGGTCTTTGAATTGGGTTATTTGGATTAGAAGCTTTGTGGTACTTTAGCTCTTATATACCAAGCTAAATGACACCATTCTGAAAGAAATGGTGTGATAGCTTTTATTATAGTTTGAACTTGAATTTATGTTTGCAGAAATTAATTAAATACCCAGTTTTCATGCACAAGTGATATATGTGAAGCAGCTAAGCATTATTATTACATCATATCCTCTTTGTAATCAATGCAAATCAATTAAAATGATGTATTCAGTTAATTGTAACTCTTCCGCATATTTTTAAATGATAAAATATTAAAGAATTCCATTTAAAGAATGCTCAATTTGAGGTTCGAAGCTCACTTGAACCTTAAAATCAATCTAAACAGTGATAAAAACATCCTAACTTCAAACTATCATAAAATCCTAGAGAATTGAGCTTTTTAAATAAAATAAAATGCGAAAATAAAGCTCTCAATCTTATCTTTAATTTCGTCAAATAAAAAACATCTGTTGTGTATTCAAAAAAGAGTATTTATTAGCTTTGAAGTGATCTACTTTATATCATTAGATATAATCATATAATAAAATCTGGATTATGCTCTTTTAAATTACTTTCGCTTTAATATTGAGCATAGTATACATATTAAAATTTTTACACCAATAGAAAGATAAGATTCTTAGCTTCATTTTGATAGTTTACAGTGTGAAAAAATATTAATTTTTCATTGAGTTATTAATGTTTTAAATATAAATTGTGTAATTAGTTACTTTTTCAAAATCGAACTGTGTTATGCTGCGACTTGAGCAGCATGTGCATTAGAAAATGGCCTAATCTCTAAAATAATGACCCAACTGTTGCATTACTCTAATTAACATGTTGGGATAACTGATTGATATTCCTTTCGGTTCATTATGGATGTGCAACTAGTTTGGTGATGGTGTATTCTAGATCAATGATGTCATATCTAGATCACTTTGGATCCACGGATATCGCAATCGAGGTGACAATGCTTATGGGCTGCCCAAGTGAACCTTGGCGGGATCCAAGAGGAATAAGGTTTAGGAGATATTCCCAATTCCTATTTAACTCTTCTACCCATTATAATAGATCCAATTAAACGTCTAGACTTTATTATAAACTGAGCAGAAGAACTGCAATTAGTCCATGTTTAATCTTTAGTTGAAAGGTGAACATCGGGGTTGTTGAGTTAAGTAACAATCCTCTACCATGCCAATTCCGACCGACGGCATAGTTCGATCTTGTGGCCTGATAAAAACAACCGAATCTCCACTTCCTGGGGGTTTGAAGATTTGGCAGCACTTTTTTTGAAAATTAGTGATTTTTTCAAGAGGTTCGATTTACCCCACTCGCTAGCGATATTGTGGTTTAAATCTTCCAGCTCCCTTATGGCTTTTTTATAACTCTGGAACTTAGATTTTTTGGGGACAAACAATTCTGGTCAAGATGACATCATCGGTGATGGATCAATTCGGTAAATCTTTCAAACCAAGCTGCAGTATTATGATTTGGAGGTATGGGGATGAAAAGGTTGTATGGGATCAGAACAGGTGCAGTAAATTATGTTTGGGGTATATGGTAATTATAAACAGTAGTTTGAATTTGGTGGATAAGTTTAATCCTTTGCATCTGTTTGTATGAAACAGATGATTTTTGGTGTAGGGATGCTTAGTTTATTATAAAGGTTGGTTTCTCAGTTGTAGGAGATCATCTATGCTTATGGCAACCAGCGGGGTTCGCTTAGCGGGTGAGTTTGGATCGTATCAGGGTAGCGGATGGTACTACTGGGTTGGCAGGAAAAGTTGCAACCGTGGTTGTAGTTTTGATCCACTCTGGGGCTGAACCTGATGCATAGGTTATGGTTGGTGGATATTGTCAGTTGGTTCTTACATGTGCAGGAGATTTTGAACCGCAAAGCGTTTGCATCGGAACCCATCAACTTTAAAGTTGCCCAGATCCCGTTCATCTTCTACCGACGGATCCATCTTGATTTTCAAACATCTATTTATTTACGAAATCGTTCGATTGAAGCAATAAATTAAAATGTTTATTATAATATAACTTTCCTTCTATTGAAGATAGATTCACTCCCTAATGGAGCTAAATTTAGATCTCAAGTAGGATTAACGCTTGTGAAGTTTCAACTTTCCAACGTGAACAATAGTTTCCTTTGAAAGATCTTCCCATCACCCCAGGTCTTGGCATGTACCAAGGAGGTTTATAATAGAGTTTACCGAAGTAGATATTGGATTAAAGGGTCAAGGTTGGGTTGCATCATGGTATGGTGGGGTAGGTTGGGCACGAGCGTAAACCAACTTGCTACCGGTCCCTAGAGATATGCCCTTTGACGAGGTTCGTGTGAATGGATCGGCGGTTCCTTATAACGGGTTATATAAAAGCCTAGTTTAAGGGGGATGATGTTAGGCAAGTTTCAACTGCAGGTGTCATGGGGTTGATTGTCTCTGCAGATCAATTTGATTTGGGCGGAGGCTCAAGGGTTGGTATTGGAATTTATTTTGTTGTGACCAAGTCTGGGCGGCATGTGGCGGTGGGGCAGTTGTGGCTTGAGCTTATGGGGCAGTTGTGGCTTGAGCTTATGGGGGCGATAAAAGGGAGGGGGTTTTGCTGGAAGCATTATGAAGCTTGCTTTTGGTTTAATTGGACTGGCAGCGTGTTTCCAGTATGGCGTAGAAAAGGTGCGGGGGGTGAATCTGGGGGGATGGCTAGTGCTGGAGCCTTGGATTACTCCGTCGGTGTTTGAGCAGTTCCAAGGCCGCCAGAACCCAGCGGTGGACGAGTGGACTTTCTGCGAAGTGCTTGGGCGGGAGGAGGCCGAACGCCAGCTAAGACGGCACTGGGAGAGTTGGGTGACTGAGGGCGACCTCGCTCGCTTGGCAGCGGCCGGCATCAACCATGTGCGTATCCCAGTAGGGTACTGGGCAGTTGATATCAAGAATGGCGAGCCTTGGGTCAAGGGGTCCTTTGACTACCTGATCAAAGGTGTTCACTGGGCCAAGAACCATGGCATCCGTGTCATTATAGATATCCACGGAGCGCCTGGTTCGCAGAATGGATTCGATAACAGCGGCAAGCGGGATGGAATCCGCTTCTTTGACGACTACGACAACATCCGCCGCATGCTGAACGTTGCCCAAGTCCTGAGCGAGCATTTCGCCAGACCCGAGTTTGGCGGGATGGTGGCTGGAGTTCAGCTTGTGAACGAGCCGGCGGGATGGCAGCTGGACCGTGGGACTCTGCAGCAGTTCTACTCCGATGGGTATGACCGGGTGCGCGGAAACAGCAAGGAGATGCTGGTGGTGGTGCATGATGCGTTTGTCCCATTGCGGGATTGGGAGTATCTACGCAACGACTACCACCAGCGTGTGATGCTCGATACTCACATCTACCAGGTGTTTGACTACGGGCTGCTTGGCATGTCCAAGCAGTCGCATCTCCAAAAGCCCTGCACACGATGGGGGGAGATTGCCAACAGCAACCAGAAGCTATGGACAGTTGTTGGTGAGTTCTCGCTTGCGTCCACGGACTGCACCCGCTGGCTCAACGGCTTCAACCGTGGCGCGCGCTACGATGGCACCTTCGAACAGGGGCGAGGCCCCGTCTGCCCCGGATGCACCTGTCAGGGCAAGGACGACCTTGGCAGCTATACCCCCGAGCATCGCGAGTTCCTCAAGAACTTTGCTCGCCAGCAGATGGGGGTTTACGAGACAGCAGGCTCCGGCTGGTTCTTCTGGAACTTCAAGGCCGAGAAGTCTCCCGAGTGGGATTTCCTTTTGGGCGTAGAGCAGGGATGGATCAATTTACACCAGGGCCTTACCCCCTCCTGTTAACTGCCCAAATAAAAATCCAACATATACCATTGAAATTATCCAGCCATTAGTTTACGATTTATATAATTTTACGAATAAAAATCAATTAAAATTATTCACTCATTAGTTTACAATAGATGAAGATTACAAAAAGATCAATTGAAATTATCCACTTATTAGCTTACAATTTATATGCATTTTACGAGTAAAAATTAATTAAAATTATCCACTCATTAGCTTATAATTTATAAAAAAATTACAAATAAAATAACAAGTCAAAGTAACCTTCCCAATTTAGAATTAGAAATCCCGAAACTTACTCCACTGTTTCAGGTGGAGCTTAAGGCATTTTAGGTATCACAGGTGTGATCTTACAAACGGCAATATATCCCACTTGACATCACATATCCCTTAAACTTTAAACATCCATTTGACTCTCTTGGGAATAACTTCAACCCAAAGTAATTAAAACAGATACAGGGTTTTAAAACAAACACAGCATAACCCCTATACCCAGCTCAGGGGTAGGATTAAACATCCACTATAAGCTAAGCTTTACCGCCATTCTCTCGACCGTTCAAAGCATGTAACGATAACCTTTTTCCATGGCGCAGCCGGGATGATAGCTGACGATAATCATTATGGGTATCAAAGATCCCCCTGGATTCCGCTTCAGTTTACCGTTTATCGGGATCTCCCGAGAACCTTACCAAACTGCCGTAAACCGTACAAGTTTCCCAGCCAAACGTAATCTATCTATATGATCTCTCAACCCCACCGGATCCCTGAAAAATGATCAAGTCAACGCTTTACCTCACCAAACATTACCCACCCAGTTCCCTATAAATCTTTGGCGGTCAAGAACTCCTACCCCCTTCCAGACCATATCAAGCCAGCCCAGAATGCTTTACACATCTCATGTTCCAAGATCCCACTATCTGGATTTCTAGGGAATACTATCTGGCAACTTTCCACCAGCTTGTGTTGCAACCAAGGTCAACCCCCACCCAACAATGTATCTTATAGTACGCAGGGGGCGCTGAACAAGCTCCTCACATGTATCAAACAACATTCCACCTCAGATATCAAAGTACAGGGCAACAATTCTGTATATGGAGCAAAGCCAATCCAAGCCAAACACCCTCAGCAAGCTATCCAACCCCCAAGCTATACTTGGACATGTTCTCATACTACCCTTGTTGTCGTTCTCTTAGGCAGATCCAAGATACACAACGGGAAATCTTAATCATAGGCTCAAGTCCGTACTAAGCCAGGAGGCTAGTCTTCAGGGATGAATACAAGATTTAACTTAAAGCCCTGGGGAATATAATTGACATAAAGCTCCTCTAGGTTCAACTAGGAAAAGAGCGCCAAATTACAAAAAGAATCACAAAGAGAAGATGTGAATAGAATTTGATTTTGTTGGAGGAACCAAAATGGTCCTTATATCGTAAATGGTTATCACAAAACATTAGAAGTCCAGATAAATCGATGGCCACTCTTATAAGTGGCTCAAGGATCAATCAAGTCACCTGATAAAAAGTAAATCAGATCATCAAATTTCTTTAGGTCAATATCCATTTCAAAGAGCAAAGGAGAACTGGAGTAATTTTCATTTTAAATGCAACACTTCTAAAGGCAAAATTAAAAGTGCATGGATATCATGATTCCCAACATAGTTGATCCCAAACAAGGATAATATACCATTTAAACACCTAGCAGAGGCACTAGACAGAGGATTGATCAGACCCTCACAGCCTTCTTACAGTGCTACAGTCCTTTTTGTAGCAAATAAGGACAGGTCCCCCAGGCTATTAATGAACTACTGTGTACTAAATGAAGTCACTATGAAGAAGTTCAACCAATTACTTCTAAAAGACAAAAAATTAACACATTGGGAGAGAAAAATACTTTTTAAAGATAGAATTGACCGCAGGATACAACCAGATCAGATTAAATATAAAGTATATTGATAAAACTGCCACAGAGTGTCAGGAAGCCAAGCATGGTCGGAGCAGTAGAGGACGCGGGCGGGGAAACCGCTTGGCCAGTTGGGAGAGCCCACCACAATATGGGAGCTAACTTGATAACATAAGATAAAAATCACCCAAGAATAAAAAAGGACCATAATTTGGCACCAACAAGTCCACCAGGCCTGTGAGAGTAATATATATTACTCTAATCAGCTAGGTGGATGTGGCATCAGCAATTGCTATAGGTTCTAGCAAGTGTTGGGCCGTGAAGTTAGAGGAGAAACCTTTTTTACAAGGTAAGTTGGCAAATAGTTGTATTTATCACAGAATAATTTGGGTGGTCTTATGTACCACTTTTCTTCACGGCCAATGGTTTCAGTGACTCTAATTCTTGAAAATAGATTGGCAATAAGTATATTATCCAGGTTAAACTTGGAGTAAGCGGAATTCAGAGGATACTTGGTAAAATTTACAGATCTGAAGAGTGATCCAGGAGAAAAAATGACGTGGGTAGTGGTGATGCAAGTTTTCCACTAGGAAGGATGGACACCTTGGGGTCTGATGGATTAGAGTGAAAGTGATAAAATAATAGAACTAGATAGGGTAAAATTCACTTGAATCAAAGGTTCATTAAAATTTATTATCAAAATGACAAATTCATTTTCACAACATCTTTGATTACTCCCTCTTGGGAAAATAATTCCCCAAGTAAATTCCCAAACAATTTCTTGACTAATCATTAAGTTGGTGGTACTCTTATCAATTGTTCATCTATTATGGGGATCAAATGTTTTGAGTCATAAGCAGAACACTAATTTTACAAGCCTCATGATCACTATGACACACATGGACAACATGTGGCTTCTAATGATACTATATAATACTCCAAACTCATATCTAATAAAGTATCATCCTCTTTCTAATTTCCACCTTTATCTTGTTTTATATGCTTTCCAGAAGTATATACTTGATATTGGTAACACAGGTAGGTTATTCACACCTACACAGCTTAAAGGAAAAATCCGTCCAAATAAAAGAACCCTATAAAGATCTGAGGCCCGCCATTGGCTCTGGATAGGGATATATTCCCCAGACCTAAAAAAAGGTGGGCTGCGTGCAGGCAAAGCCTCTTCAAACCCTGGAAAACCTGGCCCACACTGTGAACAAGCACTTTGTTCTGGATTTTACAGCCAAAACTTCTTCACCTTTTCTGGAGTTCCCTCTATCTACAGAAGAGACTTTAATCCAAGTGAATATTTTTTGCTTTTGTTAAGGAGCCCCTTTTTGGGGAAGCTTCAAATATGGAATTAAGAGAGAAGAGAAGTATATTTTATTGGATAATACTTTAGATTTTTATAGACTTGACTGTGGCAGGAATTTAGTTGGATCAAACCTAGGGGTTGGTCATGTGCAGGATGGGTTCAAGCCACTGGATACTTTGACAGTCATGTGATATTGCTTGGTTACCATTCTTGGTATATCAAACGGTATATTGATAGGGCACCAAATCAGGCAATGGATGGATGTTAAGTAGGTTGGCAGTAGCCAGAATGCTTGTACATCCAGACCCTTGACACCCCCTTAAGGGGTTACTCTGGTGTATCAGGAGGGGGCTTTGTTAACACGGCTGCTGCCTGATACTCCTGGAGCTGTTTACTAGTTGGAACCAGTCTGGTCAAGTGTTCTCCTTTACTGAGGCAGAGACGGGTTCTGTGGTATTTCTTGACAATTGGGGTTTTGGCACCTTGGAATTTTACTAGATAGGTGGTGTGATCTGGTCTGTACTTGATGATTCTTCCTGGTCCCCAGTGTACCAAGTCTAGTTTCTTTTTGTTGCCAGCTAGAACCCAGACAGGGGAGTTGATAGAAAGTGGTTCCTCTGTGGAGGTTACCTTTTGTGTTTTAAGCCTCTTTATTTCTGCTATTTTAGCTTTGAGGCAGATGTGTTATAGATTTGATGCTTGTTCTACTGTGGGGGGTTTCCCCAGAGGGATCTTTATGTATGGCTATTTGTTGCAGGTAATTATTTCTGGTTTTTACCTGTAGGTTAGCTCAAACGGTGAATAGCCTGTTCCTTGATTGGTGCAGACTTTTTGTTGCCAGCTAGAACCCAGACAGGGGAGTTGATAGAAAGTGGTTCCTCTGTGGAGGTTACCTTTTGTGTTTTAAGCCTCTTTATTTCTGCTATTTTAGCTTTGAGGCAGATGTGTTATAGATTTGATGCTTGTTCTACTGTGGGGGGTTTCCCCGGAGGGATCTTTATGTATGGCTATTTGTTGCAGGTAATTATTTCTGGTTTTTACCTGTAGGTTAGCTCAAACGGTGAATAGCCTGTTCCTTGATTGGTGCAGACTTGGGATACTAGTAATGCATGTTTCACGTATAGTGGCCATGTGTCTTTGGCTTTGCCATCCATTATTTTCTCTAGGGTCCTGGTAAGGCAACCGTTGAGGTGTTTCACTCTGCTGTTGGCCTGTGGCCTATATGGAGAGGTTGTGGAGTGTTTAATGTTTTTGGATTTTAAGTTGTCATTTACTGTGTGACCTGATAACTCGGTTGCTCCATCAGTTATGGTGTAGTCTGGAGTGCCGTAGTTGGCTATGATTGCTTTGTTAATGAATTGGTTGATGGTTTCTACTTTATGGTCCTTTGTTGCCCAGCAGATGGGCCAGTGTGTGGCAAAGTCAATAGCTACAATTAATAAATGTTGGTTTGTTTTTATTTCTGGGAAGGGGCCCACTACGTCTAGCCCCCAAACCTTGAATGGTTCAGGGTCCGGTACTGGGTTGATCATTGGCTGGGGAGCTTTTGTGCTGGTGTATTTCTCACACACTGTGCACTTTTTCAGAGCATCAACTATATCCTGCTTGAGGTTGGGCCATCATACTATCTCTTTTAATGTGAGGTATAGGTTGTTAGCCTTTGTATGTCCTAGTAGGCGGTGATGTCTTAATATGGTGTCAACTCTTTGTGCAAGTGGGATGTACATGACATGTTTGCCGTTAATGATTTGGTATACAGTGCCATTTGATACAAGGAAATGCTTTTTGTTCCTCACTAATGTATTGTGCGTCAGTTGATGTGTTGAGGGGTCTTTCCCTTTATTTTATACTCAGTGTTGTACAGGTTTGGCCAGTCAGGGTCCAGGTGGTCAGGGTGATTATCTCTAGGCTGACATAGTCTAGAGAGAGCATCAGCTGTGACCAGCTCTGCCCCCTTTTTGTATTGGCTGTCCAAATAAGCTGTTTCAGCAGAGACATCCATTTGGCTTGCCGCTGTGCAAGTGTGTTCTGAGTTTTGAAATATATTAAGGATTTATGGTCAGTTAGTACTCAGACATTTAAATGTCCTTCTAGATAACATCTCCATTTCTTGCATGAGTGATATATTGCTAGAAATTCCTATTTGTGTATTTGGTATCTCTGCTCAGTATTGGTTAGTTTTCTGCTTTAATAACATGCTGGTGGATGCACAGGACTGCGCCAATGGTGGTGTCACTGGCATCTGACTTGAGCTCAAAGCACCCATTATTATTAGGGTATTGCAAGATTGGTGCTTTGATCAAAGCTTGTTTTAATAATTGGAAATTCTTGTCACATTCTGGTGTCCAGATGAATTTCTTTTTGGCATTACCCTTGGTTAAGTCATTGATTGGTGTGGTTAGTTTTCCGCAGTCTTTGATGTATTTCCTTAGGTAAGCTACCATACCAAGAAAGCATCTAACTTGTTTAACAGAGGTGGGGAGTTGCATGTTGTTTATGGCTTTTATTTTGTCAGATCTGCTTTGATGTCGCTGTTAGAGACAATGTGCCCCAAGAACAGGAGTTCCTTTTCCATAGATTAGCACTTACTTGGTTTTGCATAAAGTTTGTGATTTGCGAGTTGATTGAGAATCTTGCAGATATGCATGAGGTGTTCCTCTTTTGTTTTTGAGGATATTATGATATTGTCAAGGTAGCATAATGTAATTGAGAGACCATTTAGTGCTTGATTTATCATGATGACAAACGTTGCGGGAGAGTTGGACATCCCAAAATTCATTACTCTACATTTGAAGGATCCAAATTATGTATGGAATGCAGTCTTTGGTATGTCCTTTTCATTTACTTCAACTTGGTTATAACCTGAGGTGAGGTCAATTTTTTAGAAAGATTTGGCCCCTGAGAGTCTTGCAAACAGATCCTCTATAAGTGGGAGAGGGTATTTATTCTTTACTGTGCTTGCATTTAGTGCTCTGTAGTCAGTTACTAGACTCAGAGTGCCTTCCTTTTTCTTTACAAAGAACACTGCTGCCCCCATGAGGATTCAGACAGGCAAATGAATCCTTTTGCTAGATTGTCCTCAATGTGTGTTTTGGGGGTTTGGGTCTCTATGGGAGAGAGTCTATAGAGGGGTGCAGGTTTGGGCATGGCTTTACATAGGTCAATGCCATGTTTGACCATTTGTTTAGGGGGTAGCTCTATAAGTTCTTCTTTGAATACATTAGTGTATTCATTTAGGAGTGCGCAAGTTTTGGGCATTGGATCTTGGTTGTTTGCATGTTATTCAATTCAATGTACCTCATTATGTGGAGGGTACTGTCTTTGGTTAGATGTTCTGAGTCATCTTGGCGTATGACCTGGACAAATATTGTGTCTCTTAGAATGAGGTTGTTGGGTTCTTTGAGGATGTTAAAATTGATTTTGTTGTGTTTGATGGTCATGGTTTTTGTTTTCCAACATACACCGGGGGTCACTTGGGTGAATCAGTCCATGCCTGCTACAATGTCGTAGTTTATGTTGTTCATGACAAGTCTTTTGATGGACGTTTGTATGCCTTGGAGGTCAATTCTGGAGGGAGTTTTTTTGCCTTCAAGTAGAACCTTTGATTTATCTACCATTCTGGCATACTTGAAGTTGGATTTGACAACTGGTATCTTGTACTTGGTTACAAAGGGTTTGCTAACCATAGTGTGTTGTGCACCAGAGTTAAATAAAATTTTATGTGTATGTTTTTTTAAGTGCATGGGTAGACAAGAAGTTGTGAGTGATCTTTAATTTTTGGGTTCATAAAAATGGAGGATTGCAGGACCCGTGGGATGCGAGCAGCAAATTTTGTGCCTTGGTACAGTTTCTTGTCAAGTTGGGGGGAGACAGGGGCACTTAAGCCTATTCCCCCTCCTCTTTTCCCTGTTCCTCTGTTTTGAGAGCTTTGAGGTCAGAGAATGTGGGATCAGATTCATAGCAGGTTGCTATTTCAGCATTGTTAACTTTGGTGGTGTCCTCTTTCTTGGGGCAGGAGCGGTTTGCGCTTTGGCTGTGATTGCCATTGTCAGAAATCACGCCATTAATGCTATTTTGATATGGCCTTTGAAAATTGATAGCTGCAAAGATTTGGCTTTTTTTGCTTTTGAGTTCTGAAATTCCTTGCCTTCAGCAAATGGGTCTGGTCCAATATCCATATATTACGGACTATCATACCTGTCTGTGAATGATCTTGGTATGACATCATCCTAAACTGACCCCCTCAGCCACTCTGTCTTTCTAATGAGTGATCACTGTCCCTTGTCTACTATTTAAGTAGAATCATTTCTCCTAATAAAGACAAGTTTATCCACATTTGTGTTGGCTTTAATAATCTTCAAGATTTTTCCTGTCCTTTCTGCCAAAAGGACTTTCACATCTTTTTTTCCAGGAAATTAAGGTAGGTGCTCTTAATTTTTCCCTGAAGGCTAACCCAAGGCTATCTTTGAACCTCAAATCTTTTGTTATAAAGATTTCCCGCCGTTTCCTTCTGGGTGTCGTCCCCAGGAGCCAAACACAACAAAATGGTGCTCACTACAGGATCTTCAAGCCCCCTCATTTACTCCATTCCCACGTGCATTCTCTGGTCCTTCTCCCTTTGTTTCTGAAGTACCCAAGCAACATGAAGTTTCTAGTCCCCCTCTAGAAGAAGACATCACTGATGCCCCCTCAACTCCCATGGTATTATTTCTGTCCCCTGGGCCTGTGTGGGCCCCCTTCCAGCTTTCTTGCTCAATTACAAGCAAGCTTATGCTGCCTGCTCCCTTCTCCACTCTGGCACTGTGGCAATGCACACTATCCCTGGTCTCTGTCCCAGGTACACTTCTGAAGACCTGTACTCCTTTCTTTTGGACTTTGGTCTCCCCCCGCGCTGATGGAGTCTATAGATATGATTGGTGTGTTGGTCAACCAGTTCATCCAAACTGCCTTGGTTCACCATCAAATTGCATTAGGATCCCAGAATCAACTATTAAAGAATGTAGCCACTGCTGATCTCAAACAACCATGCTCAGAATATGGCATATCAAGAATGGTCCCACAGTCTCTTTGCGTGTATTTCTGATAACCAGAGCAACTTGCTAGCCTCTCAGAAGTACTTAATCTCCTTGTTGAATTCACTTCAATCCTTGCTCCCTGGTTACATCAAAGATTGACTATGCAAATTGGATGAGCATCAGGAAGCGTGGCATGGACAGATTGAGGCCTTTCTGCTAAATCATTGCCAAGATTTTGAGACTCTGGCTAGTGAACTTAACCAATTCCAAGAACATTTTAATTCACAACTTGAATTGGTTGGAGCTCACGTTGATACTTGGGGCCTATATCTGCAGCATCAATATTAGCGTTCTGAGGCGCGGCACAGACACACAACGGGAAATCCTAACCTTAGGATTGGATTTGTACTAAGTCTTGGTTAGATGACAGCAAAGGCTATGCAATTACCTTGCAGCCCAAGATGAATAATCTCTACTAGTTGTGGCTAGAGAGAGGCGCAGAAGTACTGAAGACACAAAGACAAAAATGTGAATAGAACTTAATTTTATTAGTGAATTAAGAAAAGAAATATATAGTTGTTGATGATACCACAAAACACTACCAGGGCGGAAGGATCACTCACCACAAGCATGAGTGGGGCAAGTGAGATGTGCAGAGTCAAGAAACCAAACAATTGTATTTCCTGATTCAGTGCTCAACTCATTTTGAGAGGCAAAAGCAAAAGCGAGAGATTTGTCTTTGAAATGGCCCACCAAAGGCAAAATCAAAACATGGTGAATAGCAGTATTCACGACAAATATGATCTGGATAAGGTTGCTTTAGGCTTCACTTTATATCAAGTACAAAATTACATGGATGATATAATAGCCTCTATTGAGGTGACTCCTCCTGCTCCACCTGTTGAGGCCCCCTCTGACTTTGAGGCCAAGGTATGGGAAGCAATAGCCAAATTCAAGGCTACCACTTGGCGTCAATCTTCTGTTCATAACCCCCCTCCAGTCAAACCTATGCCTGACCCTTGCATTGCTTTGCTCACTGATCAAGTGGCTACCTTATGAGGTGAAATCAAGTACTTAAGACAGCACCTTTCCAACTCTGAGGATTTGTCATCTGAATCTGAAGAGGAAAGTGATGTTGTTAATACTCCCGCTCATGACAATCATGGTTGTTGCCCTGGTCTGGAAGGTCAACCCTGGGTCAACTGTGTGAGCGCACTAGATCAACTTGCCAAAGTGACAAATGATGTAGCTGATAGGCAGGACGCATTGGAAAGAGAGGTCCAAAGACTCACCCACTTTACCAAAACCCTAAATGGACAAGTTACCCCATTGGTCACTAAGACCACTTCTCTAGCTACTTGTGTCAATGGGATTGCTGGCACCTTGGCAGTACAACAAAGCAAAATTGACAAGTTTGGGACTGCTGTTGCCACTGCCAGAGATATTAGTGGACAGAAAAGCTCTACCTTGGACACTCTAGAGGAAAGCCTTTGACTCCTCTGGGCTAGACAACCTGCTGCTAATTCTGAGTTTGAAAGCAACCCGCATATTAACATTCTCAACCCTGGTGAAAACAGTCAGTCCTTGTCTTCATCCATTGACCCAAACTACAAACCAGCCTTCAAACAGATATTTGATCCAAAAACCTCTACCATTGCCGCCTTTCTAACCATTTACTAAACTGCAATGCAAAGGGCTACCAACGTGCTCAAGAAAGAACACATCCTCACCTGTCTCCATCCCACTTGCCAAGAAGTTGTGGTCCCTGGGCTCCCCTCCATTGTCACTTAGGAAGACATGAAGCGCCTCCCTATTGAGGAGTTCAGAGAAGATTTTGACTTGGAGGTCAAGAAGTATGCATTTATGCACATCACCTTTAAGCCCAAGGAAACCCTGGCTGAGTTTGCGGATTGTTTCTACATTAAAGGTTGTCAAAACTGCAGGATCAACCCTCCAGCAAGGTTCAAACCAATTGGGTTTGTGACCCGCAATCTGATTATCCGGTCACTCAAAGCCAGACTAGGAGTCAAACCAAATTACCAAATCCAACAACACAAACATATGCCAATCTTTCCTTGTGGATACCTCGTTTTGGCGCTTGACTGATTACCAGGATCAAGCCACCCCCTTCTTCCATCCAGCTGTGTGATCACCAATCATGTTCCTGTTATCCTTGATTCACATGAACTATATAATCACTATCTCACAATAAAGATTATTATCTATCTTATAAATATTTTTCCCTGTGTAACTCTGATAAAACAGCACAGTTACAACATTGGTAGCACAGGTAGGTTCTCCATCCTATCTTATCTTGAAAAATTCCACCTGTTGACCGCACACGCCGCAGCCAACAAATCCTTGACAGAATTATGTCTGGCCTCCTGCCTGACTGGACTCCATACACTCCTGGTGCCAAGATACCCAATGGTTTTGTCCTATATCAAAACACAGTGATCCCGCTACCCGCCTTCAACGCCATGTCTGCACAAGGTTTCTTTCAGGCTCCCTCCTTGATGCTGCAACCAGCCAAAAAAACCACCATGCCCGCCTATGTAGCTCAAAGACTACAAAGCGCTGCCTTGGAACCTTTTTCCAGGGCCAACAATGACAACGCTGCCGCATGGATCCAGTCTGCCCAGAGCAAGCTGGCTCAGATGGAATGCCCACAGTGGTTTTGGATTGCAGAAATTTCCATTTGCCTGACCCATGATGCTGGCACCTGGTGCAACAAGTGGCATGAAGAGCACACCAACAAGAACTGGGATACCTTTAAGCAAGACTTCCTGGCAAGATTTGTGCTTAAAGATACAGCACTCATGATCATATGCCAAGTAAAGAACCTGACCCAGACAGGCACTGTAAAGGAACTCACCCGCGCCTACAAGGAACTCTGTCTTTGTGCACCATCCAACATGGCCTTTGACACCCCAGCCACACACCTCATGTACTATGACGCTCTTAAGTTGCACATGGTGAGACATGTGAACCTGAATCAGGTGACCAACCTGCAAAGCCTGTACTGTGAAGCAGAGAAAGCAGAGCATACATCCAATGCACTGCATAAGGCACAAACTGGGAAACAAGAAAGACCCAAGGACTCCCATCCAAGCGGGCGCTCCGCTTGACCACCTCCTGGAGGCAATGGGAACAACACCAACTACAAACCCACGGGTTCAAATGGGCATGGAAATGGAAACAATGGCCAGTCAAACCGTACCCATTTCCGTGTCACCACCACACAAGGCAACCAAGATGAGGGAAAAGCCCAGGGAGAGCACTAAGCAAGCCAAGCTCTCCCACGCAACTCCTGACTTGCCCAATGATGAATACCAACCCAAGGACGTAGACCAATGCCCAATGATCCAGGTGCCCTTGGAAGACCCAGTACTGTACACCATTGCCAGACATCCCAATAAATTGATGTCCTATCCTTTCTGCTTTTGCAGTTACACAGGCTCAGCACTCCTGGACTTGGGTGCAGACTAAACCCTAGTCAACAGTAGCTTTGTGGATAAGTTCAAGCTGGCCACTAATCCTTTGTGGATTAAAAATGTGGTCCTGGCTGACAAACACCACATTGCTGTGACAAAGAAGACTGCCCCTTCTCTTTCATGCTTGAGAACCTTCACTCCACCATCCAAGGTCCTGTCATTGACTTTCCCAAGTTTGACATTGTACTGGGACTAGACTGGTTACAGAAGAACAATCCTCACGTAAACTGGGCAACCTCAGTGTTGACCATCAAGAGTGAAGGTGTCAACCACCAGATCTACCCTGACTCTGTGGACCAACTGCTATGTGATCACATCTTTGTACATATCACAGAGACCCAGGACAGAAAGAGAAACCTGAAAGAAATTGACTGGGACTCCTTCCAGTACAAGATCATACACTTCAAAGATCACCAGGATACCTCCACTCCTCAGGACTGCAACATTGTGATCTGCCATCCAGAAATCTTTGAGGAAGCGCTACCTGGGCTGCCCCCTGAGAAGCATACTCAGCACTTCATCCAACTCAAGGATCTGTACCCAAGGTGCGCCCCATCTACAGGATGACCCCAAACAAAGACAACACCTTACGCGCCTACCTCAAGAAGGTACTGGAAAAAGGACTAATACGCCTCTCAAGTCTCCCTTTGGGGCTGCTGTATTCTTTGTGGCTAAGAAGGACAGTACCTTACGTCTGGTCGCAGACTACCGCGCCCTAAATGAAGTTACCATTAAGAATTGTTACCCACTGCCACTGATTGACAACCTATTTGATGCCTTGGGAGGAGCCACCATCTTCTCCAAGATTAATATAACTGCAGGCTACAATCAGATTTGTATTAAGGAGGAAGACATTCCCAAAACGGCCTTCTGCACTAAATACAGCTCCTACAAATGTGTGGTGCTCAACTTTGGCATGACCAATGTCCCGTCTACCTTTGTAATCTTCATGAACAAAGTATCTGCGCCCCACATAGGCAAACATGCCCTAGTATATCTCAACAACATTTTTGTCTACAGCCCCTCAGTGGAACAACACCACAAAGACCAAGAGGCCATCTTTGCTACCTTGGCACAGCACAAACTGTTGGCCAAGCCCTCCAAGTGCCAGTTTTTCCATGAGCAATTACCCTTATTGAGACACATAGTCTCAAAGGAAGGCATCAAATCTGACAGTCAAAAGATACAGGCCATCTGCAAGATGCCACCACCCAAGGATAAGTTGGAACTCTGCACCTTCTTGGGAATGGTAGCCCATGTACAACGCTTCATACCTGACTGTGGTATTTTGACTTCCCCCTTATCTGCCATAACAGGCGCAAGTCCAAGTTTGTGTGGACCCCCCAATGTGACCTCTGCTTTAGAAGACTCAAGGAGAAACTCACAATGGCTCCCATCTTATAATACCCCAAACAGGACAGGGAATACCAAATGGAAACTTATGCCTCAGATGCATCCATTGGGGGAGTACTATGAATCAAAAATAGTGACAGTGACTTCCTGCCCGTAGCTTATGAATCACAAAAATTGACAGATGACAAGTGTCAATACCCTATCCACAACAAAGAAATGCTGGCTATTATGCACTGTCTAGTTAAATGGCGCTGTTACCTAGAACGGCAGGAAGAATTCACAGTATTAACCAATCACAAGTCAATCATCTATTTCAAGACTCAAGCAAATCTGTTGCGCCGCCAAGCACAGTGGATGGAACTATTGGAGAGATTTAAACATGCTCATCCAGTACAAACCTGGGGCCAAGCTCGCCAAGGCAGATGCTCTGTCCCACCTGTATGTCCGCACTTCAAGTGGAGAGAATGGGCTTGACCCAGACTGGCCTCTCTTAGTGCTACAAACAAAGGACAAAGGGCTCCCCCTGGCACTACTGACATAAAAAACAAACAGTCATCAAGAATGAACACCTCTTTGCTGACGTATACAGGACTCTACACAGAAAGATGACTGACAGAACAACCATCCCCGCATCCCCACACATCAGCAAGTTGACACCATTCTACACTATCACCGGGACCTTGGACATACCAGGAGCCAAAACCTAATTTTTTCCTTAAACATAAGGCCTGGTGGCCAACCTTATACCGTGATGTTCAAGAAGTTCTAGACCAATGTGAGGTATACAAAAAGTTTGCCAAAAGAAAAACCCCGCCAAAGTTGGTACTTCTCATCTGCACACAGCTACCTTTCAAAGCATGGGCTCTTGACATTGTTGGTACCATGCCAGGAAAACACAATAACAAGAAATACATCATCACCACCATTGACTTTGCAACAAGATGGCCAGTAGCCCAAGCAGTAAAGGCACACACTGGCAATGATGTATGACAATTTATTGGCAAGGAGATAATCAGCAAGTTTGGAAATCCAGAACTCCTGATAACCAATGGAGGAAAAGAATTGGCCTTTGAAGACACTAATGTGTACCTCACTAAAAACGGGGTCAAGCACACTGTGACAACACCATACCATCCACAGGCCAATGGACGCGTGGAGCAGCTTAACAGTAGCCTTGTACAAGCCTTAACCAAACTCACCGCCGGGAGACCTGAAGACTGGTATAAGCAGCTACCAACTGCACTACTCATGTGTCAAACCCAAGTGAACAGATCCACCGGGAAAAGCCTGTTTGAACTGGTATATGGCACACAGCCAAATATCATTCAAGCATTGACAGGACCTAAACTGGAAATTCCAGGTGAAGTCCCTCCACACTCAGACCCTCAAGTAATAGAGGCTAACAGCAAGCAAACAGCAAAAGAGAATGAACGTCTGCAAAAGACATTTGTCCCCATCTGCAATAGACATGAAGTTGGGGACAAATTATGGGTCATGAATGTTGACAAGAGCAAGCTACAACCCAAGAAAGTGGGGCCAGCAATCATTCTGAAGGTAAACAACAATAACACTTACCTTGTGCAAGGGCTTGGAAAACGCAAGCAAGACAAGATCCTACATCATAATTGCCTAAGACCCTGCAAAGCAAGACAGAAACAATAAGGAACTGCCCTGCCTGCCACAGAACAGCAACTAGTTCAATACAGCGCCCGGGCTCCTGACAACCTGCCCCCAGAGGAGGCCAACCTTCAGTCAGGGGGGTGTTGAAACCGCAGGCTCAACCCGCCAGCAAGGTTCCAACCAAGCGGGTTTGTGACCTGCAATACAATTATCCGGTCACTCAAAGCCAGACTAGGAAGTCAACTCAAATTACCAAATCCAACAACATGAACAGATGATAATCCTTCCTGATGGATACCTTGTTTTGGCGCTTGACTCATTACCAGGATCAAGTCACCCCCTTCTTTTATCCAGCCATGTGATCACCAATCATGTTCCTGTTATCCTTGATTCACATGAACTATATAATCATTATCTCACAATAAAGATTATCATCTATCTTCTGAATATTTTTCCCGGTGTAACTCTACTAAAACAGCACAGTTACAACAAGGTCAACAGTTAATCACCAGTTGGCAGTTAACTCCCTGTGAATCTTACACGGCTTGTTCAAATGCTTTGAAAGTGAACCAGCTTCTATGCCTACACTTTAAGGCACACAAGGCTTTGCTCACTTCCATGAAGAGTATTAAGACACTCTTACAAGACATACATTTGACCCATGGAGGTATGGTGGTACGTGAAAATAAAACCAGTAATGCTGGTACTACTTCTTGTACACCACACATTATGACGCTGGGTTCATGTGAACAGACTAAGAGGCAAGGTTGCCATAACTGTGGCTAAATAGGGCATCACTTGCGTACCTGCACTAATCCCCAAGTGGAAGGTTGCAACCCCAAGGAACAAGTGGGAATGAGAGGTCAGCTTAGAGACAGAGACACTCTCTGCTGACCAATCTCCCCCATCTCCTGATGATCCTCCTTCTGATGAGGAAGCTCTGTCTTCCTCTGGCCTAACTATTTTTCACCTATTCCACAATCTCTCCAGTGATTCAGACCCTGAAGATTCTGATAGTGAAGATTCTTATAGTTATGGCTATTCTGTTCTGGCTTTTCCAGAAACTATCTCTGTCCTGTACAAGCTTTGCTCTGGGAAGACCACCACCACTTACTGAGCACCTTCAAGTGAAGCAAAAGCCATGGTGGCTTGCCCTTACCTAGCCCAGGCTCATTGACCTCCCATCTTGGTTGATTCTTCTGAGAAAGCAGCCAAGCTAGCCAAAGCTCTATTTCAAAATGTAACTGTATCTCTCTCACTACAGACTGTGTATAAGGAGATTCCTGATTTAAAGTACATGTTAGCTAAATGGGAAAAGGAGCTAGAGGCTGCACAGGATGTGTTGGCAGTCTTACCCCCCTTTGGGAAAGATACAACCTGCGTGGAAGTATCAAATCAAAAGATTAAAATCAAAGCCATCCTGGACATGGGCTCTCCAGTCAATGTGGTATCTTCCAAACTAATGAAGAAACTTAAGTTGGCCCCCGACCTCAACTACACTCAGTTGCATGGCACAGATGGCATGGCACAAACACAGGCTCTTGGTGCCTACTCTGATTTACCCATGAGGTTTGGAAACTCCTCATTGCTTCCCCCACTGTAGTCCTTGAGAAAAAAGGCTATGACCTCTTGGTTGGTACACAATTCCTCCAAGAGTATAACAGGATTGTGAACTTACAAGATGGATATCTTTCACTCTTAGGATATATGGTCCCTTTGATTTTTGAGGAACCTCCACGCCTCCCAGGGAAACGTCTTAAAACTTGTGTGCTTGAGTACCCTACGGGTATCTTCTCTCTCAAGTTTAGGACTCACTACTCCAACATTTGCACCCCTTCTCCTTCCTGCCCTGCAGAAGAAGGGGTACCTCTTATTGCCCCAGCGGCTATCACCATTCCTCCAGGCTCCCAGGTGATGATTGATTCTCATATTTCTTACAAACTACCTGAAAAGTTGTTCTTGGAACTCTATTCACCTGAATCCCTAAGCCGTAAGGAACCTTGCCTGTGTCCTGGATTCTAGATTGAACCCACAAAGAGCCCACACAATTACTGCTTGCCAATCTGACGGCCCTGCCTATGCAGGTGACCTGAGGCCAGGTTGTAGTCCATGGTTGTATATTGGGAGATGAACAAGTGGCCTCCCTCTACCTCTTTGGAACTTTTAGTGATTTCAATCTACCTGAAGACACTCCCCAAGTTATCTCCTTATTCACTGCTGCCAACTTTCCCCAATTTTCTCCCATCCAACAAAGAGATGTGTTGGACCTTCTCAATCAGTTTACAACATCTTTGCCTCTGGACCTACAGACTATGGCTAGGCTAAAGGAGTCATCCATAAGATTTATACTGGGGATGCACCCCCTTTCTGTGCCAAACCATACCGCCGTAGTAGGGTAGAGGATGCTCAGGTATCTAAGGAGCTTAAGCAGCTCTTAGACGCTGGACTACTAGCTCCCTCTCAGAGCCCTTGGACCTCACCGTTACTGATCCTCAAGAAGAAGGATGGAGGACATTGCATTGTAATGGACTATTTCCGAGTGAACTCTCTCACTAAGAAAGACTCATACCCCTTGCCCAGAATTGATCATGCTCTCAGACAGTTGGGTGGTTCCAAGTTTTTCTCAGCCATGGATATAGCCTCTGGATACTGGCAAGTTGACTTATCTTTTGAAGATAGAGAAAAGGCTGCGCTTATCACCTCAGAAGTCTTTTTTGAACCCACTTGTATGCCCCAAGGTCTCTGCCATGTCCCTGCTACATTTCAACAGGCTATGGACTCCATCCTACAAGACCTAAAGCTCTCTTGTGTCCTTGTGTACCTTGATAACATCACTGTATTAAGCGCTACCTTTACCAACCACTTGGAACACCTCAAGGCTGTCTTCATCAAGATCCGCAAAGCTGGCTTGAAACTCAAACCCTCCAAGTGCTCCTCCTTTAAAGAACGCCTTAAGTTCTTAGGTCATAAGGTCACTCAAAATGGAATCTGCCCCATGAATAATAAAGTGGAAGCCATCAACAAGATGCTATCTCCCACAAATCTTCAAGAGGTTCAAGTATTCCTTGGTATAATGGCTACTACCAACAGCTCATACCTGATTTTTCTGAACTGAGTGAACCCCTAGTCCAACTGCTTTGCAATGCCCCCTTGGAGTAGACTGACAGCCAACAACAAGCATTCAAAGCGCTGAAGGCCAAGCTCAAGGAGGCTCCTATCCTGGTTTATCCTGATTATGACAAATAGTTCATCTTGTACACTGACACTAGTGAAGTAGCTGTGGGTTCCATTCTCGCCCAACTTGACAATGAAGGCATGGATTGACCTGTAGCCTACTTGTCAAGGGTCCTCAATAAGCATGAAAAGAACTACATTGTCACTGAAAAGGAATGTCTGGCAGTGCTGCATGCTGTAAAACAGTTCAGGCATTACATCTATGGGACCCACTTCACAGTGGTCACCAATCACTCCTCCCTCAAATGGCTGCAACAACTAAAGGAACCTGAAGGTCAACTAGCACGTTGGGCTCTGCGCCTGCAAGGGTACAATTTCACTGTGATACACCGTCCTTGGGCCCAACATCAGAATGCTGATGGCGTGTCAAGGATGCCAATTCTAGCTATCCGCCCTGCTGATGCTGATTGCCTATACAAATTAATAGGGTACCCTGACTCTTGGATCACTGAGCCAGAAGACAGTTGCTTAGCGTTACAAATCCTATCCAAAGACACTGTAATTTGAGATAGACAACTCTTCAAAAAGGTCAGCAATGCTTACCTATCCTATGTTTGCCCATGTATGAGGATAGCTATTATCCTCCAAGCTCAAATTGACACTGGGCATGGGGATATAGCCAAAACTCATGATTGGTTATGCAAAAACTTCTACTGGGAAAACATGCGCCTTCTGATCCCTGATGTTCTTGCCTCCTGTCATTTATGCCAACTCCAGCGCCCTCGCCTGTCCCAACACCAATTCAAACTCATCCCCCCTAAGCATGCTTTCCACACTGTGAGTATTGATGCTGTTGGGCCTTTCCCTTTGTCTAGGTCTGGATGTCAATTCATCTTGGTTGCTGTAGACCACTTTAGCAAGTGGGTTGAAGCCAGAGCAACAAAAGATATAACTGCTAAGACTACAGCTACTTTCTTGCTGCAAGACATCTTCTATTGACATGGCTGCCCTCAATTCCTGCTTTCTGACAATGATATTATTTTTAATGCTTGCCTCATCACGTCTATTATTGAGGCTATGAGGACCCACTAATCTTTCTCTGTACCATATAACCCTTCAACTAATGGAACTGTTGAACAAGCCAATTCCACCCTTGTTTCCATAATGAGGAAGCTCATGCTCTATGATTCTGCCAATTGGGATATGTTCCTCCCTGCTGCCCTCTTTGCTTACCAGCTCAGTAGACACCAATTAACTGGTCATTCCCCCTTTGCCATGCTATATGGATGTGAAGCTGTCACCCCCTCAATCTTGGGACCCCCCTTGATTGAAGTTGATGCATCTATAAATCCTGAGGCCCATGTTAAAGACTTAACTAATTGTATCATTACATCCAAGTAACAGCTTATTCCACTGATTACAAGGTTAAGGCTCTGGAGCTCTCCCCGTCCAATGCTTCTAGAGCCCCCCTCCCTGAGTATCAAATAGGCGACCTGGTTCTCTACTACCAGAATTGTACAGGTGTTAAAGCTCATAAGCTGGATTCCCTCTGAGTTGGGCCCTGTGAAGTCACCTTTAAAAAGGGTGTCAAGTATACTGTGAAATTGCTGTCTTCTGGATGTTCTTTTGCCTGTGTTCACTCCAAATTTCTCTGCAAATATCAACTCCCTGTGTCCAATCTTGAGGGGGGAGATGTCGGAAATTGTGCCATTAATGCTATTTCAATATGGCCTTAGAATATTTATAGCTGCAAAGATTTGGCTGGTTGTGCTTTTGAGCTCAGAAATTATTTGCCTTCAGCAAATGGGTCTGGTCTAATATCCATATATTCCAGACTATCATACCTGCCTGTGAATGATCCTGGTATGACATCATCCCAACCTGACCCCCTAAGCCACTCTGTCTTTCTAATGAGTGATCACTGTCCCTTGTCTACTATTTAAGTAGAATTATTTCTCCTAATAAAGACAAGTTTATCCACATTTGTGTTAGCTTTAATAATCTTCAAGCTTTTTCCTGTCCTTTCTGCCAAAAGGACTTTCACATCTTGTTTTACAGGAAATTAAGGTACATGCCCTTAATTTTGTTCTAAAGGCTAACCCAAGTCTAGCTTTGAACCTAAAATCTTTCATTTTAAAGATTTCCTGCCGTGTCCTCCTGGATGTTGACCCCAGGAGCCAAACACAACAGCCATTCTTGAAATTGGAGTTGCCGTTGCTATGATTGATGTTCTGGCATTTATTGCCATTGGAGTTTTCTCTGCCATTGCTGTTTGAGGAGCAATTGCTGTTGTGTGCAGCGTATTCCATATTTGCGCGTTTTTTTGCGTGCTTAGCTTCTGTATGATTGCAGGCATGGAGGTGTTGGCCTCTGGGCAGATAAGGGCAGCAACAGAGGGTTTCATTCTGTTGATGAATGATGCTCTGGTGTTTACGTTATCAGCTTGTGCTGGGTTTTAGATTTTGAAATGTATTTCCTTGAATTCTTTGGCGTAAGCTGTGATAGTGGTCTTCTGAGGAAGATTGCTGAGCTGTATTGCAATGTCTTGGAGGGATTTGGTGACGCAGAAATTGTATGTGATGTCTGCTTTGAGCTCTTCCCATTTGTCAAGCTGATTGTCAGTTTGTGAGCCAACCCAGGTGGCAAACCAGTTAGCTGCGGCTTCATACAGGCGTTTGTTGACTTCCTAGACCCATTTCTCATGGGGGATGTGGCTGGCGCGGAGTTTATTGACTGAGTGGTCTAGCCAGTTGTTGATGTTTTCTTTGTTTTTACAAAAGAACTTGTTGATACCAATGTATTTGGTGTTGATCACTTCACTTGTGATAGATGGTTGTGTGTTTGTTTGTGATTGGAGAGAGTGACTGTATTGAATAATCTTGGCGCATGCTTTGGGCGTGACCAGACCTTTGAATACGGTGCATCCACTAGGTATATCTTCATCAATGTTGTGGGGCAGAAGTACGTTTTCCAGGTCACCTGGGATGTGGCCTGGTTGAGTACGTGAGCAAAGGTGGGTGGATTTTGGTCAGTCATTTTCTCTCTAATGGATGTGGTCAAAAAACTGTAGCTGCTACCAGTGATAAGGAGCCCCTTTTGGGGAAGCTTCAAATATGGAATTAAGAGAGAAGAGAAGTATGTTTTATTGGATAATACTTTAGACTTATATAGACTTTACTGTGGCAGGGATTTAGTTGGATCAAACCTAAGCGTTGTTCATGTGCAGGATAGGTTTGAGCCACTGGATACTTGGACAGTCATGTGCTATTGCTTGGTTACCATTCTTGGTATGTCAAACAGTACATTATTAGGGCATCAAATTGGGTGATGGCTGGATGTTAAGTAGGTTAGTAGTAGCCAGAATGCTTGTACATCCAGACCCTTGATAATTTCTTGGTGTTTTCCTGTCTTGAAACAATTGGCAGGACAACAGGAAAACATGGGCTTCATTTTTCAGGGTTTGGCTAACCTGCAGTCCAGGAAACTTGGGAATAAATTCCTTATATAGTGGAATTCTAGTTGAGCAATTCCTCTGGCCTGGAGATCCCTTGGCCCAAAGTAAATGGTTCTGGGGGCATCCCAGTTGTGACGTTGAAGGCAGGCATTAGGGGTAATGTTGACCCTGGGTCCCTGGAAAGCACTTAGCTAACCAGGTGGCCATTCCTTACACTCAGGTCTACTACTCCTATTTTCTTGGGCCCAGATCATGGAAATATTAGGCCACTACTTCTAACTGACTTCCCCTTTATGGCTTCCCAAAACCCCCTCCTATAAACATCCGGTACTATCACCCCTTCTATGCATATAATGGAATCAAGGGCTGTCAGGTCCCTTGCTTACCAATTCCAATTATCAAGTAAAACTCTTGATCTTTCAAATTTATTTGTATTTTTGTAGTTCTATTAGATAACAAAGTTTATCATCCTGATTCCTACCGTTTTCCCTCCTCCTGCTTTCCTCTGGCCTGCCAGCCCTTTTGTCTGCCTGCCCAGCTGCCTGCTTGCCTGCGTTTTTTGTTGAAATCTGATCCAAGAGGATCCAAACTTGGTTCAAACCATTGAAAGAATCCTAGTGCTAGTGGTCTGTCTTTCCAGAGGTTTTATTAAAAACTTCTTCTGCAAAGATTTTGTCTCCTTTACATAAGGCACTTATGATGACTATGGTACTCATCTTCCTGTTGCTATGGACCACAACCCCAGGTATTAAGAATAGACTTTCTTTGGATGCACAAAATTTTGTTCCCAATCCTGGTCTGCTCTCCAATTCCCTTTTTCATTTGATCCAGGTTCCCACCAGCCTTAACACACTTGTCATGTCATCTTGGGTAGGTCCTTACCATGAAGACTACCCACCCTTTCCAAATTCAGGGACTGATGAATCCCCTTTCCCAGAACTGCACAACACCAAACTTACAACAGTCCTAAATCACTCCCTCCTCCCCCCACATCAACTTTCTCTTATGGATCCAGAATACCTCTCACCCAGGATTGTTCTCTGTGGTTACTTACTGGTGCCTTGTTTATGGCCTTGGATGCCTATTTCCCTCCCTTTTCTTGACCAGCCTCTTTTTGGAGACCTTTTTTGAGCAGCAAATCCAGTCCTGCACTATATGGCGTCCTGGTGGATGGTTCCACCAGGATGCGAGCCAGACTTTATGATCCTAGCCCCCAACTCTTACAATCTCTTCAGATGGCACTCATCACTAGCTGGAGACAATACAAAGAAGTTCAGGACGTCCCCACGGGATTCACTGTCTTCAACAATATCATTGTACCAACCAAGCAGTAAAACTTTCTCATTACACAAGGGGCCCTTAACCTGCCTCCAATTCCTAAAGCAACCAAAATACCCAACATTGTATTTTAACACCTACACTCAGCAGAAATTGGAACGTTCTCAGGACTATGCTGTAAAAATACCATCCTCTGGGTTCAAAGCACTCAAAAATGTTTACACAAGTAGGCTACCCCTGAAAACTCTGGGAAAGTGAAATTGCTTTACATGTTACTGGTGCTGCCTCATGCTTTGTACGAAATAGTTTGATCAACACCTTAATCACAATAAAGACTGGGACATTTTCAAGAACGCTTTCCTGGAAAGAATTTTCCATAAAGAACTCTGATGTTGTGATCATACAGAACTTAGAACCTTCAAAATGATAGGAACTATCAAGGAGTACATTGAAGCCTATGAAGACATACATGACTGAGCTCCTGCACCATTAATTTTTATGAAGCTGGACCACAACTAGACTTCTACAATAGTCTCCCTACACACATCAGACACCATTTTGATATGAGCTGTTAAAAAAACCTTCAAGACATGTTCTTAGAAGGGAAATAAGCTGAACAAAATAAAACAACCTGCATCTAACCAACAATTGAAAGAGAGCCCCACAGCAAAGAAGGTCCCTTGACCTAACAATCAGGACAATTTAGCTAATAATCCTCATTCTCAAGGCAGAAATTGCGCTACTCAAGTAAATCAAATGAGTACTGATAACATCACCAAGGAGGGAAAGGCTCAGGGGAGTGCTTAGGAAAGCCGCTTTCCCCCACCTTGAAAGACTTGTACAGGGACCAAGATGTGGACCCAATTACCATGATCCAAGTACCCTCCAGCAATTCTATACTGTTTGATGACCAAAATGGAAATAAACTCCTCACTTATCCTTTCTGCTTTTGCAGATATCAAGGAACAGCACTATTTGACACTGGAGCCAACCAATCTCTTGTCAACAAAAGATTACCCAACCTCACAAAACTACCCACAGCTCAAAGTAACGTCAAGAGAGTTGTCATGGCAGATAACAGGATCACACAAGTCACCAGAGAGTCAAGAACTTTCCAGGCCCAAATAGAAGATGTACAGACTACTCTTAGTGGTCCAATTATATCAATTACTAAGTAAAATGTAGTATTTGGTCTGGATTGGATGAGAAAGACCAAACCTCACATTGACTGGGATAGTGCTACCTTCACCATACAGTGAGGAGAGGTGCATCATCATTTGTATTCAACCCATCTTGAAACACTCATGAGAGACCATGTGTTTGTAAAAATCACAGAGACAGAAGAAGAAAAGTATCCTAGCAAAATCAATTGGAACACCTGAACTCATGAGGTTATCCACTTTAAAAAATGCAGAGACCTCACACATACAATACCCAATCTGACAACAGCTAGTCCTAAAATTCCCTTCAGTTTTCCAAGAGAATTTACCAGGACTACCGCCCAATTGGGGCATTCACCATGAAATTGACCTCAAGGGAAGCGTGCCAAAAGCATGTCCTATCTACCGCCTAAAACAACAAGAAGACAACACTCTAAAGGCCTACCTTGATGAAGCCCTTGAAAAAGGACTCATACACCCATCCAAATCTCCTCTTGCTGAAGCTGTCTTTTTTGTAGCAAAGAAATATGGAGGACTGCACCTGGTCACAGACTACAGGGCGCTCAACAAAGTCACAATTAATAATATGTATCCCCTGCCCCTGATTAACAATCTTTTGACACCCTGGGGGTCTCAGTTCTTCATGGAAATTGATTTAATCCTGGGATATCACCAGATCTGTGTTAAACAAGAAGATATTCCCAAGACTGTTTTTTGAACTAAGTGTGGCTCATTTGAATGTGTGGTCCTTAACTTTGGCATGAAAAGCACCCCAAGTACTTTTGTGACCTTTATGAATGATGTATTTAAAGATCACATTAGAAAAAGGGCTATTGCCTACCTTGATGACATAATAATATACAGCACTACTAAGGAATAACATTGGAAGGACGTCCACCTAGTCCTCCACACCCTTCAAGATAACCAACTCATAGCCAAGCCCTCCAAATGCAACTTCCTCTCAACAGAAATCCTATTTTTAGGACACATTATTAGCAAGGACAGAGTTAAACCAGACCCAGAAAAGATATGAGCCATAATTAATATACCAGCACCACAAAATAAGAGTGATCTCTGTACATTATCAGGCATGGTAGCCTATGTTAGGAGATTTATCCCTGACTGAGACGCCTTGACTGGCCCCTTATCTGCAATCACTGACAAGACAAAAAAAGTTTGTATGAACACTGTTGATAGATCAACACTTTTGACAGTTAAGAGTACAAATAGTCACTGCTTCTATATTACAATATCCAAATTGTGAAGGAGTATAAAAACTAGAAACTGATGCCTCCAATTACGCAATAGGAGGAGTACTCCAAATTCAAACTGCAGAAAAGGACTTCCTCCCTGTAGCATATGAATCAATAAAGCTGTCTGACAGGGAGAAAAGATACAAAATACACAAGGAACTAATAGTCATTGTCCACTGCTTAATGAAGTGACAATGCTATCTGGAAGGTGCACAAATATTCAAAGTGCTTAAGAGCACAAGTCATTGGTATTCTTCAATACTCAAAAACCCTATCTAGACAACAAGATGAATGAATGAGCCTCATACAAAGATATCTTATGGTATTCTACAATACTCAAAAACCCTATCTAGACAACAAGATGAATGGATGAGCCTCATACAAAGATATCTTATGGTATTTGAATATAAATCAGGCAAGAAATTCTTAACACAGATGCACTTTCAAGGCTATACTGTAAAAATATCCTATTTACTGATGGAGACCCCAATTGGCCCATGTTAATAATGGGAAATCTTCAAGAGGGGTTCCCACCTGGTACACTAATGGACATCTGTTGTAAAATTGGACTATAATAACTAGATAATTCTAAAAACTAGGGCTTATTTTAACTAAACTATAAATAAAATATACTAATAACACAAAGCTATTTGAGACTTACTAAACACCAACTTCAACTAATAAATAAAAGAAATATCAAATTATAAGTTTTAAGTGTAAGGCTAAAAGCTGTGTTTATTAAAATTATATGGGTTGATAATAAGCCTGAATAATTCAGCTCAATAAAATTATAGCAATTGGGTATTTTAAATTGACTTTGGGAGCCCATTGTCAAATTGTATCAATGAGTAAATCCCATTGACTCAAAAGTAAATAAAGCAGTGCTTCAATTTTGCAACAACATCCTAGATAAAGTCCTTAGCAACAAACATCTGTTCAAAAACGTATATGGTACTCTACACCACATACTATCAAGTGGCAATACTGTACTCTATGTCCCTTTAACACAAAGGATTGTCACAATCCTTTGATACCACAGAGATCTGGGACACACCCTTAGTAGGAACTTGCATGAATGTCTCAAGACACTCTACTAGTGGCCTAACATTCTGGATGGTATCTGGTCTGCTAGACTAATGTGAAGTCTGTGAAAAGTACACCCACTCTAAGGCACCTCCCAAGTCAGTAATACCAGTGTCAATCACCCAACCTTTCAAAGTGTGGCCACTGGATATTGTGGGATCAATTCCTGGTAACAAGAAAGGCAAACAGTACATTATCACAGCTATTAATTATGCAATTAGGTGGCCTGTAGAACAACCTAAAAAAGAACATAAAGGAAATTATGTAAGACAGTTTATTGGCAATAAAATCATAGCTAAGTTCAGGAAGCCTGACCTCCTGATCACAGAGGGAGGCACCAAACTTAAGGCCATTGACACCAAAAACAGAATAAGGCACATCACAGCCAGCCTGTATCACCTTCAAGCAAATAAATGGGCAGAACAACTAAACACTCACTAATGGAAGCCCTAAGTAAATTATCTGCTAAAAATCCAAAAGCCTGGTTTGTCATGCTGCAAACAACACTTATGGTGTGTAGAACACAAGTTAACCACAATACAGGTAAAAGCCCATATGAACTTGTCTATGGACATAAACCTGCCATTGTTAGCACTAAGTCAAGATCACAATTACCTCTTCCTAATAAATTGTCAGACAACAATTACACTGATGTGCAATACTCCAGAAGAGACCAGGAAGACAATGAAAAGGAAAAAACCAAGAGAGAAGCAATCCCCTTACAGCAGGAACAATTTAAAGTCAGGGACAAAATTTGGTTTATTAATCATGATTCACATAAACTGGACCCAGGATTACCTGAACCAGAAATTGTCATGGAATTCAAACCAAACAACACTTACCTCATCAAGAGAATTTGCGCTTATACTAAACTAAAATTTATACACCATGACTAACTCTGCCTGTGTGAAGCAAGAACAGCACAGCCTAACTCCCATCTCCCTTTCTCTAACACAAAGCTGATCTAATATCAAGCCCAAATCCCCAACACTTTCAAGAAAATATCTAAGATTTCACCTTCCAGAACCCCAGTGGGAGATGTTACATCATCTTTGATTACTTCCTCTTGTAAAAGCAATTCCCTAATTAACTCCCCAAATGATTCCCCAGCCAATCATTAAGTTTTGTGGCACTCCTATTATTTGCCCATCTATTATGGGGATAAAATATTTGAGCCCCAAGAGGAACACTAATTGGACAAGCCTCATGACTGCCATAACACACATGGATAGCATGTGGCTTCTCATGATACTATATATCAACCTATATTCATATCCAATAAAGTATCATTCTCTTCTTAATTTTCCCCTTTACCTTGTTTACTATACTTCCCAGAATTATATACTCAACACTATCATTTACATACTGCCAGGTTTTTATACTATCTTTTTTGCTTCTCAAATTTTTGTGGACTTTAGGTCTGTGGGCATTCTGCTGTCAGAGCTTTGGCAATGGGGCAGGGCTTCAAGGGCAGCTAATTCTGGGTTGGCTGGCTCTGGTGAACAGAAGTGACAACACTTCATTTCACTGCCTATATTTGTTGCATTGCTTAAGTAGGCAAATTGTATTTCTAATTTTGTGCTGGGGGCTGATGATGTCTGGTGCTTATTAGAAGGTTTAATTTCAGGTTTTTTAATCTCCTTTTGGCAAGCAGCACCTTCTTTGTAGGTCTGGACTTTTTATGGCTCATACTTGGCAGTAATCTGATCTCTGTTCACTGAATTTCTTACACTAAGCTGGCAGGTTGTGGGGGCAGCCTACCAATTTGAGTATGTAATTCAGCAGGTTGCAGGGTCCCTGTCCACTCTAGTTAGCAAAAATTGTTCCCTGAGGACCAGGGTTTAATTACTGGTATTTTAATACTAGGTAAAAATGCTATTCTTGAGATAGAGCCAAGTACAGTCCCTACAAGTTTAGGGTAATTATTTTTGGAATGACAGATGCACCCTCTACTACTTTTCATTTATAAATGAATTGCTTGACCAAAACATTGGTTAGCATGCCCTCTTATACTCAGAAAACATTATTGTTTACACTTGTTCTAAAGTTCAGCATTATGTTATCCTTCACACAGCAGTTGAGACTTTTAAAGACAATCAATTATTAGCCAAACCATCTAAATGCATGCTCTACCAGAAAGATTCAACCTTCCTGGGCCATATTATTGGCACCCAAGAGATGTGATTAGAAAAGAAAAGGTTAAAGCTATTTGCAACATGAAACCCCCAAGGGATTGATCCAAGCTCTGACCTTCCTCAAGATGATAGTGTAATTTTAGTGTTTCACTCCTGAATACAGTGTAATTGCAGACCTTATTTTACTTTGTATTGTCAAAACAACAGGCTCAATCTGCCAGCAAGGTTCCAAGCAAGCGGGTTTGTGACCCACAATCCAATTATCTGGCCACTTGAAGCCAGACTAGGAAGTCAACTCAAATTTCCAAATCCAACAACATGAACAGATGATGATCCTTTATGGTGGATACCTTGTTTTGGCGCTTGACTCATTACCAGGATCAAGCCACCCCCTTCACCATCCAACTGTGTGATCAACACAATCATGTTCCTGTTATCCTGGATTAACAATGACTATATAATCACTCTCTCTCAATAAAAATTATTATCTAGTTTCTAAATATTTTCCCCTTATAACTCTGCTAAATCAGCACAGTTATGACAGTAGGCAACAACACCAAATTTGAATGGACACCTCTATGTAAATATAACTCCAGACAACTGAAAAAAAGCTCAAATAAGCATCCCTCATCTGATATCCCATGTGAGTTGAATGCCCTAAAAATGTGGGTATTATCTGAAGCAGGTAGGATAGGAGGCTGGCAACTGAAATGCTGCCAAGGCTAATGACAATGGGATAAATGGTCATCAAACAACAAAAGATCTTGGCAGGAATTCTGTAGCAGCCAAAGCTGCTAGAAAATTATGCCAACATGTAGTAGGTAAAGTGGCTTGGTACCAGAGGAGGCCAGGATCCACCATACAAAGAATTAAGTTGATCTGGTTCTTCATAGTAGCTTTTGCTGTGATAAAAATTGATGGGTAATAATAAGCAGTCTCTGTAAAGTTACGCCTCCACCTTAGGCCTCCACTTCAAATCCTGCCAAATGCTTGGGAATTTCTACCAAATTATGTTTGAATATTTATCTGAAAGGTTACTGAAAAAGCCCAAGAAAGGACATCAATTTAATATTTTAGAATTATTCTAAAGATGCCCCCGCCTAACCCACCCAAGAGACACCTCTGGTTAAATATCATGTGCAAGAGCAGCCGGGAGCAGTGATAATTTCATCCAAAGCATATTCCTGATGTTAGTTGGTTCAGTTTTCCTTTTGACTATGTTCATTCAAAATTGTCAAGATCTTCCTGCCTCTAGAAATGCATTTGTATCCGCTCATATCATTGGTCAATTGGTTTGTGACATTTAATCTGCCACCCTAATCCTATCACATCCCTTAAATGAATGCAAGTGTTGTAAAAGACCTTGCTTCATCATTCTCTAATCTAATAAAGTTCAAAATTTGTTAGTGATTTTGGTCATTTGGTTTTATCTGTTGCTTTGCAGTGTTCAGTTGACTCCTTCCCCCCCCCCTTTGACCTACCCACAAATTGTTGACAACAACCTTTTGGTTTTTGGTGAAACCACAATTTTTATTGTGGTTGAGAGCTTGGTTTTATTTCCTCTTAACCTGCTCCCCAATTCTCACAGTCTCCATGTGATGGGGAATTACTACCCAAATCCACATAGATTTGATGATTAACTACCAAAAAAGCTTCAAATACTGTTTGGTAAAATTTTCAAAAGATACACTAGGGTTCAACAAGATAATTAAACCTAACCAAAAGAGTCTCAGATAGATGGCCTGAGAAAGGATTACAGTGTCTTTTGTGTTAAACTCTGGACATTGAGAAGGTAATACAGTTTTTGCTTTGGATTCAGCAGGGTAGAAACCAAGATTCTGAGGCATTGGAGTAACATTAGGGGCGCCAACAATAAACCACTCAAGGTGGGACTCCATCTTTCAGTAATAATTTGACTCAGGATCAAATTATACAGGATGTAGCAGAGTAGGCTAACTACATAATACATTTTGTAAAATAAATTTAGACCAGTAGAATATTTGGTTTATTGAGTAAATTAGGGAGGAATCAACTCTTAAGAGTTGATATGTAAAGATTTTCAATATTTACCAAATTTTGACTAAGCAATACCACCTAGATCCATGTCTCTTATTCCGTCTACATCATCCAAAGAGTACTTTGTCCATTACACAAAAAACCCTCCTGTGATCAATTTCTGTCAACCTTTATGATAAATGAGGTTGTATCAATTGACTCTTAGATACCACTATTTATCAGTGTCAACTTGCAAAAGGGATTTAAATCTAGCTGACAAACTGGGGCAGCAGTAACTAATTTCCAATCAACAGTTTGATTCAAATCTGTCAACTTGGACAACTTAGATAATGGTTTACCCGACTTCTGAGCCTTAAAATTAGGACAGGTAATACCAGGCATTATGGAAACTACTGTGGCATTGCCAAAGCCCTTCTGATTATAGACCAAAAGTAGCAGGACCAGATTGGTAAACTCAAATCCCAAGGCAAGCTTTAAGCATATTTGTAAAGATAAGATGATTCATCTTAACTTGGTTTGGGGATTGGGGATTGGTTAAAATTATTCTAGCTGCTTAGGTAGTAAAGATCAAAGCTGATATAATAGAGGGGGTATTCTCTCAATGATAGCATAACCTATCACTGAGAGAGGATCCTTTATTTATAGTGTCCTCACTATGCAAAGATTTTCAAGTGGGAGTAAAAGCAGGGAATGGGGGATCCCATAAGTCTGGGGTATGAAGGTTGTAACTGGGCATTAATAATAAGGACAAACTTTTGTTCACCTACCATCTTTGGCTGGGTGGGCAATTCTTAGTTGGAGTATATAAATTCTGAATGGTCTATTACCAGGAGGATAACTGTACCCAGGATTTCTTCATGTCTATTTTTATGTTGGGTGGAAGAGTTTGGCATGAGTTTGGCCCCAACCATACAGCCTGGGTCCCAGATCCCCATTGGTTGAGGCCAGGATTGTTGGTCAGGCTTTGGAAATTGACCTTGAATTGTTCCTGTCTGAATGTTTGGTCCTCTATTTTTACCTTGCTAAAATGGAATTATTTGATTGGCTGCCTACTTTGGTGGCCCCTGATTGTCTGAAGGGTGTGTGGGCTGGGCTCTGTGAGGCCAGCGTCAGGCTGGCTGGCAGGTGCCTTGGTTGCGGGTGGCTGGCGGGCATCTGCGCAACTGTGGCAGGCGCCTGCCAGCATGTTAAATTATTCTGGTTTGTAATATGTTCTGTTTGGACTTCTAAAGTTCCAATTTTCCCCTGGTTCAGGGGTAGGCAATTATGCTCATATTGGGTTGTATTTGGTTCAAAATTTTCCTTTTTGCTCCAAGTTGGAATGATGGTGAAAATTTGATTAGTGCCAGTGTCAGGAATGATCTTCCAGACATTACTGACAGAAATTTATTCCTGAGCATTGGGGAAGAAATGTTCTCTCCTCTAGGTTCTATTGGGTCTCCTAAAGGCAATGAGTTAGTATGTAGTATCTTTTCCTTATTACCTGTTGAACTGGGTTTGGATTTTCTTCCAGAGCCAGTATTAACGTCAACGGGATTCAAACCTTGGTCTTCTTCTCTTCTAGGCGCTCTTTACCCTAAGAGAACAATTAGTAATATCAAGGAAAGCAAATTATTACCTTTCAAACCTGATTCTAGCCAATCAGGCTTTATGCTGATCTTTTTATTGGATCCATTTAATCACGTTGATGACGCCTATAATCATTTTGACCCTGTTCTTGCTCTGGCTTGTCTGTTGGCCTCTGGTTCTGTTGTGGGGCCTTGTTCTCCTTCCCCAGTTTCAACTGGGGAATAGCTTAGTATTACCTGTTCCTTTATGCCTTAAAGGCAAATTTATTCAAATCAATTATTGTTTTAAAGTTGCTGAGGTCAGTTTTATTGCTCCAATAACACTCTAGTTTAAAATTTAAACTGCCTAGGATCTCCAGTTTCCCTCCAAATTTCCCCAATTTCATCCCCAAGATATTTGATTTCCCTTTTTTATATCCAGATTATCATTTGGCTTCCATTCTATATAATGCTGGTAAATTATTATCTATTACTTGTTCAATCAATAAAGTCTATATTCACCCCAAGTGAATTATTGTCCATTCTTAGCTTGAAATAAACCCTTCTTAATCCTCACCATGAGATTACCCAAGACTTCATTTATGGAGTCTCTTGGGTATAAATGGATTTATTGGATGATCTTGTTGCTGGCTTTGTTTGTCAGCATTTCAATAGATTTGCGCACAGACTCTGACACTGCTCCTAAAACTCAATTCTTAGATAGCTCTTGGCGCCAGGTAATCCTGGGAGTTTGGTACACTGCTACACCCTTGTACCACAACCCACCTAGGAAGGAAGAGCCTCAGAACTACAAGTCTGCATGCAAGATTTTCAAACCACATGTCTTTCACCCATTACCATCTGACTTCCTCTTGTGTTACCTAAGAGCCTACTTCTTCCTTGGCTGTTTCAATCTGCTCCTAGGCCGCTATTGCCTAGTTGGGGAACTCTTCTATCTCAGCATGGTGTCCCTGCCAGTGGGTTCATTGGTAATTGGTCTTAATCCCTCTGCAATCATTCACCACCTTGGGAGATTAATTCCAAGTGGGTGGGTGCCCAGCAGTCAGGTATATTTCTGACAGAGAGAAAAAGACTACCTCAACTGGAAACTGCCACTTCAAAAATGACAATTGTTGGAGTATTCAGATAAAAGAAAAATTAGGTAATTATTTTCCCATAGCTTATAAGTCCTGTAAGCTTGCTGAGGGAAAATATTGCTACCCTATATACAATAAGGAGATTTTGAATATGGTAAATTGTCTCATCAAGTGGGGATATTATCTAGACCTTCAAAAAGATTCCACATGCCTAACTAACCACAAATCTTTTGTGTACCTGAAAACACATCATAACCCTTCAAGGCGTCAAGCCAAGTGGATGAAACTAACTCAAGAAACCCCCATGCTGATGGAATACAAGCCAGAGGAAGTTTTAAAAGTGGCTGACACTGTCTCACATCTATACTTACACTAATCCCACAGAGCTGTAGGGTTTACTCCTGGTTGACCTTTTCTAGCATTGCATAACAGGAACAAGGGTTTCCCTGAAGGGACCACCAAACTAACTCAAATAATTTATTAGATAATGAACACATATTTGCTGACAGCCACAGTGTTCTCTACTAAAAGATTTCTTATATGCACCAGTTTTCCCTAAATACCTGCTTTACAGAGAGTGTGGTGCTCTACTAACAGTAAGAAGATTATAATTCCACACAATGTACTATCAGAAATATGGGGGTTGTGGAGAAGGCCAAGGTCATTTTTGGGGGTTTCAATGAAAGTGTGATATGCAGATCAATGTTAAGAGGCAAACCAGAGTTGTTGGTGATAGCCAGGCAAGGAAAGAGGGAGGAAGCAGGAGGCAGGGACAATAAAAGGAAGAAAATACCACAAGTTGGTTATTCTAATGCAAATCCTCAAGGAGGATTTTACTAGCTGACTCATTGGAAATCTAAAACTTGTAGTAGCATTTATACTTTTGTTGAACACAGAAATACACACAAAGAGATTTAATTAATGGTGTAGCTTAGATAGAAGGTGATAAGATATGTGTTTATTAAATAGAAGAATGGATTTATAGGTAACTTTGATAATTTTGACCCCCTGGTGATTGACTCCCTGGTACTTGACACTTTGTCAAGTACCAGGGAGTTGAGTGCCGCATATGTGAATCTATTAGTATTTTTGGCTTAACTGATTTTAAGCTAATTTTTACTAGTAATTAAGGGGCTCAAAACCAAAAACCAAGGTTAAATTTACTTGAACTTGACTCTTTTTAATAATTCAGTTAGCTAAAATACCAATTTAAGGGGCAATTCATAAGAAAATTTACTAATAGAAATAAAAAAACTTGTGTTCAACACGCTAAACCAAAAAGTGACCAGTCTGACACTTTTTTAGCCAAATCCTAATTTTATTAATAAAATATATATGCGCTTATATAAAATTTGTTATTTACTATTATATTTTTATTATTAGTGTCCATAGTTATCAATTAGGCTCCCAAGCACCACTATACTGGATTTAGTGGTATATACATTAATCAAATATACCGCTTGTTTTACATTATGTCATTCCTGGGTTTGTGGATTAAGTGGTGCCACATAAATTAAGCCCAATTTATTAAGAGATTTCATATGTAATTTATAAAAAACAGAAACTTGACATATTCTTTGTTTGACTCTATCCACTTGCCATCCAATTGGTTTCATATTTAACTAATCAAAGGCTTGGAATTAAGGCTAAATTAATATGTGATGCACTATGAGTGCCACTTGACACTCACCCACTTTACACTTTAACTTGGAGATTAGTACAGAGAGCTTCTTAACGTTTTAACCAACACTATGTAAATAAGTCACTCCCAGCTCCTCACAGCACAAATTAAACACTAATAAACACCTTCCTACCCATTTACTTTTTAACTTATGTTGTATTTTTTTATTTTGAGCATATGAAACTGCCTTGCTTTTGGGTTAACTTTCAAACTGTTTTAAATTTAAGCAAGTTTTATATGTAAAAAACATAGTAAATTTGATTTTTTGCTCAACTCCAGCATACTCAACAGTGAGAATTCAGCTTTTCCCAGCAGATCAACAGTGCCAAACATGACACTCTACTATGTTTTGAATTTTCAACTCCTAATAAAAAATTCCACACAATAATTTTTTGAAATTATAATCTACTACTTTTCCTGATACTCTCCATATAATTTTTATATATATTTTGATTTTTAATTATACTTTTACATTGATTTAGCACTAAGATGTTATGCTGAACCTAACATCTTTGATGCTTCATCATAAATTCACTTATTTTCCATGTTTTAACCTTTATATCTATACTTTGAGTTTCTATTTTGCTTCTATTTACTTTATGTTTTTTCTCTTGATAAATAAAACTTTATTTGCATACTTTTCATTTAACTTTTACTTTGCTTTACCTCTGTGTTTCATATCTTTCACATTGTTTTATTTAAAAAGCTAAACTTTTCTTTAGACAAGATCAAACAAGAACAGCCAACAGCCCAAGCGCCAAGCGCCAAGCCTCCAAGGGCTCCAAAAAAGCTGCCTCCACTCCCAAGCGTGCCAAGAAGCCTGCAAAGGCAAAGTCTCCCACCCCATCTCCTCCCCCCTTCACCCTCATCTTCCACATTCCCTTCACCTTCCCCTAAAAATTCCTCCCCCAATAAATCTGATGGTGATCTTACCGACCACTCCTTTTACCACTCAGAGGCTGACTCCAAGCCCACCAAGGAGCGACATAACAAGAAGTCAAAGGCTGCCAAGGAGCCCACCTCTTCTTCTGGTAAGAAAAAGGAGGCTTCCAAGCTGGCCTCAAAGAACCCTTCCCCTCCCCCTCCTGATGGCTCTTCTCCCCCTCCCTCATCTGATCCACAAGATGAGCCTGAGGAGTACTCCAAGAAGTTCAAAGCTTCTGGTCATGTGGCTTGGGATCCACTGGCCATCCACAATATCTGCAATGTGGACAGAGAGTTCAAAGTCCCCAAGCTCTTCCCCCTGTTTTTCCCCCATCATGTTGGTAAAGGGCAGCCCTGACTATGTTGCTGACAATTACATTTTTAACTGTAATAATCAAAAGCATGCCACCAAGAGCAAGAACTTTGTATGTGAGGATAAGACTTGCAGGGCACATCTAAACACCACAGGCTGGGAGTGAGTAACTACCAAGAAGGAGGAGCACTCTTGTGAGCCCCCCAATCATCTTATAACCTGGATGTTAAAATGGTACCTTGTCCAGGTGATCCCAACATCCTCTCACCTCAGGGCATTTGATCTAGCCATCAAGGCCCTCCAACATCTCAAACCCAACAATCTTAAGTTGGTACCAACCCAGGAACAGTTGATTAAGTTCATAAGTGATAAGTGTATTTCCACCAATTCCCCTCCCCCAAGGCTTTGGATATCCTCTTTAAGTTTACGCTCACCCACGAGCTCAAGCAGCTTCAGAGTGGGGAGCACTTCCTCCTCCATGATGATGGGCCCACCACCAAGGACCACATAATCTGCTATGCCACCCGGAAGAATGTAAGGAATTCCATATCTTACACAAATACAAGATCTCTATATAATTCTCAAGGACTGGAAACTACATTTTTAAATGCAGATTTAAAAACTAAGAAAGCCAACAAAACAATTAATTCAATCATTTCAAAATACATGCAAAATTGCTAAACAAATGTGTTTTAAGTAAAAACACACACAAAAACAAAAGCAAGTATAAAAACCAAGAACAAAACATAAATTCTATTTCAAATTGGAATTTAAGGCTCTGGACAACAATAACAACAACAATAACAATTCAGCATTTAAATTTGGCTCCGACAATCATAATACAGCCAATCAATCAGAAAATAAATGCAAAAATTGTCCAAACCAGAGATTCAGGGACCCAGGAAGCCAATCAAACCCAGCAAACCACCCAAGCCAAAGAAATACTTCTCATCCAGCCTCAGATACCATTCCCAACCATAGTAAGGTATAATACTGTAATGCAATATCCCAACCTGCCTCTTCTTGCATTGCAGGCTGCAGCCTGCTGCAGTCCTGCAAGGCAATCCTTCTCAAATCACTCTTGCAGTATCACCTGGTAACCACAATTATTCCCTTCCTCACTTGAGATCAGTATTTAAACTGGAAAATCCTTTCTTCCAAATGGCTCTAACAATTTCTCTTATTTCTATCAATCAATAAATTTAAATTTTCAACTTCTAAACACTTGATTAGTAGATTCTAAAGGTTCCCCCTCCAAAAGCATGAAGTTCATCTTCCTTGTATGGACTTTTTGTGTGTTAATCAGTTATGGGCAATCCAATGTGAACTTCAAAACCCCCAAACCAACTCTGACTGACAAATCAGAAGACTCAATTTGGTATTGTTTTGGACCACGTTGACGCCATGCCCCTTACATTGAAACAGCAAGATTCTCACCTATTATCCACCCCTAAGGCCCCCTGGTTGGTCTTGGAGTACACCAGCGTCTATTATCTCCTAAACCACCTCACTCCCTTCTTGGGAAGATTCCGCCTATTTGGTCACCTTCTACACATGTTAATGATAAGGTTTCCAGTAGGTTCCACTCTAGTCAAATTCAACTTGGGTGCTCTTCTTCATTCAACTGGAGAGAGACTTCCCAATGAGTGGATCCCTGACACAGAACCTGCTGGAGTTAAAAAGGGCTTCAACCTGGCTAGTTGATGATACCTTTGCCACTTGCCCCCAGATGTTCTACCAGCTCTGGATGATCCATGCCCAGATTGACTTCTGGGTGATTCCACTTGTGTTATTTCTTCTTCCTGGGGTCACCAAGGCCATCTACACCTGTGCTTTTACTATCCTCTGCCAAGCACTTTCCCTCCTTCCCAACAACAACAATGCCAAGAAGACCCCCCTACACCTGCACCAACCCTCCTGCTGCTGACAAGGACCAGACCACCCTGGAGTTGGAGGAAAAGGTGAGGCTGAGAGCTCTAGGGCCTCACATTTGCATTATGGACTTCAAGCCTTCTCAGTTCAATGCATTCAAGCAGCTGTTCATCAGGGAGGTGCAGGGGTGTTACTTTCACTACTGTCAAGAAGTTACTTGGAATGTGCAGGCCCATGCCAAGCTAAGTAGGTTGAGCCAGAGGGACACTTTGGACACCTGCAAATTTGTGCTTGTACAATTTAGTGCCTTGGCTTTTTTAAAGCCAGAGCATACTGTGCAGGGGTTTGAGGTTCTCTCAAAGGATCCTTACATAGAAAAGCATCCAGAGTTCAAGCCTTTCCTCAAGTACTTTGAGCCCCAGTGGATTGGGAAGGTTGTCATGCAGAGGCAAGCCAAGGCCAGTTGGAATGTGTACCAAGCGGCCGTGAATGGTGAGCTCAAGACCACTTTGGCGCTAGAGGCTTATCACAAGCATCTCAAGGCCAACTTTAGGCTTCAACCAAAGTTTAACAAGTTCTTCTCCCTTCTGCAGCACAAGCAGGAGAAAACCATCTCCAAGCTGCGTGACTTGGCCAACTGTGTCCCCCTACCAAGCCCACAACCCGCTCCACCCTCTTCACCAAGGCCATCCAGGGTGCAGCCAAGCACAAGTATAAGGCCTCTGAGCTTAAGCAGCAGCTTGAGATTATTGCCACTGCCCTCCTGGAAGGGGCCAAAATGAAGTGAGGAAAGAATGATGAGGAATAAACTTGCTTGCTTGCTCAGTTATATGATTTTTACTTTTAACTTTTTAACTTTAATTTTTACTTATTAGCTTTGATCATTTAGTTTTTAGTTTTAATTTTTAAGTTTTTTAATTTAATTAGATGGCAGTGATTGTTCTATGTATGCATGGTAAGTTTGAGATGAATAGCTATAGTTGAAAGTGATTGAAATATCTTAATTTTTGTTAATTTCCAAATAAAACATATGATATTCACAGTTGTGCTTGTATGAACTATATCAAATAAATATTAATATTTCTTCATATTTTGCATAGCTTTTATTGCTGTGTTTGTGTTTAATTTTTTCTTATTGGAATTTTAATTTTTATGGTAATTAAAAATATTTCTAAAATGAAGATTGTAAATTACATAGTAAAATAAGAAATAGTTGCTTATTTCTCCTTTTTCTCATTAATTAAGGTACACTTTTTTATTGCATTTTTGAGTTCTCTGAGGTCACTTTAGTATACCATAGCTGTATAGCTTAATTTTTTATATTAAAAGTTTCCAATACATCAAGATCTGTTAATTAAAAAAGTGTCAATTTCTGGTTGTCAATCAGGGAAAAAGCTGAATTCTCACTTTACTATAGTGTTGACTACCAGGGAGTTGAGCACCAGGGAGTCAAACTTACCACAGTTGCCAATTTATATAATGCAACTTGAGTGACATGATCACATTAGTCAAGTTATAAATCAGGATAATAATCATGAGGGTAGGGGGAGATTGACAATTAAGTTTAGAAACCTCAAATTTATCATGGGCAGGGATTGAAAGATCACCTAACAGCATCATGGAAGCTGGGGTAGTTAATAATCCCAAGCCTGGGACAGAAAGTGGAGGCAAAAACAATTGGTCAACAATCCCATAAATTAATGGTTGGTGTTGCTATAATTAAAATTATTATCAGTTTCCAGCAGCTGACATAAATCTCAACCACCAGGATCATCAATACTCTATCATCTGGTGACCTTCCTGATGTACCAAATAATGGGATATACTGACCAACAGAATTTTGATTCCACTACAGAGACTATACACTGTATTAATATAAATCAAGAACTAGGCCATACCAGAGTACACAGCCTATTTGAGCTCAATAAGACCAAATACTGAAGGCTAACCCTATACCAGAATAATTTTTAAATAGTTGGCCAATGTGCAATCTGCAAAAGGTTTGCCAAACCCTTTCAAATTCAGTGTTATTCACCTCAGTTGAAACCCCCTTTAAGGTAAGGGCCCTAGATATTTTAGGCCCTATATCAGGCAAACTCAACAGCAAGTGGTGCATCATTACAACAATAGGGTATGTCACCAGAGGAAAAGCAGTGCAAGCAACCAAATAGCACACAGGCAATGTCATAAAGTTTTTCATTGGTAAAGATATTATGGCTAGATTTGGAGTCCAGAACTCCTGATCACTGATGGAGGAAAAGAACTCAAGGTAGCCAAGATGAATGTGCATCTGGTCAAACAAGGCATTAAGCCCAATTTGAACACAGCATGTCATCCTCAAGCAAATGGTAGCTTCAAAAGTCTTAACTTATCACTAGTCCAAGCACTTGCCAAACTATCAACCAACAATCCCACCAAGTGGGCCAACCATTCACCCAAAGCCCTGATAGTTTGTAGAGTATGGCAGAGCGTGGTAACCAGGTACAGCCTGTATGGGATGGTATTCAGTACCAAACCTTAAATCAAGATCACCAACAGCACTCCTTGGCCAGATCTTCTAGCTAAACTCACAAGACAATAAACCCTAAGTGTCAGGGATCCAATCTTGGGCAGCCAGCCCATTGGTTTCAGGATCACTCAGGCCAGGTTTTTTGCAGTTAAAGCCCACCACAAGAGAGGAGCTAACCTAAAGAGATAGGAGAAGGACTTCCCCACCTAGTACCATGGGCCAGAAGCTGGGATTACAGTGTCAATCACCCCTGTGAGGGTAATGTATACAATCCCAAACAGCTTGCCAGTGTTGTCAGTTGGGAGGTTGGGTGAGGAGGCAGGCATTGGCTTGGGGGTCACAGGCAGTTCCATGTGGAGTTTGTAGGCAGGCAGGCAGGTAGTTGAATTTACCTCTAAACAACTTGGGTGCTGAGAATATCCAGGGGCCTTGACAGTTATATATAACTGGAGATTTTATGGGGGCCAAGGGATCTAGTTCAAGTATTTTCTCTGGTGTGTAGTCCTTATATCCAGGCTTCAAAGGATAATCTGTGAAGTGGACGGGGCCAAAGAATACACCAGGAGAACAGAAAACAGCAGGCAGTGGGGCAGGAGATCTTGAACTGAATTGGTAGATAGCAAATACAAAATAAGGCAATAGCTGTGTGAGCCAAAATAACATAACCTTTATTCAAAAAAGTCAATAAGTTTGGAGCGCAGGGTCCTTTGGTCTATATAGCACCCCACTTCCAAACTTAATATTTTCCAGAGGGGGTTCATCAGGGCATTGGGAAATGTGGGTCCAGGGGATATGGGTGCTTGGGTTCAAAGGCAGCAAAATGGCACCTGGGCTGGGAGTTCTTTCATTGGTCAAAATTCTTGAATTGTCTACTTGATTATCTTGCTCTAGAGTTGTGGTCATTGGGTCGGGCTGCAGGCCCATGCCTTCTCCTGGGGGTGACTATTGATTAGCCGCTGGTGTAGCCTTCAAACTCATGAAGCTAATGGTCAGAATTTTATTACCTCTATTAGGCAGCTTGATTTTTTCCTCATTTGGTGCAATGAATCCTTTGGTTTGGCTTCCTTCATCATTTGGGTTATCATTCTTGGCTTCAGCTTGCAGGGGCTTGACCCCAGGAAAACGTAGGCAGGCGGCCCGCAGGGATCAGGGTCAGGGTTCAAATCCTGCCTTTGGACCCCGGTTTCAAGGGGAAAATAAATATCAAATTCTGTCACTAAGGGTGACTTCCATTCAAGCAACCCATCCAGAACAAGAAGCTAAATGTGAAAAATCTAGGAAATGTCCCCTCCTACAACAGTTTGAGGCTAGGAATTAAGTATGGGTACTGAACTCTGATCACTCAAAACTTTAACCTTAAAAGATGAGGCCCACCATTATCATACAGGTCTACCCTAACCATATATATCTGGTACAAGGACTTGTGAAAAGGCTTAAAAAATTATGCATCATAACCAATTGATGCTGTGTAAAGCTAGGATCTGACAACAAGAGGGAATAATACTTACCACTGCTCAGCAGCTCAAATAATATTTAGACAGGGCCCCTGAAACCTACCTTCTGACGTCCTAGATAACAAAGACCCCCCAGCAGACCAGGAGGGAAGGTGTTGTAAATAGCATGTTCATAAAGAATTGCTGATCATCTGACTCCTAACTCAACTTGACCCATTACCTAATTTGGGCAACTACTTACTTATGCCATGTAGATGTAAACTCATCAGTTACCACAGCTAGCAATCCACCTATATTGTACAAATAAGATCAGCCACATGTTACCAAAGAAGCATCAAGAAACCCCTTTCTGAAAGATGCTCCCTGGGAGCCTTACACAGGCTATAAAACCCTTTCTTCTTTTGTAATAAACCATATCTTGAGATAGTTTCTCTTCCTTTACTTTTGAGTAACTGTATAATACAGCACACTTACAACAGTAACAATGTGAGAAATTCACTAATTTGTTTTTATAGATTGATATTTCTGTTGGTTGTTTATGATGCTATAGTGGTTGGTATATAGATTGGGATTTCAACTCCAGTGGCTGGGTTAATTGCGTCCCCCAGAACTTACAGTAGTTTTTGATGCTGTGGCAACAAGCAAAATTGAGACATCTGCAAGCAAGTGAACGGAAAGGATTCAACTCTGCTCAAAGCGAGATCAGGGATCATGGGGTTATATAGATTGGCAATAGATCTGGGTTAGCTTCTATTTTGTTCTGAGCTGAGTTGCATCTCTTCAGCTGAGTTATTTTCTTACCAATGGCTCAGTATTGCTTGTTGCCATAGCTTTGGAAACTGCTCAATAGCCATAGAAACTTTGGGGTGTGGCTGGAGTTCTTTCATTTGTGAGATTGGTTGATTTTGAATGAAGTTATTGCAGTATGCATATAACTACTTATGCATATTAACACCTATTTAGCTGTAAACTCAGCTTTTGTTTTTGATGATATAGGTTTGGTTATTCAACAGGTTATAAAACTGCTGTATGTTTACTTTTAAAAATAAAATATTTGTAGATAAAGAAAACGATGGCAGGATCAAAGTTACTTGAACCCCAATTGTAGGCGCATTAAGTGATGGAATATCTTCCTACCCAGTAAAATCCAATTGATCCTCCAAGGCTACAATTTAATGGGGAACCCCTTGTATCATTAAGGTGGATGGGCTTTCAGCTTAACTTGGTGATATTTTCTTCCAAGGGCCTGATAGCTGCCTTGGCTGGTCTTAATAGGTAAATACCGTGTTATTGTAAATTCACTGCCACCTCTGGCTTTGGACCGCTCAATCTTTCCCCGTTGTACCAAGAAAGGTCCCAAAACGCCTGCCAAACCTTCCATTTGTTGAATGGTTTAGCTCACACGGTTGATGAGAGGTTTGTGCTGGCTTATCCTGTGGAATCCCTGCCTTTGGTTGCTCCTTCCTGGGAAGAAACCCTGGTTAATTTGGACTACCTATTAGCCTGGTGTTGTCTGTTTTTAAAAACTATCAGAGCCACCCAATCAGGTGTTGCCACACCGACGCTTGATAACCCAGTTGACCCTCAAATGCCTGGCATCTCTTCCAGCCAATCAGATTTGATTTCGGAAATTGGAGTAAAACTCTCCAGTCCCCCTGAGCCCATCCAGCAAAGTTTTGTACCTAGCCAATCAGGCTCACCCCCAACTGTCATGTGACCAGTTTTTTGCAATCCATTCCTTTTAACCAAGCAAGAGGACTTTCAGTCCCCTGCTTGTCTATTTTCCACTTACATTAAAGTTTGGAGTCACCTGCACCTTAATTTTCTTAATTTTGAGTTGCCTGGAACCAGTTGTGTCCCTAAAGCTCAAAATATTAGAGTGTAGCCCCTGCCCTAAGCTTACCTTTAGCCAGCCGGTTTCAAACCTGGCTTCTCTTCTGGCTCCTTGTACAAGTGTTCTTTCACTTAGTCGTCGTCTCTTTTTCTCTTGCCTTCAAAATCAAAGTTTGAAGCTCAAAATTTCAATTGAATTTTCCTATAATTTCTATTATTATCTCAAATTTTCCTTTAAAAATCATTGTTTTTGAACCCAATTTTGCTTGCAGTTATAATCCAAGGGCCCCAAGACAACAGCAAGGCTACCCAAACCTGTTCTGCTGTTTTCCCAAGGATTTGCCAAAGACTACCCTAGTCTTGCCATTTTCTCTCTGTTTTCTCCAGAAACTATACCATCCTACCCCAAATTTTGTGCTGGTTCCTTCTATGATACTGCCAGCTCTTAAATTTGTCGTCTTTTCCCTTGCTCCGTTTCTCTTGCTTCTGTGGTCCACCTCCCCTGACCTGTCGGGGAAAATCTCCTCATCGGCCCATCTGGTAGGTAGCAACCCTGCCAGTCTCTGGGACCTCCCCAGCAGTCTTCTCTTTTCCGGAGAGGCTGTGGTTAAGAGCCTGACGTGTGACAATCTTGACCTGGACATTGTGGAGCTTGCTTCGCCTAGTTCTGAAGAGGTAGTGCCCCCCACACCTCCTCTCCCCTCCATGGTTCAGAAGAATGTGGTAACCCCCAGGTCCTCCAAGGTGGCCTCTCCCGCTCCTACTCGCACTCCCTGGTTGCTCACCGATCTGATTCTAATAGGTTTGAACGCCTACTTCCCCCAGTTGTCCCCGGTGTCCTCCCTGTGGTCCCCTCTCTGAGCGGCCATCCCAGTTGCGCACTGGATAGCATTCTGGTGGTTTGTTGCACCGGGATGGGAGCTGAACTTAGTTAGTTTAGCCCCTCTCTCTCACAGTTATGGGCTTGTGTATAGCACTTGTTTCAAATTGATTTGAAGATTAGATTTCTAAAATATTTGCTTGGGATGGGAGATTAAACCTTGTGTTAAGCATTGATCTAGGGAACCTACTATTTAGAATGTAATTTATGGTTTATCTTGCAAGCAAATCCAAGGATTAAGCTGTTTGGTTATGAGAAAGCGCTGACTTGTTTCTTTTAGAAGGGAGTATATGATAAATTTTGCTCATCACGTATTTATAAAGGATGAATTATAAAAGATTGATTCTGGACTTGAATTTTATTGATGGGGGTTTAAAGGTGCATTGATTTGCTTCTATATAAATTTCATATTTAAAATAAATTTTGAATGGACTGTACTGGCTTATGAAAATGTTAAATTTATTCTAGGCAGAGTATGGTTGACAGGTCTGGGGGCTGAGAGCCTTGTCCCAGGCAAAGTTATGGACGTCCTTGGTTAGGTTCCCGACTCTGGACCTGGAGCAGGTATCATCTTCGATAAACTGTGAGGCGCATACTTGTGCTTGGGAGTCATGGAGGTAGAGCTCAAACAGAGTATGGAAGTATCCTTCGTAGTTGGGGGGCAGATGGGGTACGATGTCGTTCTCGTTGATAACACGGGTTAGGGTTAGTGGCAGGGAATTAACGTGGTTTACAAATCCCAGGTTGCCTACCCTTGGGGAGCCGTAGGTGTAGACTGAGATTCGTTCCCAGGGGAAGTTGTATTCGCGTTGCAAGTCGAGTGAAAGGAGCAAGGCAACAGCTCCCCCATGGAATGACCTACCATTGTGACGCTGTAGTCTTGGGTGAACCTCTGCTCCAAGATGGAGCGTACGCTTTGGATCAGTTGGGTCTGGAGCCCACGCGCAATGCTACTAAACCCAAGGTGACCCTTGATGGTCTGGTCGAACCCGTTAAGCATGACAAGTTCAAATAAAGCGTTCTGGATCTGGTTGGTGAAGCTGGTGGAGCCACGTATGCTGATGCCAATCTCCTTGCGCTGATGGTTCACGGCAACGACGCCTTGTGTTTCCAAGATGGGATCTCGGATCACATCATGTGCTTTCCAGCCAGGGCCCATGTCATGGCAGCTGTTGCATTTCCACTCATGGATAACGCTGCTGTTGCAGTACGCCAGCGTGGCAAACGAGAAGTAGTACCTTGCATCTTCTTCTGTGCCTACCTGTACTTTAACCTGAGTTTGGTTAAGCCGTGGCAGCTGGGCAGGGTTGCTGGTGTTTGCTTGAGAGAGGATTTCATTGAAGGCGGCGGAAGCGATGATATTAAAGATTTCGGAAATGTCTTGCCCGTAGCAGGCGCCCAACAACAACAATTTCAACAACATGGGGTTGATAACTTTATAAATCCGCCTTATATTCCTTAGAACCCATCCGTTAGCCAACTTCTCGTGGAAACTCAATCACCCAGTTTAAATTATCACTTCTATTTCCACCAATGAGGCCTAATGCTCTAGCAGCGATGATCCCAACAGCCAGCATGAAATTAATTTCGGGAATCTATCTTTTCAGTTGAACGACGTTGCTACTTGAGATTAAACCCAACGACAAAAACACTGACCTGGCCTTGATACTGTTAAAATGAATCCTCCAGAAACTCGTTTATGTTCTAAAAAAGCCGATTCAACCTCGTTTAAATTCATTCCCTTCGCCTTGAATAAGCATATTATTTCTCTTAACTTTCCCATGTTTGCCGGTGGATGATTGATCCACCAAGCTACTGTGTAACTTTCTGCATTCTCCTTGCTACCCTTGTTTAATGTGAATATTATATATGTGCTGGTCAGCATAATAGCTTTCTTTCTAACCCCAGTTGGTTTGTCATTAATATCAGAGTGGGGCACCAAAATCATCACAATCTGTTTTGTGACTTTAGCAGTTGGTCACAAATCATATCACAGTTCATGCAGATTTGTTTTGTGACTTTAGGAGCAGGTCACAATTGTAATGCCCTTATTTTGTAACCTGGTCCTAAAGTCACAAAAAAAGCAACATTAATTGTCATGTGACTAAGCACAATCCCATCTTGTTTTGCGTTGTGTCTAATCATAATTATGCAGATGATTCCTTTCAATTGAGATATATATTTATATTTTTCAATTGGTGTTTTACTATAATTATCTAAAGCAAACCGCGGCCCAATCAAAACTATCATTGCAAGATAATGCCAGAAAAGCTTGTAATAAATTAAGTCAAAAAATAAAATCCAACAACCTACCTGCTCTAATTTTGCATCCAGTGCTGTGCACAAGATGAAAACCATATGTTTCATCCTTGGAAACTGCCCTCCTTTTATATTTTGTGACCTACTCTAAAACTTGGGGCACACATCCACACAGATTGCTTTATAACCTAATCTAACCATATCTTAAAACCAGTTTTGTAGCTCAGTGATCACACAATTTCTGTGACTGTCCCAACCATAATCAATATATGAAAAGAAGTCTGTCTGGATATCTGTAACACCAGCTCAAGTGGACTCAACCCCTAAGGGATCAAATTGAATCAATCACTTGCATACCATCTAAATTTAAAGGGGCAGGAAGAGATTCCCTCAATTTTTCCCCATCAACTGATTTCCAGTCAAATTTGATCTAACTATACTTCTCTTCATATGTAAATTAGTTAACTTTACATTAAATCAAAAATTTAAATAAGTTCAATTTAAAAGAAAGGCTATGCTTAGCACATATAATCATTTTATTTTATTTATTTTATATTTAAGAGCTTTAATTTAAAATAAATACTTTTTTAAAAGCTAATCAATTAAATGCCACTGCTAAAAAATAAATAAATAACATCATAAATTAAATCAGATAACTTTTATGGGGAAGAATTTCTTTATTTTTTATTCCTAATTTTTATTGTCACAAGGGGAAAATTACATGTGGAGAAAATTATAGTTGGATCAAATTTGGCTGAAAATCAGCCGGCAGAAAAAAATTCACAGGATATCTTCTGCCCCAATTTAAAGCCAATATTCAATCCTAAAACCTTGATTAAGCTCACCCTTACTGTAAATTCAGAAGCTAAATGTAAAAATGTGGGATTGTCAAATCCTTGGTCTAAATTTTGAATCACTTTTGCGGGCAACTCAGCTGAATGAAAATTAAAATATTTAATAAAATCAATCATTTAATTCAACTTTTTTGGTTTATTTAAATTGGCAATTTTTTTTCTATTGAGCAGATAACTCAACTACCAAAAGCAAAACACAACAAACAAAAACAGGATACATGAATCAGAAATACGGAATTCTAATGTACAATTTGGTATTTCCTGCATGTCTAACAAATCATAGACAACATGGAAAAATTAAAAAATCTGAAAATGTGTGATTGTCAAATCCAAGAACCAAATTTCAAATCAAGAATGAGGTGAATTCAAAATAAATAAATTTATGGGCTTCTCAAACAGGAAGTCAAAGGGTCTAGAGTGGATCTGTGCTATTTTTTAGGAATCATAGGCATTCTCAAAAATCACCCTATTCCAGTTTAAGACGGCTAAAATTTAGATCCTACTATTCACCAAATTAACATACTTAACAATAAAATTGATTAAATATATAACTCTCCTTTTGAGTTTAATTTTTATAAAAAAATTATTATGTCTTCTTTTAATAATGACCAAATAAACGAGCAGTTCCCTGGCCTTGACAAAATCATGCAGGGCTACGCTGGGTCTCTTAACAGTGAAGCCTCTGTCTATGGCCACTCCCAACCCACAGGCCCCTCTGCAAGCCCTACTCAGGAGTGTTTTCTTTCTCCTGCAACTTCTAGCATGGTCCTGTTTGCCCATCATGCACAGGCAGCCACCAACCGCAATCCTGAATCAACAATGGCATCCAGAACCTGCCATTTGAGCCATGGGGTCACCCAGAGAGTCCCAAATTCCAAAACAGCCAATCAGATGGCAACATCCAGTTCCAAAGATGGACACACCCCACCTCTAGCCAATCAGTCTTCAAGACACAGAAGAAGTCTTATTACCCCAGAAATTGTTCTCAAAATGGTTGAAAATCAAGGGATGCTTATGTCCCTTGGGGAAATTGCAGCCACAATGGGTTTTACAAAGTCCAATGTGACTGCAACCTTGTGAGCCCATGCCAACTATGGCCCCCTCCCAAGAAGACCCCAACTGAAGCCTGTGTGTCAACTGATAGCAAAAATCACATCCCCTTATGATGGCCATCATGGGCGTGACTTGCAGATGCCCCTGGTCCAGGTTCATCTCCAACTGGGACTTCATGGCATTTCACAAATAAAGAACAGCTAATTTGTGAATACACAGAGCTATGATTGCTGCTAGAACCTTGTCCAATCAAGTTCTCACTGGCCCCAGTTTGGTGGATGCCAACCCCTAAAATTCAACCATTATTAATTTAATTAAAGGGAGGGCAATGAGGATGCACAATGACGTCATTTTTTTGTTGTATGTCAAGATTTCTGCAAGCATCCAAGATTATGGAGAAAATTGTATCCAATCTGATGTCTACAAGCACGGCCCAATCTTGTATTAAATTGTTGGGGTTTTGTTGGCAGTTTTCCTTTGGGTGACAATCCTTACTTGGCAATATCAAACACCACAGATGGGTATGTCTATCAGATGGAGCTCAAGGTCAGACTGGAGGAGTGGGCTACCCAACAAGCTGTGTACACAGTTGTACTGAGTGCAGAGATGGAGCAGCAGGAATGGGCAACCAAAGAAACTAGGACTGTGGGGCATAAATATTGGTCCTACCCTACCAACCACGCTGACATGCATCTTGCAGATGTATGTCTTTATAATTTTGGTTCCTCTCTCAGGCGCTTAAAGCCTGCCACATACAATGAACTGTGCACCCAAATTGATAAGGGTTATGAGCTCTTCCTGTCCATATTTGTCCAAAATTTATCTGATCTTATCATATTCTATGCAAGTGATAGTGATAAGTCCAGAAAGGACTCCTGCCTCCCCCATGCCAATCCATTTGTTTCATCAAGCCTGTATATGTGACAGAAGACAAATTTGAGCAATTGAAGCAATCAGCTCTTGCTGCCCCTTCCCAGTCAACAAACTCTGCCTCCCCAATCACCCATCAAGCCACCTGCCTTCCAACCATGACTCCCAAACCACTGCCCATTCCCTCCCCACTACCTCTGATTCTGTCCCTTTCCCAGGTGCAAATGAAGGCAATGTTCATTCTGCCCATTCCCTCCCCTTCTTGTCCTTTGATGAGTAAAAAATCTTTTTTTGAAAAATTATTAAAATTGATATTATTTCTTCCAATTAATAATTAATAATATATTATTTTTACATTATTGAAATTCCCCATAATTAATAAAATGTTGTACATTTGATGTGGTAACATATAATTATTTAAATGAATATTTTTCATTATCAATAATAAAGTAAAGACCAACAAAGGTAAATATGGCATTAAATTTTTGCAACTAGAGGGCAACTCTTGATATTTAGATATTATGTGCATTACTCAATGCATGTTGTTTAATAAAATTCATTGTAAACTTGGCATTTTTCATTATAATTTTATAATTGGACTGGGCTTATATTTGGGAGCCATCAAGACTTATTATAAATATTGATACATGGTGCATTTTACAGCCTGCCTATTTACCTATTGATAATGATTCTGTAAAATTTCAGTATAATTTTGTGAGTTATTAGTAATTAAATGGATTAATCATTGTTTATGACCATTAATTGGTTTATTTTCTTTTCTGTGGCAATTGTGCATTTTCTGGTACTTATGCGCTGGTATCACACTGGTTGGTTTCACATCCCTGCACAGGCAATAGAAAACATGGCCACCACCCTGACCACATCCAATCTCGGGATGGCAACTTGATTTCCAATTGCCTATACAATTGGATGAAAAAACAACCAATTTGATACTAGTGTGTAAATATCAGAAATTGCACAATTGCCACAGCAAAGAAAATAAGCCAATTAATGGTAATAAATAGTAATTTAATAACACATTACATTATTATTACCTCGCAAAATTCAACAAAAAAAGTTTACAGAATTATTACCAATAGGTAAAAATGCAGACTGAAAATGTACAATTTATCTATATTATACTAAGTGTTAATGGCTCCAATATAAACACAGTCAATTTAAATAAATTACAATGAAAAAGGCCTCCTTTACAATGAATTTTATTAAAAATGAATTGGTTATGCATATAATATCATAATATCAAGAGTTGATGTCTAATTGTAATATTCTACTGTAATGTTTACATTTATGGTCTTTAATTTATTAATGATAGTGAAAATATCCATGAAAATAGTTATATGTTACCACATCAAATGTATAACATTCTTTAGTTATGGGAAATGTTGATAATGTAAAAAGAAAATATTATTAATTATGAATTGAAAGAGAGATATTAATTTTAATAAGTTGTCACAATAAAAGATTTATTTACTAATCAAAGGATAGGAAGGGGAGGGAATGGGCAGAATGAACATTGCCTTCATCTGTGCCTGTGAAAGGGACGGCATCAGAGGTAGTGGGGAGGGAATATGTGGTGGTTTGGGAGTCATGGTTGAAAGGGGGTGGCTTGATCTTGATGGGGGAGTTGAGGAGGCTTGGTTTGTTGACTGGGAAGAGGCAGCAAGAGCTGATTGATTCAATTGCTCAAATTCTTCTTTGGTCATATGTGTGGGCTTGAAAAACCAAATGGATGGGCGTGGAAGAGGCAGGAGTCCTTTCTGGCCTTATCACTATCACTTGCATAGAATATGACAATATCTGATAGGTCCCAGACAAATATGGAATGGAAAAGCTCATACCCCTTCTCAATTTGGGTACACAGTTTATTGTGGGTGGTAGGCTTTAAGCGGTTGAGAGCCAAACCAAAATTATAAAGACATACATCTGCAAGATGCATATCAGCGTGATTGGTAGGGAAGGACCAACATTTATGCCCCCCAGTCCTAGTTTTTTTGGTTGTCCATTCCTGCTGCTCCATCTCTTCAGTCAGTACAACTGTGTACACGGCTTGTTGGGTAGCCCACTCCTCCAACATGTCCTTGAGCTCTGTCTAGTAGACATACCCATCTGTGTTATTTTGATATTGCCAAGTAAGGATTGTCACCCAAATGGAGAAACTGCCAACAAAACCCCAGCAATTTGATACAAGATTGGGCTGCGCTTGTAGACATCAGATTGGATACAATTTTCTCCATAATCTTGGATGCTTGCAGAAATCTTGACATACAACAAAAAAATGACGTCATTGTGCATCCTCATTGCCCTCCCTTTAATTAAATTAATAGTGGTTGAATTTTAGGGGTTGGCATCCACCAAACTGGGGCCAGTGAGAACTTGATTGAACAAGGTTCTAGCAGCAATCATAGCTCCGTGTATCCACAAATTGGCTGTTCTTTATTTGTGAAATGCCATGAAGTCCCAGTTGGGGATGAACCTGGACCAGGGGCATCTGCAAGTCACGCCCATGATGGCCATCATAAGGGGATGTGATTTTTGCTATCAGTTGACACACAGGCTCCAGTTAGGGTCTTCTTGGGAGGGGGCCACAGTTGGCATGGGCTCACAAGGTTGCAGTCACATTGGACTTTGTAAAACCCATTGTGGCTGCAATTTCCCCAAGGGACATAAGCATCCCTTGCTTTTCAACCATTTTGGGAACAATTTCTGGGGTAATAAGACTTCTTCTGTATCTTGAAGACTAATTGGCTAGAGGTGGGGTGTGTCCATCTTGAGAACTGGATGTTGCCATCTGATTGGCTATTTCTGGATTTCTGCTTCCCTGGATGACATCTTGGCTCAATTGGCCAATTCCAGATGTTAGTGTTGATACATGATTTGGGTTAGAAGCTGCCTGTGCATAATGGGGGTTAAACAGGGCTATTCTTGAAGACATGGGAGAAAGAACACACTCTTGGGTAGTGCTTGGGGAGGGGCATGCAGGTTGGGAATGACCATAGACAGAGGCTTCACTGTTGGAAGACCCAGCGTAGCCCTGCATGATTTTGTCAAGGCCAGGGAACTGCTTGTTTATTTGGTTGTTATTAAAAGAAGACAAAATAATTTTTTATAAAAATTAAACTCAAAAGGAGAGTTATATATTTAATCAATTTTATTGTTAAGTATGTTAATTTGGTGAATAGTAGGATCTAAATTTTAGCCGTCCTAAACTGGAATAGGGTGATTTTTGAGAATGCCTATGATTCCTAAAAAAATAGCACAGATCCACTCTAGACCCTTTGACTTCCTGTTTGAGAATCCCATAAATTTATTTATTTTGAATTTACCTCATTCTTGATTTGAAATTTGGTTCTTGGATTTGACAATCATGCAATTTCAGATTTTTTAATTTTTCATGTTGTCTATGATTTGTTAGACATGCAGGAAATACCAAATTGTACATTAGAATTTGGCATTTCTGATCCATGTATCCTGCATTTTTTTGTTATGTTTTGCTTTTGGTAGTTGAGTTATCTGCTCAATAGAAAAAATATTTGCCAATTTAAATAAGCCAAAAAAAGTCAAATTAAATGGTTGATTTTATTAAATATTTTAATTTTCACTCAGCTGAGTTGCCACAAAAGTGATTCAAAATTTAGACCAAGGATTTGACAATCCCACATTTTTACATTTAGGTTCTGAATTTACAGTATATATTAATATAATTGGATGGTTAAGTCCTTTGCTGAGGATTGGATTGATGACAAAAAGAGAGCTTGGTCAAATTGAATAGATATATTTTTGAACTATAGGCAAAGATATCAGATTAAGTAAGAGATGATTGTCTTTCACCTTTTTTTAGCTAACTTTAAACAGTATGATACCTGGCATGGATGCATCATCTGTAACAGCTGGCTTCAGATCAGTTCATAGTTGACCTTGCATGCTATTGTATCCTCCTAAATAGTGATGTTGGTGGGTTAAACCCGCAAATAATTATATCTAGGCTCAAAAAAGATTTTAAAAAGATTTAGAGTGCCTATATATATCTTTCAGATCATTACAATAAAGATGGCACTAAACATGATATTTCTAGCTGCTCTAGATGCCAAGACATAAAATGGAGTGCTGGAATTATGTAAAGTTATCCCCCCTAGCTCTGGATAAGACACTCTTCCCCTGCCAAACAAAGAAACTCCCACCAAAAAAACCTTAATAAACCTCTTAATTATCTGGAGTATTTAGTACATGCTGTGGACAAGAGATATGACTTGGTATACCCTACAGACTTCCCTGCTTCCTCTTCCCTACCATGGGACAAAATGCTGGTTTTGGATTATTTTCTGTCCTGGTGTTGGCTGCTCTTAAAGACTATCAGGGCTAATCAATCAAGAGTTGATATAACCAAAATCAAAAAATTCAGATCTATATGGGATTAATGGGTCCCTGGAATATCCCTTAGACAACACCAAATCTGAATCTGGGCAGAGAATTACTCAGAAATATCCAACATCCCTGCCTCAAATTTGCAAAAGCTCTCTTGCCGCCAATTGAATCCCCTCCCCTCAAACTTCAGTTCTGTCACTTAATCTGGGCAAGGATGGCTTTCAGTCCCCTGCTTGCCCATTTTTAATTCAATAAAGTTTTCATCTTCAGGGGTATACTCTTGGGGTAAACCATTTTGTAAATAATAATACTTGGAACTTTTCTCTTAAAATCCCTGACTTGTGTGACCTCACTTTGTCACCAGCCTTTTTTGGAGCTCCTTCAGGTTGGTTAGTGTCTACTGCTTTAATTTACCTGCTCCAAGATTTGATTCTGAGTCTTAACTTAAGATTTAAGTTAAATATTAGTTTAAATTGTATTATAAGACTTATTCTTTTGGTTTCTGGACCAGTTCCTGCTTTGAACCTGTTTTGCTCTAATGTAAATTGCTACTTTATAAACCCAGCTCCTATAGCTGCTCTTTTTCTGTAAAAGGCTTTGGAAAAGTACTAAAAGGCACCCTAGCTACTAGTTGTTTTCATTTCTGTTACTATTTTACCAGGCTCTCTCAATTAAAATTTATCAGAGAATCCAAGTATGTTGGTCCCTTTGGCCAAATCCTTGGCTCTCATCATCCTCCATGCCATGATGCTCCTGCAGGTACCACATCAGCCCTCTGGAATGACTTGCTGTCCTCGGGGCACTTTGTGGCTTCCAATCCCTAACTGGTGGTAGAGGGATTGAGATATTTTCCTTCCTATCTCCAAAGAGTTCTGTTGCAAGGAAACAATCTGCCACAGGCCCTGGCTTCCAAGGACCTCCCCTCAGCTGTTCCCTCTGCTCCAGTGTCCACCTCCCTTGACATAAATTTTGTAACCTCACCCTCTCAGTTTTCTGAGCCCCTTTAGGAACCACAGCTCCTCCAGCAAGACCCTAACCCACAGCTGTGCTCCTTGGCTGCTTTCTGGGATGACTCTTATGGGCCTGGATGCTTTCTTCCCGCAGGTCAGCTCACCCTTCTCCCTCTGGTCTCTCTTTCAAGTGGCAATTCCATCCATCCACTGGATGACATCCTGATGGTTTGATTTTCCAAGATGGGAGCCAAGCTTAGTAAGTTTAACCTCTCTGAAAAATCAGGTTTTTACCATAACCAAAGATCTGGATTTAACATGATCCGTTCAGATCAACACTCAGTACCTGGTAAAAGATCTGAACAGACTGTATCCATGTGGATAGCTGTTTGATCTTGATGTGTGATAGATAAGTTTAAAGTGGCTGATTAGCTTATGCCTTAGTAAAAATCCAAAGACAATATATATATAGTTCCTGTAATTTGAGCCTAGCTTTACTAGACTTGATGGGTTTATTCCAATCAATCATATATAATGTTTTGGATCTATACTTGACATTTATTTTATTCCAATTAACCATGTTGTTAATTGGCTGCAAGATGTAACAGCCTATCATGTACAGGAGTACTCTAGCAAGGTACAGATCAATGTCAATGCTTGAAAGCCCACCAAAGAGGTAAATTTTGGTATGAGGTTGATACCAGAGGAAATACCTTCAAATTTAAGTTAAATCAATTAAAATTACTGGAAAATATGTAAACATAGTAGGTAATGGTGTAAGCTGCCATGGATGTGGTGAAGTGGGGCAAAACCACTTGGGGCCAAGAGTTTATGTTGGAGGAGTTGTGCTGTCTCCTTGTAGTAGGATTTTTCAGGGGTATATTATATAGGCCTATATGGTCCAAAGGTAGATGGTTGGCCCCCAATTCCTAGGCAAGCTGTGATAACATCAGAGAAGATGAGATGGTTCATCTTCTGACCCTGGGAAGTGATGTGTTGTAAATTTGGGCTATCTAAACTAGCTACATCTAAATGCCAAAGTCAATGTAAACTTAATATATATAAAATTTAATAATGTTTCTAAGGCTATATAAAGTTTACTAAACACCATCTTCAACTTCTAAATAAAGTCAACTTCAAAGTATAAGTGATAATTTTAAGGTTGAAAGCTGTTTTTATTAAACTCATACAGGTTGATAGTATGCCAGAAAGCTTCAGCTCAATGATTTCATATCAATTACATAGTAGAAATTAACTTTGTGAGTCCATTATCAAATTGTATAAATAAGTGAATCCCATTGACTAAAAAACAAATAAAACAGAGCTTCAATTTGTGATAGGGTGACAAATCTTAGTGTCAGTACTTCCATTAGTTAAGGATTATTGATTCACATGATATAATTTAGGGGCAATTTGCTTAATGATAGCAAGACTATCATCAAGGAATATATCTTTATTATTGTTGAAACAGAGGGGTTGACTGTTGTGAATTCCAATATTCACACTATTTTGATTTTCCCTTAATTGGGTTATTTTGAGGACAAATCCCTTACTTTTGCTTTTGCTCCTCAAAATGGGTCTATTTATGAAGTTGGTAATTCATCTGTTTGTCTTCCTGATTCTGTGCAACTCACTTGCCCCACTCATGCTTGTGATGAGTGATCCCACTGTCCTTGTATTATCTTGTGATAACCACAGACACTTTATTATCAATTTCTATATCTATAATAAAATTAAGTTTTATTCTGTCAGGAATATTCCTGACAACAACCTTATACAAGACAACATTTTGGTAATAATTGGTCCTACAAGTCATGATAAAAAATTGCATCCATTTCCCCTGGTTGGGTAAACTGCAACAAAACAAAAAGTTTTTGAAAAATAATTAAACACAAACTATTTAAATTTCAATTTTTATAGGCTGCCAGCTGTCTGCAGATGGCATGCCCAACCACCAGGCGCCTGCCCGCTCCCACCAGCCAGCCAGCCAGCAGGCAGTACACCCCCACAGCAGGACCGTCTGCCCCTCCAAATGGGGAAATTACCTAATTAGAAAACCAAAAAGGCAGTTTCCCCAACACCTAATTTGGGAGGAAAGTGCTGCCCAAATTTGGAATCCACCAAATTGGGATGGGGCTGACAGGCTGCTCTTAAAAGTAATCAATGCAGTAACTGCAGAAGTTGAATTTGGATTCATGAAAGCATCCAAAGAAGCACCAAACCAATGCAAGTCATAGATTAACAATTCATTGCTTGAAATTCCCCTCCAAACCCACTCCTAAAAGGGAATTCCAGACAGCACCAAGTGTTTGCGGTTCCCTGTTCAATGTTTTTCACTATTCATGCCACACCAAAGCTGATAGTATATAATAAAGCTCAATCACTTGATTATATTTTGTGTTATCATTGAACAAATTACCCCTCAATTATTATCACATAAATCAGCCAGACTTTACCTACAATAAGTTAAAAACAAGACACTAAGCTTTGGCTGCCCTTCCCTGGGATCAGAAGATGAATCATCTAATCTTTATCAGCTGTCCTCACAGCCTGCCTATGGATTGGGGCCACCAATATAACCACCAGCATGGGCCATTCAATAACCCAACTGGCAAGTACTTTTACAAGGAGCTAGCACAGCTCAACTTTTTCAATCAGTACTACTGGCCCATGTTGGTTTCACCCCACTCCACTCAGTCTGTAGCTATATACACCCTAGTATACTATGTACTCACTTATTTTGCTGGTAATTTTGGACGTTATAAAATACACTCAAAAGTCTTTTGATGGATTATGACATTCTATTTTATTGTGACCACACTCACTGGGTTCTAAGTGGCAAACTTGGTACTTTACTTAGCTAAAGTACTCCCCCAATTATTGGGTATTTACATATTTACATTTTTGTCTTTGTGTTTCCAAGTACTTTGGCGCCTCTCTCTAGCCACACCCAGTAAAGATTTATTATCCAGGGCCACAAGGTAATCACATAATCTTTCCTGCAAACTAACCAAGACTTAGTATAAAACCAATCCTAAGGTTAGGATTCCCCATTGTGTGTCTTATCAGCGCCTCAGAACAAAACAAAAATAATGCTCATTACAGGGGCTTCAAGCCCCTTGGTTATTCCTTTTGTCACTACGTTCTCAGGCCTGTCTCTTACTCTGCTACAGGAACTGTTTTTGCCTGAAATTACCAGTCCATATATTGAATAGAACATCTCAGACTTGCCTATTGTTCCCACTGTCTTAAACCTAGGAAATGGTCCATGTCTAGTGGCCTACCCTTTGGGTACCTCCAACTTGGAGCAAGCCATGGTGGTAGTCCTTGGAATAGCCTGTGATGGAGCCATCCCCACATTCAATTACAGTTTAATTGAGCATAGTATACCAAGTTAATTGTTGCCCCACAATTTCTGAAACATCTTCTCTCAGCAGCTGGCTCTGCTGAGCATCTACTCTTGTCTTTTGTGCATCCCACCTTGGCGCATCATTGAACGGTGTTATGGCTTCACGTCCAGGAAATCTTGTCTCTTCAGGCTACTGTAACTAATTATTGGGATCTGTTTGCTGCCTACAAGCAGTGTATTCACTCCTTATTCTTTTTGGTATCTGATAATCAACGCAACTCTAATACTTCTCAGTCTTTTTTGGTTACCTTGATAGAGTGGATACACTTGTCTATCCATGACATAGTCAGGGAGTGTCTGCCTGAATTTCACCAGTCACAACAGCAATGGTGAAATCAAGTAGACTCCACCCTGAACGCTTACCTCTCCAAGTGCAAACCACTTGTGGAGCACCTCAATGTGTTTAGCGCCTACTCTTTTGAACAATTGCAACAAGTGTTGGAGCTTACTGCTAGAGGACTCTGTGAACTACAAGAGGAAGTTGCTCAAGATAGAGCCTCCACAGGTGTCTCCATTGTTAAGCTTCAGGCCCAAGTGAACAAGTTTTCTGCACCTAAACCAGATTTTCCTCCCTCCTTTCCAGCTGATGACATGATGGACAGAGAACAGAAGTTATGGGATGCTATCAGAGAACTATGTGCGTACACTCATAGCCAAGGACGTCCCACAGACCCTCCTCAGCCAGACCCTCAAGTAACTGCTTTGAAGACCCAGGTTTCTACCCTCCAATAAAAGGTTGCTGTTCTTTGAGATAATGAGGCTGATTTCACTAGTTCAGTTGGGCTTGCTATCAAATATGAATGCTGCCCTGGGTTGCCTGGGAACCCTCAAATCCATTGCACTAGGGAGTTGATTGCCCTAGCCAACAAAGTTGATCATCTAAAGCAAAATCATCTCAGCCTAGACAAGAAAGTCTGGAGATGAGCAAGTTTATTGACTCCCTGAATGATAGGTTCTCCCCTTGCCTTTCAGTGGGGCCTTCCCTTCCCTCCTGACTGGCTGAGCTTTCCACAGTAGTAACAACACAGGGCCAGCGCCTAGACGTTACTGAGCAACAGACCACTTTAGCTAATAATACAGGTGCCTGCACTGCTGAGACCTTGACTACTCTTGAAGAAAGTGTTTTTCAGCTGTGGGCCAGACAGCTCCCCTCCAAATCTGAAGCAGAATTCTCCCTGCGCATAAATATAATTGATAGCAATAATGGTGATCCAACTCCAGAAGCACATTTCAAGCCTACCTTCAAGCAAGTCTTTGACCCCAAAACATCAACCATTGTAGCTTTCCTAACTATTTATTAAACTGCCATGAGAAGAGTCTCTGATGAGGTTAAAAAGGAGCATATTCTAACCTGTCTATACCTAAATTGTCAAGAAGTGATGGTACCTGAACTACATTCCATTGACACTTGGGAAGAGTGAAGCAGCTTCTGATTGACAAATTTAGTGGTGACCTTAGTCTTGAAGTGAAGAAAAATGCCTTCATGCACATTGCTTTCAAACCTAATGATACTCTAGCTGAATTTTCAAATATTCTACATGGAAGGACAGCAACTGATAACAAGCAGACAACTGACGGCTCATGAAGCTTACATGGCTTGCACTCAAGCCCTCAAGGTAAACCAGCTTCTGTGCCTTCATTTCAAAGCCCATAAGACCATGCTTTCCTCTATGCAGAGCATAAAGACGCTGTTGCAGGATATACACCTTACCCATTCTGGAGCAGTTGTGCGGCAAAATGTGCTGCCTCTAATTTTGGTTCATCTTCCTGTGGCCCTTGCATCCTCACAGTGAACTCTCAGAACCCTCCTAGACAGCAAGGCTGCTATAACTGCGGCCAGATAGGGCACCAATCTTGAGTCTGTACCAATCCTTGAGTTGAAGGTTCTAACCCCAAGGAGCAGTCAGGAAAAAAACAGTTAACTTAGAGACAGAGACGCTCTTGGTTGAAAATTCTTCCCAGTCTCCTCCAATTCCTCCGTCTATAGCAGACTCTGAGCCTGATGACTCCAAAACTCCTCCCACACTGCTGTTATTCCATGATATCTCTGAAAACTCTGGCTCAGACAATTCTGATGTTGATGACCCTGACGCTTACAGGTATTAAGTTCTTGCCATCCCCAAAACCATTGCAGTTCCCTATAATTTACGCTCCAGAAAGACTGCAACAATTGCTAAATCCTTGCCTGAGGCCAAAGAAGTTGTCTCTCACCCATACCTCACTCAAGCAAAGAGGTCTCCTGTGCTAGTAGAGTCATCCAAAGAAGCTGCTGAAGTTGCTGACACTGTATTCAATAATGTGCTAGTTTTGCTTCCCCTCCAAACTGTCTATAAGGAGTTTCCAGGCTTACAATGCAGGATTGAGAAGTGGGACCTAGAGCTGGCAGAAGCTCAAGACATCCTGGCCGTCCTTCCACCCTTTTGTTGTACTACCACTTGTGTGGAAATATCCATCCAGAAGGTGAAAATCAAGGCTGTCTTGGATACTGGCTCTCCTGTTAATGTTGTCTCCTCAAAGCTTGTCAAGAAGCTCAAGCTTACCCCTGACCTTAATTATCATCAGTTGTATGGTACAGCTGGGCTATCCATGACTGGCGCTATAGGGGCTTATTATGCTCTTCCCATGCAGTTTAGCAAGCTACTCTTGGCTATGCCTGCTGTTGTCTTGGAGAATGAGAGCTACAATCTCTTAGTTGGTACCCAATTCCTTAGGGAATATAATGGGATCATTAACTTAAAGGACAGCTTTCTCTCTATCTTGGGATACAAAGTCCCTCTGATCTTTAAAGAGCCAGTTAAAGTTCCTGGGAAGCACCTCAAGATGTGTGCCTTAGAGTATTTCACTTGTGTTTCACTCTAAAATACCATAACTACTCCTCCAACATGAAGTGTCTGCCTATGGCTTGTCCTCTGTCTGAGGGGATCCCCCTCCTGGCCACTTCTTCTGTAACCATTCCCCATGGCTCTCAAGCTATCCTAGACTCCCAAATATTGTATGAGATACCTGGGTTCACGTTCCTGGAGTTGTACTCCCCTCCCTTGCTAGGTCGTAACAAACCTTACCTCTGTCCTAGAATCCAAGATGTCTCCCATAAAGACCCTGTTCAATTGCTAGTAGACAACCTAACCTCTCTCCCCATAAATTTATCTAGAGGGCAGGTTGTTGGTTATGTAAAATTACTGAATGCTCCCAATTTCCTGTCACTTCATCCCTTTGGTATGTTCCAGGACTTTAACTTACCTGAAGACAAGCCCCAAGTCCTATCCTTGTTCACTGCGCAATACTTCCCACAACTATCTCCAGTCCAACAGAAGGAGGTGCTCTATTTGCTAGATCAATTTTTCAGACATTTTTGCTAAAGATAGCACTTATTATGGTCTAGCCAAATGTGTTATCTGCCAGATTGATACTGGAGACTCTCCCCCCTTTTTTGCTAAACCATATTGCCGCAGTCATGTAGAGGACGCTCAGGTGTCTAAAGAGCTCAAACAACTGTTAGACTCTGGGCTACTCACCCCTTCCCAAATTCCTTGGTCTTCCCCCTTACTCATCTTGAAGAAGAAGGATGGGGGTCATTGTATTGTGATGGACTATTGACAATTAAACTCTTTAATCAAGAAGGACTCTTACCCCTTGCTGTGTATTGATGATGCTCTCCACCGTCTTGGAGGCTCTAAGTTCTTCTCTGTAATAGACCTAACAGGGGTAATGGCAAGTTGCCCTTTTTCCTGAGGACCAACAAAAGGCCGCACTCATTACATCTGAAGGGCTGTTTGAGCCTACATGTATGCCGCAAGGACTCTGCAATGCCCCAGCTACCTTCCAACAAGCCATGGAATCCATCCTCTGCAACTTGAAACTGCCATGTGTCCTAGTGTACTTAGATGATATAAAAGTTTTCAGCGCTACCTTTACTGGCCATCTGGCTCATCTCAAGAAAGTGTTCATAAATGTTTGAGAGGCTGGTCTCAAGCTAAAACCATCTAAGTGTGCTTTCTTCAAAGAGCGTCTTGAATTCTTGGGCCATGAAGTAATCAAGACAGGGATTCACCCAATGTCCAAGAAGGTTGAAGCCTTTGACAAAATGCTTCCACCCACCAACCTGCAAGAGGTACAAGTCTTTCTGGGTATGATGGGCTACTATAGACAGTTCATCCCTGACTTTGCCAATACTAGTGAACCTCTGGTCCAGTTGTTACATAATGTCCCTTTTGAATGGACTGCTAGCCAGCAGCAAGCCTTTAAAACCCAAGCAGAAACTTGAAGAGGCCCCTATCCTAGTGTATCCTGACTACAATAAGGAGTTCACATTATACACTGATGCTAGCAACCTTGCTATTGGGACTATCTTGGCCCAACTAGACGACAAAGATGTGTACCATCCTGTGGCTTATACTTCCTGTTTTCTAAACAAACATGAGAAGAACTACAGCGTTATGGAGAAAGAATGCCTTCCTGTGTTGCATGCTGTCAAACAGTTCTTCCACTATGTGTATGGCACTCATTTCACTGTTGTCACTGACCACGCCTTGCTTAAGTGGTTATAAAAGCTTAAGGAGCCAGAAGGACAACTAGCTAGATGGGCTCTCTGTCTGCAATGCTATGACTTTACTGTGCTACATTGTCCTGAGATTCAACATCAGAACACAGATGGATTATCCAGAATGCCCATCCTTGCTCTACACCCTGCAGAAGCTGATAGACTTTATGAACTAATTGGATATCCTTACTCTGGGAAAGCAAAACAGAAGAAGTCCAATTAGCCTTGTCCAAACTATCTGAGGATACACTCATTTATAACAATCAGCTCTTCAAGAAAGTACAAGACTAGTACCTGCCCTATGTAGGACGTAGTCTTTGGATTTCATTGGTGCTTCAAGCTCATAAAGAGACCAGACATGGGGGCATAGCTAAGACCTATGAATGGCTTCAGAAAAACAACTTCTGGGAAAACCTTCACCTGTTGATTCCAGACGTCATAGCTAGTTGCCATGATTGCTAGCTCCAGAGACTGCAAGCTGCCTCTCATGAGTTTAAATTAGTCTCCCTTCAACATGCCTTTCACACTTTCAGCATTGATGCTGTATGTCCTCTCCCCCATTAACGCTCTGGCTGTTGCTTTATTCTAATTTCTGTTGATCACTTCAGCAAGTGGGTAGAAGCTTGCTACACCAAGGATATCACAGCTAAAACCACTGCAGCCTTCTTACTTCAGGATGTGTTTTATTGTCAGAATGCCTGCAAGTGATGTTGTCAGATAATGGGTCCAACTTCAATACCAAAGTTATAACTTTTATTGTAGAAACATTAGGGTCATATCAGTCCTTTTCCTCCCCTTATAATTCTTTCACTAACAGGGCTGTGGAACATGCCAACTTTACTTAGTTTCCATAATGTGGTAACTATAATACTCTGATGCTACAAATTAGGATCTGTACTTGCCCTCTTTGCTTACTGTCTCAGCAAGCATTGTCACTGGGTATTATTATTTTCTATGTTATATGGGTGCAAGGCCACCACTTGTGATGGATCCAGGTCCAACCAGTCAAACTTGCCGTTATCTTGCCCTTGACACTTATTACTGTTGCCTTCCTGTGAAAAATCTTCAAGGAGCTTTGCCTCCAGGGAGGCAATTTTGTGAGACAACACTTTATTGTCATCTCTCCAACAAGCCATAATTTTGATACTCTTTTCCTCCCTATTTTTTAACCCTCAACTTCATGATTGACTCTGTCCTTCACCTATTATAAAGTTTCATTGAACCCTAATAGCAAGTTCCAGGAGTCCCATGCATAAATTTAATTTCCTTGTGCTGGGGTTCCCTCTCTGGAAAATAGTCAGAGTATAGTTCTTCAAAAGCCTCTTTTACTTCTACCAAAGATTCCTCAGGTACTATTTTAGAGACCTCCAGACTTTCCCAAGCCTCCTCAAGTGAGCTGGTAGGAACTTCCTTCCTAGAAGCAGCGGTTTCTACACAAAGCACCCCAAATTTTGCTCTTTCAAATAATAGTAAAGAAGACATGATAATTAAAAAGTAGTTTGTTGGGAAAGCGTCAAAATCAACAATATATCTTTATTAAAATTTAGCTGTTTTCACTTATATATCATTTGGGGCATATTTGGCTGAAAATCCCTCTGGTTCTTGAATCAACCTATGATTCATATCACATGGTCTATGACATTTAAGTCATAAAAACCTAGATCTTTACCTAAAAGATCTCCTGTAATTCTCAGCCTATGATACTTAACCTACAATAAGAAGGAGTCACCTGACGCCATTCATCTCAATGCATCAATTTGGCATGGAGCTTCCTTAGCTCCTGGCGCCAAAACCTTGTGGAAAATACACATTTCAAAACTCAGCTATCAATATTCCAACTTGGAACCATCTTATCAAACATGAATCCCTAGACATTATTGCCTTTATTTAGTTATCTTTGCATTTGATGGTTTTTTGCCTTAAAACCCATTAAAACACTTCAGAACCAAACCAGGCACCTCTGCATTACCCAGCAATTTTCCCAGGCGGCACTGCAGTGCCCTAGCGCCTGAAAAATTCACTGGGCGGCGCCTCAGTGCTTCTAACCTGATGAATTTTCCAAAATGGAGCTTTTAACCCAAAATTTGGGGGTTACTTTTGATTAACCTTAACCAGTCTTCTTGACACAGTCAAGGCAATTAACCAATATAACTAAATCCTCATTAATTATATTTCCAGTTATTTATTAATTAATCTTCTTATTGGTTAATTAAATTGTTTTTGAGACGCCTAGTCTCTAAGATTGATTCAGCCAATCTTGCCTTCTGTTCTTTTGTTGAATATAGATACTAAGTTTTCAGGAATCTTTATCTGAAGAATTCCAGCCAAACCTATCTACATAAAACAAACAGCAAAAACAGAGCAACTTTATATTTTGGAGTATTTATTTGGCTAAATACTCAACAGTGACTATTGTACAGTCACACCACTCCATTGCTCTTGGGGGCCCCCTACTCTCTTCTGATGAAGCCCTGAATTCTGATGCCAACATCAAAAACTTAGTCAACTGCATTATTGATATACAAGCTACTTTGTATACTTCTGCTTACAAGACCAAGATGCTTGAACTCTCTCCTGACAATGCTGAACGCTCTTCCTTGCCTGAGTTCAACATTGGGGATCACACTCTTTACTACCAGCATAGAGTAGGAGGACGCGCTCACAAGCTTGATACATTGTGGGCTGGGCCTCTAGAAGTGTCCTTCAAACAAGATTCAGAGTACACTGTGAAAATCCTCTCTAGTGGTTGTCTGTTTGCCTGAGTGCATTCCAAGTTCCTCTGAATGTAAAACCCCCTAAGGAAAATCTAGAAGGGGGCAATGTTGTGAATGCCGCCATTACCATGTTTCAATGTCACCTTTGATGGGTTGTTTTGAGGACAAATATCTCTCTTTTTTTGCCCCTTGAAATGAGTCTTTATCCAAACTGGGAAATACAATTGTTTGGCTTCCTGATTCTGCGCAACTCACTTGCCCCACTCATGCTTGCGGTGAGTGATCCTACTGTCCATGTACTATTTTGCGGTAAAGCTTCACAGTATATATTCCTAATTTTTATACCCAATAAAATTTAAGTTCTATTTACATTTTTGTCTTTGTGTCTCCCAGTACTTTGGCGCCTCTCTAGCCATGTCTATTATAAATCATTCAATCAGGGCCACAAGGTAATTATATAGCCTTCCCTGCCATTCTAACCAAGACTTAGGACAAATCTAATACTAATGTTAGGATTCCCCGTTGTGTGTCTGTGCCACGCCTCAGAAAATGATACCCTGGACCACACCAATAAGCTATTTGGGATTGTATATATTACTCTCACGGGAGTGATAGATACTATTGTTCCCGCTGCCGGTCTGTGGTCATGGTTGGGCAAGTCAATGTCCTACTTCATTAAGTTAGCGCCAATCCATTGGTGGGCCCTACCCACCCAATCTGCAACCTACCAGTCCCCAAACACTAGCAAGCCGGCAAATCAGGGTTGGTTCCCTGAAATTAATTAAAAATATTTTTATATTTGAAGAGTGTAAATTACATAGTAAATTTAGAAATATTTGTTTATTTCTCCTTATTCTAATTAATTAAGGTACAACCTTTTATTGCATTTTTGTGCTCTCTGGGTTCACTATAGTATACCATAGCTGTAAAACTTAATTATTTATATTAAAAGTTTTCAGTACATTAAGATTCATTAATTGAAAAAGTGTTGATTTCCAGTTATTGATCAGGAAAAATCTGAATTATTACTTTGCTATAGTGTCAAGCACCAGGAAGTCAATTTTACCACAGTTGCCTCCTGGTATACACAGCCAAAATTGAAAGTCAATTCCTTTTACCTTACAAGGGAACACAAACCATTAATAGTCCAAATTCAGAGAAAACTTATTTTGGCACCTGCCTTTTTATTAGGATTAAGCCACCCCCTTACACATCTAAGGAATTTATCAGTGGGTAAATTATTACTATAAAGGATCAACCCATACTATATAGTCTCTCATATTATAAAAAGAATGTTATCTAGTTTCCAATATTTCTCCCTTGTAACTCTGCTAATACAGCACAGTTACAACATAATTTAACACATATTCTAGGTGTTAATTTTTCAAATTCTGTCATGTTCTGAGGCGCGGCACAAACACATAACAAGGAATCCTAACCTTAGGATTGGATTTGAACTAATTCTTGGTTAGAATAGCAGGGAAGGCTATGCAATTACCTTGAGGCCCTGATTAAAATAATATATACTAGACATGGCTAGAGAGGCGCTGAAGTACTGGGAGACACAAAGACAAAAATGTGAATAGAACTTAAATTTTATTGGGTATAAAATTGGGAATATATACTGTGTAGCTTTACCAAAAAAATAGTACATGGATGGTAGGATTACTCACCACAAGCATGAGTGGGGCAAGTGAGCTGCACAGAATCAGGAAACCAAACAATTGTATTTCCAGTTTGGTTACAAACTTATTTTGAGGGGAAAAAGCAAAAGAGAGAGATTTGTCCTCAAAATAACCCATCAAAGGCAAAATAAAAACATGGTGAATGGCAGCATTCACTGCATTGCCCTCTCTAGATTGGCATTAGGGGGGTAGTACTTGAAGAAGAACTTGGTATGCACTTGGGAAAACAGACAATCACTAGAAAGGAGTTTCACAGTGTACTCTGACCCTTGCTTGGAGGTCACTTCTAGAGGTCCAAACCACAATGTATCTAGCTTTTGAGTGTGTCCTCCTACTCTATGCTGGTAGTAAAGAACGTGATCCCCAATGTTGAACTATGGAAAGGGAGAGCGTCCAGCATTATCAGGAGAGAGCTCAAGCACCTTGGTCTTATGCGCAGAAGCGTATGAAGTAGTCTTTATATCAAGGATGCAGTTGACTAGATCTTTGATATGGTCATCAGGGCTTATGGTCTTGTCAGAGGAGAGTAGGGGGCCCCAGGAGCAACAGAGTGGTGGCCTCACGCCCATACACCATAGTAAAGGGAGAATACCTGTTAACACAATGTTTACTAAGGCAATAAGCAAAGAGAGCTTTGGGTAAGTATAGATCCCAGTTTTCAGCATCAGAGTAAGTGAGTTTCTTCATGATAGAAACCAGTGTCAAATTTTTACTCTCAACTGCCCTATTAGTAGAAGGATTATAGGGGGCAGAGAAAGACTGGTGAGACCCCAAGGCTTCAACAACAGAGTTTACCAACTTGGCGTTGAAGTTAGTCCCATTATCTGAGAGCAACACTTGAGGACAGCCATGGCAGTAGAAAACATCTTGTAACAGGAAGGCAGCAGTTGTCTCAGCTGTGATGTCCTTTGTAGGGCAAGCCTCTACCCACTTGCTGAAGTGATCAACAGCAATCAGGATTAAGCAACACCCATAACGTGAGTGGGGGGGGAGGACCTACTGTGTCTATGGTGACAGTATGAAAATCATGTTGAGGGGGAACTAATTTGAATTTGTGGGCAGCAGATCAAGGCCTCTGAAGCTGGCAGTTGTGGCAACTAGCTATGATGTCTGGGATCAGCAGGCAAAGGTTTTCCCAGAAGTAATTCTTCTGAAGCCAATCATAGGTCTTGCCAATGTCACCATGTCCCGTCTCCTTATGAGCTTGGAGCGCTAGCAAAAGGCAAAGGCTATGCTGTACATAAGGCAGGTATTGATCTTGAACTTTTTTGAAGAGCTGGTTGTTACAAATGAGTGTGTCATCAGATAGATTGGACAGGGCAATTTGAATTTCTTCTTTCTTGCTCTCCAAAAAGGAAGTATATCTAATCAGTTCATACAGCTGATCAGCCTCAGGTGGGTTTAGAGCAAGGATGGGCATTCTGGATAATTCATCAGCGTTCTGATGTTGAATCCTGGGAAAGTGTAGTACTGTAAAATTGTAGCCTTGCAGTTGGAGAGCCCATCTAGCTAGTTGTCCTTCTGGTTCCTTAAGCTGTTGTAGCCACTTAAGCAAAGCATGGTCAGTGACCACAGTGAAATGGGTACCATATACATAGTGAAAAAACTGCTTGACTGCATGTAACATGGCAATACACTCCTTCTCTGTGACACTATAGTTCTTCTCATGTTTTTTTAGCACGCAGGAAGTGTAAGCCACAGGATGGTCTACACCCTCATCATCTAGTTGAGCCAAGATTGCTCCAATAGCTAAGTTTCTATAGTCAGTATAAAAGATGAATTCCTTATCATAGTCAGGATATAATATAATGGGACCTCTTTAAGCTTTTGTTTGAGGGCCTCAAAGGCTTGTTGCTGACTAGCAGTCCAATTGAAAGGGACACTACATAACAGCTGTACCAAAGGTTTGCTTGTATTGGCAAAGTCAGGGATGAACTGTCTGTAGTAACCCATCATGCCCAGAAAGACTTGTACTTCTTGAAGGTTGGTGGAAGTATTTTTTCAATTAATTCAACTTTCTTGATCATTGGGCTAATCCCTGTCTGGGTAACTTCATGGCCCAAGAATTCAAGGCGTTCCTGGAAGAAAGCACACTTATACGGTTTCAGTTTAAGGCCAGCCTCTTGAATCTTTATGAACACTTCTTTGAGGTGAACTAGGTGTGACCTTATGACAGTCACTGTTAAGTATTTAGACAAATAAATACTCCAAAATATAAAGTTGCTCTGTTTTTGCTGTTTGTTTTATGTAGATAGGTTTGGCTGGAATTCTTCAGATAAAGGTTCCTGAAACTTAGTATCTATATTTAATAAAAGAACAGGAGGCAAGATTGGCCGAATCAATCTTGGAGACAAGGCGTCTCAAAAACAATTTAATTAATCAAGAGGATTAATTAATAAATACATGACAATATAATTAATGAGTATTTAATTATATTGGTTAATTGCCTTGAATGTGTCAAGAGGTATGGTTAAGGTTAACCATAGGTAAGCCCCCAAATTTGGGTTTAGAAACACCGTAGTGGTGTCTTGTTTGAGGTTCAAAGCATTTTATCAGATTTTTAGAACACAAGAAAATCATTAAATGTAACAATAACTGAATAAAAGTAATGATGTATAGGAATTCTTGTTTGAGCAGCTGGTTCCCAGTTGGAACATTAATATCTGAGTTTTGGGATGTGTAATCCATAGGGTTTTGGCGCTGGGAGTTAGGAAAGCTCTATGCTGAACTGGGGCATTGGAATGAATGGAGTCAATTGATTTCTTTCCATTACAGGCTGGTTCTCATAGGTTGAGAAATATTGGTGATCTTTTAGGTGAAGATCTAGGTTTATATGACTCAAATGTCATAGACCACATGAGATGAATCATAGGTTGATTCAGGACCTGGAGGGGTTTTCAGCCAAATATGCCCCAAATGGTATATAAGCAAAAACAGCTAATTTTAATAAAGATAAATTGTCAATTTTGACCCTTTCCCCTCAAACTACTTTTAATTATCATGTCTTCTTTACTATTATTTGAAAGAGCAAAATTTGGGGTGCTTTGTGTAGAAACCGCTGCTGCAAGGAAGGAAGTTCCTATCAGCTCACTCAAGGAGGCTTGGGCAAGTCTGGAGGTCTCTAAGATAGCACCTGAGGAATCTTTGGTAGAAGTGAAAGCGACTTTTGAAGAACTATATGCCAACTATTTTGCCAAAGAGGGAACCCCTGCACAAGGAAATCAAGTTTATGCTTGGGACCCATGGAACTTGCTTTTAGGGCTCAATGAAATTTACAACAGGTGAAGGACAGAGCCAATCATGAAGTTGAGGCGTTAAAAAATAGGGAGGAAAAGAGTGTCAAAATTAGGGCTTATTGGCAAGATGACAATAAAGTGTTGTCTCACAAAATTGCCTCCCTGGAGGCAAAGCTCCTTGAAGCTTTTTCACAGTAAGGCAGCAGTAATAAGAGTCCAGGGAAAGATAACGGCAAGTTTGACTGGTTATCCTGGATCTGTTTCACCAGGTAATCTGTAAAGGTAGCGCTGAAGACTGTTATATCATCTATGTATACTAGGACACATGAAAGCTTCAAGTCATGGACGATGGAGTTCATTGCTTACTGGAAGGTATCTGGACATTGCAGAGTCCTTGCGGCATACAGGTAGGCTCAAACAGACCTTCAGAAGTGATGAACGCAGCCTTCTGTCAATCCTCAGGAGAAAGGTAAACTTGCTAGTACCCAGATGCTAGATCCATTGTGGAGAAGAACTTAGAGCCTCCAAGGCAGCAGAGAACATAATCAATACACAGCAGAGGATAGGAATCCTTCTTAGTTAAGGAGTTCAATTTTCAATAGTCCATCACAATACAATGACCTCCATCCTTCTTCTTCAAGATGAGTAAGGGGGAAGCCCAAGGACTTTTGGAAGGAGCTAGTAGCCCTGCGTCTAGCAGTTGTTTGAGTTCTTTAGACACCTGAGTGTCCTCCACACAAATGCAGCTATATAGTTTAGCGCAGAAGGGGGGAGTGTCTCCAGTATCAATCTGATGGATAACGCCTTTTCTAGACCATAATCAGTGCTATATTTAGCAAAAATGTCTGAAAATTGATCTAGAAAATCAAGCACCTCCTTCTGTTGGATCAGAGATAGTTGCAGGAAATCTTGAGCAGTGAACAAGGATAGGACTTGGGGCTTGTCTTCAGGTAAGTTAAAGTCCTGGAATATACCAAAGGGATGTAGTGATAGGATATCAGGAGCATTCAGTAATTTTACATAACCAACAACCTGCCCTCTAGATAAATTTATGGGGAGAGAGGTTAGGTTGGCTACCAGCAATTGGACAGGGTCTTTATGAGAGACATCTAAGCTTCCTGGACAGAGGTAAGGTTTGTTGTGGCCTAGCAAGAGAGGAGAGTATAACTCTAGGAACGTGCGCCCAGGTATCTCATACAATATTTGGGAGTCTAGGATAGCTTGAGAGCCAGGGGGAATGGTTACAGCAGAAGTGGCCAGGAGGGGAATCCCCTCAGACAGAGGACAAGCCATAGGTGGACACTTCATGTTGGAGGAGTAGTTATGGTATTTTAGAGTAAAACACCAGTGGAATACTCTAAGGCACACATCTTGAGGCACTTCCATGGGAACTCTGACTGGTTCCTCAAAGATCAGAGGACTTTGTACCCTAAGATAGAGAGGTAGCCATACTTTAGGTTGATGACCACATTGTATTTCCTAAGGAGCTGGGTACCAACTAGGAGATTTTAGCTCTCATTTTCCAAGACAACAGCAGGCATAGCCAAGAGTAGCTTGCTAAACTGAATGGGAAGAGCAGAATAAGCCCCTATAGTGAGAGTCATGGATAGCCCAGCAGTACCACACAACTGGTGATAGTTAAGGTCAGGGGCAAGTTTGAGCTTCTTTACAAGCTTCAAGGAGACAACATTAACAGGAGATCCTGTATCCAAGACAGCCTTAATCTTCACCTTTTAGATGGATATCTCTACACAAGTAGTAGTACAATCAAAGGACGGGAGGACAGCCAGGATATCTTGGGCTTCAGCTAGCTCCTTTTCCCACTTCTCAATCATTCTTCTCAAGCCTGGAAACTCCTTGTAGACAGTCTGGGGAGGAAGCAAAACTGAAAAATTCTTGAAAACGGCGTCAGCTACTTCAGCTTTTTATTTGGATGACTCTACTATCACAGGAGACCTCTTAGCTTGAGTGAGGTATGGATAAGAGACAACCTCTTTGGCCTCAGACAAAGGTTTGCTAGTTGTTTTGGTTTTCCCAGAGTGTAACTTATAGGGGAATGCAATGGTTTTGGGGACAGCAAGAACTAAATACCTGTAAGCATCAGGATCATCAACATCTGAATTTTCCACATCAGAGTTGTCAGAGATATTGTGAAACATTAGCAGAATGGGAGAAGCATCAGTGTCAGCAGGCTCAGAGTTGGCTATAGAGAGGGGGTTGAAGGAGACTGGGAAGAATTATTAACCAATAGCGTCTCTGCCACTAGGTTGACTGTCTTTTTCCTACCTACTCCTTGGGAATATCTCCTTCAACCCAAGGATTGGTGCAGACTTAAGAATGGTGACCTATCTGGCCGCAGTTGTGGCAACCTTGACGTCTAGGAGGATTTTGTGGTAATTCATTGTGAGGATGCAAGGGCCACAGGAAGATGAACCAGAATTAGAGGCGTCACAATTCTCCTGCGCATCCACTCCAGAATGGGTAAGGTGCATTACCTGCAAAAGCGTCTTTATGCTCTTTATAGATAAAAGCATGGCCTTATGAGCTTTAAAGCGGAGACACAAAAGCTGATTAACCTTGAGGGCTTGAGCGCAAGCCATGTAAGATTCATGGGCTGTCAACTGTCTGCTTATTATTAATTGCTGTCCTTCCATGTAGAATCTTTTTGCAAACTCAGCTAGAGTCTCCTTAGGTTTGAAAGCAATGTTCATGAAGGTGTCTTTCTTCACTTCCAGAGTAAGGTTGCCACCAAACTCATCAATCAGAAGCTGCTTTATATTTTCCCTAGTGTCAATGGAATGTAGTTCAGGTACCATCACTTCTTGACTATTTAGGTATAGACAGGTTAGAATATGCTCCTTTTTAACCTCATCAGAGGCTCTTCTCATGGCAGTTTCATAAATAGTTAGGAAAGCTACAATGGTTGATGTTTTGGGTCAAAGACTTGCTTAAAGGTAGGCTTGAAATGTGCTTCTGGAGTTGGACCACCAATGTTGCTATCAATAAAATTTATGTGTGGGGAGAATTCTGCTTTCAGATTTGGAGGGGAGCTGTCTGGCCCACAGCTGACAAACACTTTCTTCAAGAGTAGTCAAGGTGTTGTGATCTGAGGCGCAGCACAGAGTCACAATGGGAAATCCTAACCTTAGGATTGGATTCATACTAAGTCTTGGTTAGAATGGCAGGGAAGGCTATGTGATTACCTTGTGGTCCTGAATGAATAATATCTACTAGACATGGCTAGAGAGGTGCCAAAGTACGTGGAGACACAAAGAAAATTTTTGAATAGAACTTAATTTTATTGGAAAATAGGAAATGGATTATATAGTGGTTTGTGATACCATAAAACAATACCAGGACGGTAGGATCACTTGCCACAAGCATGAGTGTAAAGACCCAACAATTGGGGAGTATTCTAGCAAAATAAGGGACCAAGTTGGCAACTTGGAAGCCTGTGAGCGCCGTCACAATTAGATAGACTATCATCATCAATAAAAAGACTTTGGTGTGCATGTTATATTGTCCAAAATCACCAGCAAAAAACGTGAGTACGTAGTATATACATGTGTATATGGCTACAGACTAGGTGGAGTGGGGCAATACCAGCGTTGGCCAGGAGTACTGCTCAGAGGAGCTTAGCTGTGCTGGCTCCTTATAGTAATACTTGCCAGGTGGTTTGTTGAATGGCCCATGCTGGTGGTTATATTGGCGGCCCCCAATCCCTAGGCAGGCTGTGATAACAGCTTAGAAGATTAGGTGATTCATCTTCTGATCCTGGGGAGGGGCAGACAAAGCTTAGTGTCTTGTTTTTAACTTCTTGTAGGTAAAGTTTGGATTGATTTATGTGATACTATTGAGGGGTAATTTCACTCAATGATAGCACAAACTACCATCAAGTGATTTGGTTTTATTTTATACTATCATCCTTGTGGGGCATGAATAGTGCAAAACACTGGACAGGGAACCCCAAACACTTTGTGTTGTCTGGAATTCCCTTTTGGGAGGGGAATTGGAAGTGGTGTGCAGGCAATGAATTATTAATTCTGGGCTTGCATTGATTTGGTGTATCATTGGATGCTTTCATGCATCCAAATTTGACTTCTGCAGTTTAATGCAGAAATGGTTGTGTTGGGCAGCTTGTCAGCCCCTCCCAAATTTGGTAGATTCCAAATTTGGGCAGCAGTTCTCCCTCCTTTTGGGTTTAGGGAAATTACCTTTTTTGGTTTCCCCATCAATCAATTTCCCCATTCAGCAGGGGGGGTGCTGTCCCCCACCGGCTAGCTGGCAGGCTGGAGGGAGCAGGCTGGCTGGCTGGCAGCAGACGTGCACAGGCAAGCTGCCAGGATCAGCGTGCAGCCAGCAGGCAGCTGGTGGCTGGCAGCCAGGGTATAAAACCTGTCTTTCTCAAAATCACATTTTTTAATTTTTGAATCTTTGGCCTGGCGTTTTGCGGTAGTTTCCCTAATCAGCGGAAACTGCTGCAATTTTTTATTTTTCTCTTTGAGCTCAATTGCAGACAAAAGTTTATCCTGACCCAAGGTGTTTTCAGGAATATTCCTGAAAATGAGTGGGGCAAGTGAGTTGCGCAGGATCAGGAAACTGAACAATTGTATTTCCCAATTTAGAGCCTGCCTCATTTCAAAGGGCAAAAGCAAAAGAAAGATATTTGTCCTTGAAATAACCCAACAAAGGCAAAATTGAAACATAGTGAATGGCGGCATTCACAACATTGCCCCCCTATAGATTGGCCTTAGGGGGGTGATATTTGCGGAGGAACTTAGCATGCACGCAGCTAAAAGGTCAACCACTAGAGAGGAGCTTTACTGTATACTTTGGTCCTTGCTTAAAGGTCACTTCTAAGGGCCCAATCCACAACAAGTCTAGCTTATGAGCTTGTCCTCCTACTCAGTGTTGATAATGAAAAATGTGGTCTCCAATGGCAAACTCAGGCAGGGGGGACCTCCTGGAATTGTCAGGGGAGAGCTCCAGAAGCTTGGTCTTATAGGCGGACGTGTAGACAGTATCCTGTATATCAATGATGCAGTTGACCAGATCTTTGATGTGTTCATCAGGGTTCATGGCCTTATCAGCGGAGAGTAGGGGGCCCTCAGGAGCAACAGGGTAGTGGCTTCAAAACCATACAGCATAGCAAAAGGAGAACACCCGGTGATACAATGTTTGCTAAGGCAATTGGCAAAGAGAGCAGCAGGTAAGTATAGATCCTAGTTGCGGCATCAGAGTAAGTAATATTCCTCATGATAGAAATCAGAGTTGAGTTGGCGCGCTCAATTGCCCCATTGGTGGAAGGATTATAGGGGGCAGAGAAAGACGGGTGAGACCCCAAGGCTTCAACCACTAAGGTCACTAACTTGGCGTTGAAGTTAGTCTCATTATCAGACAACAACACCTGGGGGTAACCATGGCAGAAGAATACATCTTGCAGCAAAAAGGCGGTGGTAGTCTTGGCAGTGATGTCTTTAGTAGGACAAGCTTCTACCCACTTGCTAAAATGATCAACAGCAATTAGGATAAAGCGGCAGCCAGAGCAGGAGCAAGGGAGAGGCCCTACAGCGTCAATACTGACAGTGTGAAAGGTGTGTTGAGGGGGGACTAGATTGAACTCATGAGCAGCAGCTTTAGGACGTTGGAGCTGGCAATCATGGCAACTAGCAATAACATCTGGGATCAGCAAGCAAAGATTTTCCCAGAAGTAATTCTTCTGGAGCCAGGCATGGGTCTTGGCAATGCCCCAGGCTCCGTCTCCTTATGGGCTTGCAGCACCAATAAAAGGTGAAGACTATGCCTTACATAGGGCAAGTAGTGGTCTTGTACCTTCTTGAAAAGTTGATTGTCACTAATGAGGGTGTCTTCAGATAGCTTATAAAGGGCGACTCAAACTTCCTCTGTCTTGCTTTCCCATGACAAAGGGTATCCAATTAGTTCATACAACCGGTCAGCTCCAGCAGGGTGTAGAGCAAGGATGGGCATTCTGGACAGTCTTTCAGCATTCTGATGTTGAATCCTGGGGCAGTGCAGCAAAGTGAAGTCATATCCTTGCAATTGGAGAGCCCATCTAGCTAGCTTCCTTTGGGTTCCTTGAGTTTTTGTAGCCATTTAAGCAAAGCATGGTCAGTAATCACAGTGAAATGAGTGCCATACACATAGTGGCAGAACTGCTTGACAGCATGTAGCATAGCAAGGCACTCCTTCTTGGTCACACTGTAGTTCTTCTCATGCTTGTTTAGGACACAATAAGTATAAGCCATAAGGTGATCCACACCCTCATCATCCAGTTGAGCCAAGAAAGCCCCAATAGCCAGGTCACTAGCATCCATGTATAAGATGAATTCCTTATTGTAGTCAGGATATACTAAGATGAAAGCCTCTTTGAGTTTTTGCTTGAGGGTTTCAAAGGCTTATTATTGACTGGCAGTCCATTTGAAAGGGACATTACGCAATAGCTGGACCAAGGGTTCACTAGTATCAGCAAAATCAGGGTTAAATTGTCAATAGTATCCCATCATGCCCAGAAAGACTTGGACTTCTTGCAGGTTGGTGGGCCAAAGCATTTTGTCAATGGCTTTGACTTTATTAGTAATGTGGTGGATTCCTGTCTGAGTCACATCATGGCCCAAGAATTCAAGGCGTTCTTTGAAGAAAGCACACTTAGATTATTTTAACTTAAGTCTGGCCTCATTAATCTTTATAAACACTCTCTTGAAATTGGCCAAGTGATCAGTGAAGATGGTGCTGAAGACATTTATATCATCTAAGTACACTAAAACACACAAGAGCTTCAAATCACAGAGAATGAAATCCATGGCTTATTGGAAAGTAGCTGGAGCATTGCAGAGTCCTTGCAGCATTTGAGTGGTCTCAAACAATCCTTCAGAAGTGATGAGCACACCCTTCTGTCTATCTCTGAGAGAGAGATCAACTTGCCAGTATCCAGAAGCTAAATCCATGGCAGAGAAGAACTTAGAGCCCCCAAGGCAGCGTAGAGTATTGTCAATGTGTGGTAACAGGTAGGAGTTCTTCTCAGTTAAGGAATTCAAGTATCAGTAGTCCATCACAATACAATGGCCTCCATCCTTCTTCTTCAGTATGAGCAAGTGGGAAGCCCATGGACATTGGGAAGGAGCAATCAGTCCAGCATCTAAAAGTTGCTTAAGCTCTTTAGACACCTGAGCATCTTCTACTCAACTGTGGTAGTAGGATTTAGCACAAAAGGGGGAGCATTACTGGTATCAATCTGGTGAATGACGCCTTTGGCTAATCCATAATCTGTGCTATTCTTAGCAAAGATATCCAAAAACTGGTCCAGTAGGTCAAGCACCTCTTTCTGTTGAATTGGAGATAGTTGCAGAAAGTCTTGGGCGGTGAACAATGATAGGACTTGTGGCTCATCCTTAGGTAAGTTGAAGTCCTGGAACGTACCAAAGGGATGAAGAGATAGGACATCAGGAGCATTGAATAGCTTGCCATAGCCAACAACCTGCCCTCTAGACACATGTATGGGGAGGGCAGTCAATTTGGCAATCAGCAGTTGAACAGGGTCTTTATGAGAGACATCCAAGATTCCTGGACAGAGGTAAGGTTTGTTGCACCCTAGCAATGGAGGAGAGTACAACTCTAGGAATGTACGCTTGGGCAGCTCATACAATATTTGGGAGTCTAGGATAGTTTGAGACCCAGGCAGAATAGTCACAGCAGAAGTGGCCAAGAGAGGAATCACTTCTGATGCGGGCAAGCCATAGGAGGGCACTTCATGTTGGCAGAATGGATTCAGTATTTTAGAGTGAAAACACCAATGAGATATTCTAAGGCACATGTCTTGAGGCACTTCCTGGGAACTTTAACTGGCTCTTCAAAGATCACAGGGACTTTATATCCCAAGATAGAGAGAAAGCCGTCCTTTAAGTTGATGATCCCATTATATTCACTAAAGAATTGAGTACCAAATAGCAGGTCATAGCTCTTGTTCTCCAGGACAATGGCAGGCGCGGCCAAGAGCAGCTTGCCAAATTGCATGGACAGAGAAGAATAAGCTCCTATAGCGCAAGTCAAGGAAAGCCCAGCTGTGCCATACAATCAATGATAGTTAAGGTTGGGGGTAAGTTTGAGCTTCTTCAAGCTTCAAGGAGACAACATTAATAGGAGACCCCATGTCTAAGACAGCCTTAATTTTCACCTTTTGGATGGATATTTCAACACAAGTGGTGGTGCAACCAAAGGGAGGGAGGACAGCCAGAATGTCTTGGGCTTTGTTAGTTCTTTGTCCCACTTTTCAATCATGCATCTGAGGCCTGGTAACTCCTTCTAAACCCTCTAGAGAGGGAGCAAGACAGACATTTTTGAACACAGCGTCAGCAACCTCAGCAGCTTCTTCAGAAGACTTGACAAGCATGGGAGATCTCTTGGCTTGGGTGAGGTAAGGGAAAGAGACAACCTCCTTGGCTTCAGGCAGAGGCTTGGTGGTCATAGTAGTCTTCCCAGAACGTATTTATAAGGAACTGTAATAGTTTCAGGGACAACCAGGACAGAGTACCCACTGGCATCAGGATCTTCTACATCAGAATTGTCCATGTCAGAGTCATTAGATATGTCATAGAATAGCAGAAAAATGGGAGGAGCCTCATTGTCAGCAGGCTCAGAATCAGCAATAAAGGGGGGAATTGGAGGAGACTGGGAAGAATTGTCAACCAAGAGCGTCTCCACCTCTAGGTTGACTGTTCTTTTCTCGCCTGCTCTTTGGGATCAGCTCCTTCAACTCAAGGGTTAGTGCAGACCCAGGAATGGTGACCTATTTGCCATAATTATGGCAACCCTGTAATTGAGGAGGATTCTGCGAGTTCATGGTAAGGATACATGAACCATGTGAAGAAAAACCAGAGGTAAAAGCAGCACAATTCTCCTGCACAACTGCCCCAGAATGAGTAAAGTGCATATCCTGCAACAGTGTATTTATGCTCTTCATGGAAGCATACATGGCTTAATGGCCTTGAAGTGAAGACACAGGAGCTGGTTAACCTTGAGGGCTTGAGCGCAAGCCATGTATGCTTCATGTGTGGTCAACTGGCAGCTTGTGATCAGTTGTTGTCTCTCCAGGTAGAATCTATCTGCAAATTCAGCTAGGGTCTCCTTTGGTTTGAAGGCAATGTGCATGAAGGCGTCCTTCTTCACTTCTGAACTAAGATCACCACAAAAATTGTCAATCAGAAGCTGCTTCATATCTTCCCAGGTTTCAACTATGGGCAGCTCTGGCACAACTACCTCTTGGCAAGTCAGGTGTAGACAAGTCAGGATGTGTTCTTTCTTGACTTCATCTGAGGCTCTTCTCATGGCAGTTTTATATATAGTTAGGAAAGCTGCAATGGTTGAGGTTCTGGGGTCAAAAACTTGCTTAAAAGTAGGCTTGAAATGTGCTTCTGGAGTTAGGCCACCATTGTTGCTATCAAGTTGTAAAGCCCCAGAAAATGAGGGAGTATTTTAGCAAGGTAGGGTACCAAGTTGGCAACTTGGAACCCTGTGAGCGCCGTCACAATGAGATAGACTGTCATCATCCATATAAAGACCTTGGTGTGTACATTAAATCTTCCAAAATTACCAGCAAAGTACGTAGGCACATATTATACAAAGGTGTATATTGCTACGTGCTGGGTGGAGCGGGGCAACACCAGCGTGGGCCAGGAGTACGTCTTGGAGGAGTTGAGCTGTGTGGGCTCCTTGTAGATGTACTTGTTGGGTGGTTTATTGTATGGCCCATGCTGATGGGTGTATTGGTGGCCCCCAATCCCAAGGCAAGCTGTGAGGACAGCTGAGAAGATCAAGTGGTTCATCTTCTGGTCCTGGGAAAGGGCATAAAAAGCTTAGTGTCTTAACTTTCTGTAGAGTAAAAGTTCTGGTTTTGATTTATGTGATACTAATGAGGGGTAATTTTACTCAATGATAGCACAAACTATCATCAAGTGATTGAGATTTATTATATACTATCATCCTTAGTGGGGCATGAATAGTACAAAGCATTGGATAGGGGACCCCAAACTCTTGGTGTTGTCTGGGATTCCCATTTGGGATTGGGATGGGAGTGGCTTGGCAGGCAATGAATTGTTATCCTTGGCATTGCAAGGAATTGGAGCATCTTCAGGCACATTTATGCAGTTCAATTCAACCTTTGCAGTTGATGCATTAATTGTAATGCTGGGCTGCTTGTCAACCCCCTCCAAATTTGGTAAATTCCAAATTTGAGCAGCAGTTCCCCCTCCATTTGGGTTTGAGGAAATTGCCTTTTTGAGTTTCCCCTTTTGGAGATTACCCCATTTGGCAGACTGGGTGGGGGACTGGCTGGCGGTGGGCGCACTCAGGCAAGCCGCCAGGCTTGGCGTGCAGCCGGCGGGCGCCTGGCAGCCAGCTGTGCAGCCCGCAGACAGGGTATAAAACCTGTCTGAATTAAAAACTGTATTTTTAATTTGTTTTTTCTTGCCTTGGTTTCCCATGGCAGTTTCCCCAATAAGGGGGAACTGCTGCCATTTTTTATTCTGCTTTTTACAATTAATTGTAAACAAAATATTCTTCTGAGCCACAGTGTTGTCAGGAATATTCCTGACACAAGTACATTTATATGTGGGGATAATTCTGCTTCTGACTCAGTGAGGGGCTGCCTGGCCCACAGCTGGCAAACACTATCTTTGAGGGGCAACTGCCAGAATTAACACATTCCAAAAGTTGACTTACTATATGCCAACAATCAGAATTAAAAATACTTTAATGTTGACAGCATTGAAAAGTTGGAATTAAGTTTTAACTCATTCAGACTACTAAATGTCAACACTTTTTTAATAAGCAGAAACCTGTTTCCTGAACATTTTACTTAATAAAAATTAAGCTTCAAGATACTTTTTAGGGTAATGTGACAACATAGATTTTAAAAAGTCCATAAAAAATAATACATGACAATTAAAAAAATTCATAAAAATACACTTCAAAAATAATTCACTATGAAATTAGCTATCTTTACTATAATAATTTTTTCCCATTTATAAAAACAAAAAAACATTACACAAAAAATACTACATGAAAATTTATGTACTATAGGAAAATATAATAATCAGAAACATTAATATAAAGTTTTCCTATATTTAAAACTACAAAAAACATATAATTTACTAGTAAAATACCAATATAGGCCATTTAATACAGTCTAAAGCATCAAACTATCAATAGAAAATCAATGAGTTTATATAAACAGTATCATAAATTATTAATGAGTTATTTAGAATAACTATTTATTTAAAAATACTATACTTCAAATATAAGAACTATATAAAAAATTAGGCAATACTCAATAATTTTAATTAAAAGCGGTGCAATACTTAATTCAAAAACGCCAGATCAAAAGACGCCATCTCAAAAAAATTTTGAGATGGCGTCAGGATTTACATCAGCAAAATTAAAAAAAAACTTAATAGAAATTATTAAATAGTTATTTTTTACGTATTGGTTTCTAATACAGCATCTCAAAAAACCACATCACAGAAACGCTATCTCAAATCAAAATAAAAAGAGTGTTATCCAAATAAGATTTTTTAATTACAAAAACACTTAATAAATACCCTAAAATATGCCATCACAAAAAACTGCACCACAAAAATGCTATCTCAAATCAAAATAAAAAGTCTGTTATCAAAATAAGGTTACCAAAACTTTGCAAATTCAACTGCAAAACTACCCAGCTTTAAGCGCTGCTGCGCTGCCTTAAACAAATCAAAAGCGCTGCCATGCCAACTTGGGATAGTCTTGGGTGCTGCCGCGCCGCCTTGCAAACATCTTTTATGCCGCAGCGGCGTCTTACTTTTAAATTTAGTGCTGCAGCAGCGCAAGATTTCAATCCCCAACATAAAAACTCCACTAATCAACAATATTTCCATAAGCACTAAATTTAGAAGGTAACTACAACAATTGAAAACTTAATATAATAAAAAACAAGAACTAAAAAATAATAGAAAAAATAAAAAAGAGGATAGGCAAAGCAATTTTATTGCAATAAAAGGCAGGCTGTGTGGGATTAGTCCCTTGTGTTGCGGGCGCCTCCACGCTGCTGAGCAGAAGACGTGGCAAGAGGAGAGGACTGACAGTTGGCAGGGCGGGGATGCTTGGCAGTACGCTGGATAGTAATCACTGGGTGCTCATGGGTGGGGATTGTATAATGGTTGTTGTCCAGTTGCTGGCGCACGTGAGCCAGGATCACCAGCATTTGGGCCCAGGCCAACTGGGAGTTGCAGGACATTGACAACCAGTTGCAAAGGGGAAAACAGATTTGACTGACTGGCATCAACTGACCCCAGCCACCACAAGCAGAGAACGCAGCACCTATGGTGAAGCAGTCCATCAACACATTTTCCATGTAGGAATATGATAGGGGTAGGGGGACGCAGAGTTGGTAAGCCAGGGAGCAGTAATGCTCCAAGAAACAACCAGCGTACCTGGGCTGGCCAGGCTGGCAACTTTTGGGAGGATACCACATAAAGTGGCAAGTTGCGGCAGCCAAAGGAAGGTAATGGGAAGCATTGCCAGTGTTAATGGCTTGGATATATGCTTTAACGTGGCATAGAAGCGACAGTTGGTGTTAGCTTAGATGGACAAGTCTAAGGTCTGGTGGAAGCTGGGATCTTCTGCAAGCTCAAGAGCCCAAACCTAAGCCACCTTGCCAATATGCTCATTGCGGACAGCAATGGTATGAGCATTTTGCGCGGAAATCTCACTGGGGGCCAGGGTAGCTGACTGCAGCCCTAGGCGCACCTCAGCAGCCAAACAGGAGGCATTGTACTGGCTGTGGTATAACTCCCCTGCCCAAATTGGGGTCATTGCATCTTTTTAAGAATGTAGAGCCTGTACAAAGATGTACATTGTCTCCTTGTGGTGGCAGATCCCAAACTTGCTAAGAAGGTAGGGGTAGTCCACCACCACATTGTCAGAGTTGCGGCAGGCGCGGAGCATTACAGATGGGGTAGGGGGAGGTACGCCAGTGAAAGGAAGGCGTTGAGGAAAGGGGTGCTGAGCACCAGAAGGATTGCCACTGGGGGCGCACTGCTGACAGGAAGAGGCTCCTCAAACATGGAGTCCTCATCAGGGAAATCCCTGGCACTAGAGTTTGGTGCAGTACTACGCTCAGAGGCTGCCACAGTGGTCGCACAGTCCTGTTTTCAAAACTGGGTATCACTGGCCCAAGTTAATTCAAAAAAGCAATACAAACTGAGCGTGGCATTTTTTGAAAAGTGTGTTGCTCCGCTTTGTCCATTGAAGCCATCATTTTGTCATAGGCTTGACGCATGTTGGTGTTGCTGTTGTTGTTGGTGTTGGTTGAGTTCATCTTGGAAAGAAAGAAAGTAGTGTTTGGTCAAGTGGAGGGATATGTTGGAAATTTGACCAAGCAATGATGCCAATTATGACGGAGCTCACGGATTAGGATTACAGCAGTCAACTCCATAAATTAGCAGTATAAAATCAATGATGCCAATCATGACAGAGCTCACGGAATAGAATTACTGCAACCTCATTGTCATAAATTTATAATATAGAATTTATATATATTCAATTGGCAGTAGATTTTTGATCATTACTGCAGAATACCCAATGACATGCGCCTCCGCGCCGTCTCTATCATACATAAAGAGCCACCACACCACCCAAAAAAAAGCTCCAGGCGCCGCGGCGCTGCCTTGCAAATATTTTAGTTGCCATGGTGCCGCTTTACTTTTATATCAAGCGCCGCTGCGGCGCTATTTTTGAATCCCAAAAATGTTAATCTAATTATTAATCATATTTCTAAGCACTAGTCTCAATAGGATAATCAAAAAAGATATTTTGGATTGGTAGTAGATTTATAATTGTAAAGACAAAATCCAACCCACTGAAAAGCAGCACTGTGGCGACAAAAATATTTGCAAAGCGGCGCCTGAGATAATTTTCAGTTGGCGCTGTGGTGCCTAAGCTTTAATTAAAATGCTGCGGCTGTGTGTTCTTTGATTTTGTTTGTCTATACAATCATACTTTCATGTGATAAATCCAAGCTTTTCCCTTTTTAATTGGGAATAAAGTATGGTATTAATTTAAGACTCCATATAATAAATTAACCTAAATTAGCACCACTTATATACTACTACTCACTATAATACAGCCATTCAAAAATCCATGTTTAATATGCTAGCCTTATTCCTTATCATATTATGAACTTTGCTATTTGGGTTTCAATAATACAATGTTTTACTAGTGATTTTATTTAGTAATGAGGGTATTTTCATTATGAAAAAATGTACCCATTACAAATTCCACTGGGTTTCATATCACCCAATAGATTTGATGCTCACAATAGATAGGGGAAAAAAGGGGTAATTACATATGATGCAAGGCTATGCTATAAAGAGCACGCCATCACAAATTGACTGTTTCCACTTTTACCAAAGTACAGTTCAGCGCCAAATACCAATTAAATAAAAAATGTAAGAAACCGTCTGAAACTTTGCATATATGTATTTTTTGATCTCCTCTAAACAATTGGGTACTTTTTAACCCCAGTTGTATAATCTAGTTTTAAAAATATTCAAGTTTCACTCTTTGGCCTGGTTGAGGTAGCTACACCAGAAATTTGGTAATTTAATATAAAAATGGTCAAAAACACTATATTTTTGAGCTACAGCATCTCAATTACGTCATCTTGAAAATGCCATTTCACTTGCAAGTTTTCAGTCAAAACTCACAGTTTTGCATACTTGCACTACTAATAAATTTTTAATTTTTACATAATACAAAACATAATAATTTTGATGGTATATAATTCAAGAAATTTTCTACAATTCCATGTAAAAATATGGATTACTTTTATATTTAACACATTCTCATTTTTCTCTTTAAAAGTTGTCCCAAAATTTGAACTTTTCTGACGCAAATTCACTCTTAGATGCCTCCTAAGCCTACCACCAACGCTACCCCCAAGGCTCCCAAGAGCACAGCTGCTCCCTCTCAGGCAAGAAAAACCAATGCTACCCTCTCCAAGCAGACTCCTAAAGAAAAAACGCCTGCCAAGACCCCCACACCTTCCCCCAAGCCTGAGGCTGATAGCCCCACCCCTCCCCACTCTCCCTTTGTCTACTCCCCCATGTCACGGCCCATACTAGAGTCCAGCTGGACTCCCACAGGGGAGGCAGGCCGGGCCTGAAAGACCATGTACACAATAGGCGGTATGTGGATCAGGTAGTTCAGAGCAGTGGCTAGGGGGCGCCAACTCCCAGTATGGGGCACGGCTTGATTGGCCAGCCCCAATACTGTTATGTAGACAAACCCCAGCTTGCTGAAGTCCTGGGCAGGAGGCGCGTCAGGGAGAGGAAGATCAGTTGGTATATCCTTCATTACTGGTGGTAGATCCAGGTGATGGGGATGGAAATACTCCAGGTCAAGGGCGCGGGGAAGTTTAGTAAGGACAACAGGAGTATGGCCAGGAGGATATGGGTATGCAAGCTTGTATTGAGTAGTGGATTCACAAATAGATGCAAAGAGAATAATTAAATTTGAGCAAAAATAGACAATTCCTGCAATAAGATAATAATTTCTAGACATAAACTTGCTTTATTAAGATGTCAACAGTGAAGAGGGCTTCTTCCCCTCACTACTTAAACTTACTGATGATTCTACAGCCTTTCGTGCCACCAGAGATCTGATGGCATCATCTGGAGGTGGATTTGCAATTTTAAACGGAATTTGCATGCCTGGCCAATAGGATGAGCTCTCATTGGCTGCTGTAACATGAATCCTTTGAATTTTGAAGCATGACAAGTTGCTACAGTTATTTTTAGCTTCCGCAATGAATCAATTGTCTGATTGAGCAATCAAACAATTGCGCTCCTGATGTGCCATTTCCTGATAGGTAGGTGGCCCAGATTTGTTAACAGGCTTGATGCCAGGGATTCAAGGATTATGTGCCTCTCAAATCCTGGGCCATTTTTTAGTTGAAAGGGGATATTTTGCCCTGGAAAGTGCTTTGTGGGTGTTTTCAAGCTGCATGTTTAATCACCTCTAAAGAGGCCAGCTGACTGTCCAGGGCACTCTGGGCCCTGACATCATCCCCTACCATATTCAAGCTTGAAGAGCACAACTCTTTACTCCAAGACTCATATTCCTTTAGTAGGATGGCGGCATTCTCCAGGTTGGACTCAGGTTCCCAAGTATTCTCTTTGTGGGGGTATCCTTTCCATTTGACCAGGAAGTGAGGTTTTTGGTATCAGAGTTTGTGTCCCAGGATGGCTTCAACCTTGTGTTTTGTGAAGCTTCCTATTTTGATGGGCGGGGGGAGCTGTTCTCACTATCTGGTGTGGGAGAGAGGGTCCTTTCTTTTTCAATAACAGGAAGCGGTGGAATACGTCGTGAATCTTCCATCTGGGGGGAGTTCTAGTTGGTATGCTATGGTGCCAATGTGTTGTAAGACTTTGTAAGGACCTGTTTGACGGGGGCTCAAGCTAGCGCAAGGGGCAGTGGTCTTGATGTTCTTAGCGCTGAGATACACAAGGTCTCCTACTTCAATTGGGGGACCAGGGCTTTGTTTCTTGTTGGCAAAATCTTTGTATACTTGTAATGCTCTTCTCAGGTTCTTGGCGCATTTTTCTTGGCATGTGTGAATGTTTCTAACCCAGTCTTGTCCTTTGGGATTGTTGGCTTTCTCTGTGGGGAGCATCCCATGTGGGGTTGAATCTGTAGTTGGCTTTGAAGGGGGACATACCAGTGGAGCTGTGGTCTTGGTTGTTGTGCGTGAACTGAGCCATTGGTAAGTGGGTTACCCAATTGTTCTGTTCTGAGTTAACGTAACATTGTAAGTACTGTTTGAGGACCTGATTCACTCTCTTGGTCTGTCTGTTGCTCTGGGGGTGGTATGCGGTAGATAACAATCTTTTTATTCCCAAGTCCTTTAGAATTTGGGCCCAAAACTTAGAGGTGAATTGTGGGCCTCTGTCTGAGACCACTTCTTGTGAAAGTTCATGTTTCATGAATACTTGGTTACAAAATAGAGTGGTGGTTTCCTTGGTGGCTACTTTGGTTCTTGTTGGAATGAAGTGAGCCATCTTGGTGAAGCAATTGACAATTACAAGGATGGCGTTGAATCCTTTTGAATTTGGTAGCTCCACAATGTAGTCCATGGAAACTGACTTCCAAGGGCCTTCTGCAATCTGAAGGGGTTGTAGTAATCCTTCTGGCTTTCCTTGCTTAGGTTTGGTATGTCAGCATGTCTCGCAACCACTGAGGTATCCTTCAATCTCTGGCTTCATCCTGGGCCACATGTAGGTTTTCTGAATCCCTCTGAGAGTCTTTGTACGTCCAGGGTGTCCTGACATGGGGGAGTTGTGGTATTCCTTCAGTATCTCTAAGCGCATTGGGCCTTCTGTTACATAGGTGCGTCCATGTAGCTGCAGGGTGTTTCTATGTAGGGAGTAACCATTTCAGTAGTATTGACTGTTGATATCTCTCTTTAGGTCTTCCATGATGGAGATGCAGTGCTGGTCTACAGTCTGAGCTAGTTGGATTTCTTCTCTTCTACTGGCTAGCCCCAGGAATAGGAGCATTGGCTCAATCATGTTTGGGGATAGCAAGGATTTAGTGTTGAATTCTTGAATCTCTTTGGAACTAGGAAAAAGGTCTACTCTTTAGCTTAAGGCGTCTGGTACAATGTTGATCTTGTCAAGATTTTAACTGATTGATAAGTTGTAATCTGCTAGGAATAAGGCCCATCTAGCTTGTTGCTGATTTAGTTGTTGTGGTTTGAAGAAGTATGTCAGGTTCTTGTGATTGGTCATAATTCTCACAGAGTGGTTGGCGTCACACAAGTATCTTCTCCAATGTTTCAAGGACTGGATGATAGCAAGCATCTCTTTATTGTAAATGGGGTAGTTCAACTCAGGCGGAGTGAACTTCCTTGAGTAGTAAGCTATAGGGTGCAGCTTACTATCATGCCCCTCCTAAAGCAACACCCACCCAATGCAAAGTCAGAGGCGTCTGTTTCCACTATGAAGGGCTTATTGTAAACCGGCATTGACAAGACAGGGGCAGAAACAAAGGCGTTCTTCAGCAACTCAAAGGCTGACTTGGCAGTATCATCCCACACAAAAGGGTGTTTCTCAGAGGCGGGTCAAGGGCAAGCAGATTGAAGAAAAAATTTGGACAAATTCCCGGCAGAAGTTTGCCAGGCCCAGGAAGCTTCTGAACTCCTTGCAGTTCTTAGGTTCAGGCCATGATGACATGGCCTCTATTTTGTCAGGTGTCATTTCAAAACCTCCTTTCAATACATTGTATCCCAAGAACTCTACTTCCTCTTGAAAGAACTCACATTTCTGGAGTTTAACAAAGATTCTGTGTTCTTTGAAGCATTGTAGGACAGCTTGAAGGTGTTCAACATGTTCCTCAGGTGTGCAACTGTAAATGAGGATGTCATCTAAGTAGGCTATGCAACACTGGTCCTTGAGTCCCCCCAAGACCACGTCCACCATAATTTAGAAGGTACTGGGCGCGTTGCACAGACCAAACAGCATAACCAAGTATTCAAAAAGACCTTGCCTAGTCTTGAAGGAAGTTTTTCATTTGTTGCCAGGCCTGATCCAGATCTGTTTAAAGGCATCCCTCAAATCAACCTTTGAGAAAATGTTAGCTCCCAAAAGCTGGTCTGAGAGGTCTTTGGCATTGGGTACAGGGTATCTGTTCTTCACTGTGATGCTGTTTAGGTCCTGGTAATTGACACAAGGGCGTAAGTTGCCACCCTTCTTTTTAACAAACAATAGAGGGGACAAACAGGGAGATTTAGAGACTTGCATATGTCCCTTCTTCAACATCTTATCCAAGTAATCTCTTAAGGTGGCTTGTTCCTTCATGTTACAACTATAGACTGGTTCATGCTTAGGTTGGGTTCCGGGGAGGAAGTCAATGGCGTGGTCAAACTGGCTATGTTTTGGCAAGGTGGTGGCTTCTTCTTTGGAGAAGATGGACTCCCAAGGCTTCAAACATTTTGGGATCTTGGCTTTTCAGGATTCCATGGTGATGTTGTTTAGCTCAGGCGTCTGTTGAGGGTTCAGGCAGGGGACCTCTAAGGTTTGGCTCTCATGAGTGACAGTCACTTGATGGTTCTTATAGTCCAAGTTCAGCTGGTGGTCAACCCACCATTTGAAACCTATCACTACAGGTTTGGAAAGCTTCTCCATGACATGGAATCTGGTGGGCAGTAATCTCTTGTTTAACTTCAGGGAGACAAACTCTTCACATTTGTGGGAAAGTTCTGTTATCTTGTTACCCAAGGTTACCAGTCAGGAATTTCCCTGTATTGGTACACCAAGTTTTTCAGCTAGGCTACGTTCCATGTAGTTGAGGGTTGCCCCACTGTCTAGAAGAGCTACAGTGTTCACCTCATGGTCATTATAACATAAAGTAGTGTCAATGATAGGATAAGATTGTGAGGCGTTATTTATTGCTGAGATAGTTGCTCCTTGGGTTCCATTGGAGCAGCTAGTGCAGTCCTTGGATAAATGGCCACTCTGGTGGTAATAAAATCATAGTCCACTTCTGACGTGGTGTTGGTACTCCTCAGGGATCATGTTCAAACGGGGCCTAGTTGTACCAGGGGTTTGGTTGTTCCGGGGTTGTCTGGTGTGTTACCCTTGTGGTTGGCTGAAGTCCATGCCTCTGGCAATAGCCAGGAGCTTGTCTTTGGGAAGGTCACATTGGAGGTGTCTCATTAGGCTGGCATGGTGTGGATTCAGACCGTTTCTGAAATGCAAACCTGATATGTTGTCAGGAATCTCAGCTGCATCTGCCAGGCATAGGAATTGTTGTATATAGGTCTCCAGGTCGTCTCTTCCCTGGGTCAGCAGATGAGTCCCATGTAGGCTTGGGTCTTGGCCCCAGCAGGGGTAGTTGCAGAGTTCATTCTCTCCAGGAATTAGCCGTAGGAAAGTATGAGGTCTGGGTCTTCCTCAAGGCAGGTCAAGAAGGTTTCTCTGGCATTGTCCTTCAGTTGGGCAGCCACCATCATAACCTTATGGGTGTTGTCTCTGAAGCTCCCGGGGTGGGCGCAGAACAAGGCATTTATCATGATCATTACTTTTCTGAAACCAGCCAAGTCCAATTTTGGCAGGTCATGAAAGGTTGTGGGGGCAGCAGTATTCTGGTTGAAGGTGAAGATGGTCACAGTCTGGACTTGGGATGGCTTGGCAACAATTTCTTCTTGGCATTTGTTTGTTTCTTGTTTCTTGGTCAAATACTGTCTTAGGTAGTAAGCTGAGGTCATAAATAAAAGCATATAAGATGCCCATATAATCAAAGAAGAATAGGGGCCCAGGGTTACTAGTTTAGATATGGTTGACATACTGTCACGGCCCATACTAGAGTCCAGCTGGACTCCCACAGGGGAGGCAGGCCGGGCCTGAAAGACCATGTACACAATAGGCGCTATGTGGACCAGGTAGTTTAGAGCAGTGGCTAGGGGGCGCCAACTCCAAGTATGGGGTACAACTTGGTTGGCCAGCCCCAATACTGTTATGTAGACAAACCCCAGCTTGCTGAAGTCCTGGGCAGGAGGCGCGTCAGGGAGAGGAGGAGCAGTTGGTATATCCTTCATTACTGGTGGTAGATCCAGGTGATGGGGATGGAAATACTCCAGGTCAAGGGCGCAGGGAAGTTTGGCAAGGACAACAGGAGTATGGCCAGGAGGATATGGGTATGCAAGCTTGTACTGAGTAGTGGATTCATAAATAGATGCAAAGAGAATAATTAAATTTGAGCAAAAATAGACAACTCCTGCAATAAGATAATAATTTCTAGGCATAAACTTGCTTTATTAAGACGTCAACAGTAAAGAGGGCTTCTCCCCCTCACTACTTATACTTACTGATGATTCTATGGCCTTTTGTGCCACCAGAGTACTGATGGCATCATTTGGAGGTGGATTTGCAATTTTAAACGGATTTTTTGTGCCTGGCCAAGAGGATGAGCTCTCATTGGCTGCTATAACATGAACCCTTTGAATTTTGCAGCATGGCAAGTTGCTACAGTTATTTTTAGCTCCTGCAATGAATCAATTGTCCAATTGCGCAATCAAATGATTGCGCTCCTGATGTGCCATTTCCCAATAGATAGGTGGCCCAGATTTGTTAACAGGCTCAATGCCAGGAATTCAAGGAGTGTGTGCCTCTCAAATCCTGGGCTATTTGTTAATTGAAAGGGGGGTATTTTGCCCTGTAAAGTGCTTTGTGGGGGTTTCCAAGCTGGATGTTTAATCACCTCTAAAGAGGCCAGCTGACTGTCCAGAGCACTCTGGGCCCTGACACCCCATCTAATCTCCAGGAGGAGCACATCCACTTCAATGAAGATGAGAATAAAAGAGTCTCCTAAAACAACTCTGGTGACCATGGTTTTTCAGCCTCAGCAGAGGAGCCTATCCTAGAGTGGGACCTACATGCAGTTGCCAATATCTGTAACGTCAACGGGCAATTTATAGTTCCAGCTGTTTTCCCTGACTCATTTCTCATTATGACCAAGAAGGGGGTGCTGGCTTTGTCAAGGACAGCTTTCTTTTGATATGCAATGACCAGAGAAAAAAATATGGCAAAACTATCACTAAAAATGTGATAGTCCAGGCTGCCCCGCACAATTAACTACAATTGGGTTTACCCAAGTCAAGGAGCTCACCATTGAGCATGACTGTTTGGGCTCTGATATGATTCTCTACTATCTTATGCGCTGGTACCTTTGCCAAGCCATTCCTTTCAACAAGGACTTGACTTCAACTGAGCTGGTAACTCATGCTATCCTTTACCTGAATAAGGATCAGAGAGAGAAGGTTGGGGAAAAGACCAGACTCCAACAGTATGTGACTTATCAACGGTCAATTGATGCCAATATTGGTGTCAGCGCTAGAAGTATCAATGAGCTTTTACTTTCAGAAGTCCAGAATACTACCATGCTTGGAAAGCCTTTTCTGCTACACGACAATGGGCAAGGTTCACCAAACCATATTTTGTGCTTTTTAACACAAGAGGATCTTGTACGCCTTTTAAAGTGTTATACCTGGTTTGCTGATGGGACTTTTTTCTCTTGTCCAAAGCTTTTTTATCAGCTTTGGGCCATCCATGGTCAGGTAAATGAACTCACAATCCCCTTTGTCTTCTTTTTTCTCCCTAATAAAAGGGAAGAGACTTAATTTCACGCCTTGGATATACTCAAGCAAAAACAGGATATCATCTTGCCTACTCTTGAAGAAGAGCCAACTTAGTAAAGGGGCCTCAAGAAGAAGAAGGTCAGCCCAGAGGCTACCCAAGAGCAACAGGCCATAACCAGAAAGGCGCCAGAGTCCCTTCCTTACCATACCACGTTGATGGTTGACTTTGAGGCTGCACAGGCCAACACTTTTATCAAGGCATTTAGGAGCAGCCATAAGGCTGCTTCTTTCACTACTGCCAGGCTCTGCGCAAGAACCTGATGAAAAACCCAGCCCTTAATAAGCTGATATACAAAGATGGTATAAAGGAGACCAGAAAGATATTCAATTGCTTTGCTGCTCTGGCCATGGTCAGAAAGGAAGAGGTTAACCTTTTTTACAACAAGCTTCTCAACAACAATTACATTCTTGGGAACCAAGAAGCCTTTGCTCCTTTCATACAGTATTTTGAGCACCAGTGGGTAGGTGTATTCCAGGGACATTGCCGCATCCGCAAGGGTGGCAACTCAATTAACTGGAACTGCTATAAGCAGGTTAAAGCCGGCGTAACTAAGAGCACCTCCTCGCTTGAAGGTTGGCATAATCAATTTTCCCACCTGGTTAAGGCAAAAAAGCCTATGTTTAATGTGATAGTCAACAAGCTGAAGATTCAGCATGCGCACAGGAATCAGCTATACTCCCAGGCCGTCAAAGGCAAAGCTTTTGTAGCCAAGCATGCTAGCCAGCAGGTCAAGTTTGCAAGTGTTACAAAAGCGGCTTTAGCCTATTACACTAGAGAGGGCCGCCTTACCCATCTCAAAGACATTGCCACGGCCCTTGGACCCAATTTATAATCTACTTTTTTTAGAAATTAAACTTCTTTCTTTCAAATATTTGATTTTAACTTTATTACTAGTATATATATACTTAATATAGTGTTAAAATTTAATACAAAAATAGCACCATTTTAGGATGTGTTGACTTTGAAGCTTTGCGCACTATAGTTAGCATTAGCCAACCCCATATTTTTATTGCAGATTTGAAATCCTTGGATGATTTTGAGTCTAGCTGTATGTTTTTTTGAAACTTTTAATATGTATATATACTTAATATAGTGTTAAAATTTAATACAAAAATAGCACTGTTTTAGAATATATTGACTTTGGAGCTTTGTGAACTATAGTTATTAGCTGACCCCATATTTTTATTGCAGATATGAAATTCTTGGATGATTTTGAGTCTAGTAAAATGTTTTTTATAGTTTTTGAAATGTTTTTTGGGCTTTTATCAATATTTTAAGTTATCTGGCGTGGTTTAGCCATAAATCCGAGATAGCGTTTTTAAGAGGGCATCTTTCTAGATGGCGTTTTTGGACACATTTTTGAGATGGCGTCTTTCTAGATGGCGTTTTTGAGATAGTTTCATTTGAATTAACGTATTGCACCTTAAAAGCTAGACTATGATCACCTGGTTACCATTAAGAACTGTGGCAATCTTCTTGATGTATTCCCCAATCTCTGAAAGCTTATATTTGGCCTTGACAACATCCTTGATCTTCTCTTGATATTTTTTCTCTTTGGTGGTTCTCTTCTTCTTGGATGGACGTTTCTCAATATCTCTGATGGATGCAGAAGTCTTCCCCTGTTGGACTTTGTGGTGCTTGTAGAAGGTGTTGTATCTGGGCTTGATTCCAAAGGAGGACTTGATATGCTTATGCCAGCCCTCCAAAGATGAAGTAGTTTTCATCTCATTCTTAAAAACTGCCTAGTAGCAGTTCCAGTTGGCTTTAGCTCTGGGCTTGCTCCAGCGCTTAGTGACCTTACGTCCAATTCACTGTGGTTCATAATATTCAATGAAAGGGTAGAAGGCACCATCATGTTTCTTGGCATATGGATCCTGGCATAGGAGCTCAAAGGCTTTCCAGCATGCTCTGGCTTTACAAAGGCTAGTGCTACAAACTGCTGAATTAAGAACTTGCACTTTCCTGATGTATCTAGACGGTGGAGCTTGCTGAGCTCAGGTAGACTCTTTAGTTGCCTGGTGACAGCCTGTCAATAATAAAAAAACACCCCTGGACCTCTCCATCAAAGGTATTTACAAAAGCGTTATACTGGGCAGTTTCATAGTCCATGATTATAGTTGAGGGCCCAAGTGCTTTATCTTGAGCTTCTTTTTCTGTAGCAAGGGTGGCTTCATCCTTTTCATCATCATCTGGATTGGCTCTACTGTTATGGCCAGGGTGACTCTTTTTATTATTAGGTAGGGCTTTGATGCCCTCCTGAAGAATTTTAAAGGCCTGTGTGTAGATCTCTTCTGTTGCCTCAGAAAGCAGAAAGTAGGCAAATGGGAGCACCTTGCCTTCAATAAGGGAATGTACAACCCATAGTTGGTAAAAAAGGTAGGGGCATACTGCAAAGGTACCGTCAGATAACCAGGTCTCTGAATCTCTTAACTACTCCAGGTTCTGTTGTGTAGCATAGTATATAATTCTTGCCTCTGATGTAGACCCATCATCATGTAAAAGGAATATCTCATCACTATTGAACATCTTTAACTCCTCTGGCAATACTAACTCTCCTTGGACCATGGCAGATTTCTTATGGGAGAATAGATCACAGTGTTTGTCACATATGTACTTCACTAACTGGTTGCGGTCAGGGATGAGCTTCAGGTTCTTATTACTTAGGCAAGTGGTGGCCTTAACTTCCAGATCAGAAGCCTCAACATATTTGGAGACTGGGACCATTTGGTAGAGGTACCACTTTAGAAGCTTTTCAATAAGATTGAATGGAGCATTGCATGTGTGCTCTCTTTTTCACTAGTGACTTTATCCCATCCTTCTATGTTGATCCTGGCAGTGCAGCTTTTATCTTCAAGCACATAATGCTTGCTTCTTCCTGCTTGCTTTTGATTGTTGCAATTAAAACATAGCCATCACAGAATAAACTTGCACCTCATTTGACAGACATTAGAGGGAAAACCCAAGGGAACTTCTTTGGGAGCTTAAACTCTCCTTTGAGGTTACATATATTGTGAACCTTTAGGGGATCCCATGGGCCAATTGGTGCTTGATGATAGTCAGACAGGTAATCATAAGGATCTTCTTTATTAATACTTTATGAGGAGGATGAAGGTGCAGATTTGTTGGGTGGTGAAGGGGAATTATCTGGAGTTGTATTCTTGCGCTTCTTGAACTGGGATGAGCTTGATTCCTTGGGGCTTGATTCCTTTGAGCTTGATTCATCTGGGCTTGACTGGGGTTCTGGATTCTTGGGTATCTTCTTTCTTCCTTGCTTGTTTAATGGAACCTCATCTCCTTCTTATTGATACCAGCTTGGAGAAGAGGAGGGGGCAGGAGAGGGGAGGGCTCTTTGCTTTCAGGGTCTGGGGTCTTCTCCTTTGTATTCTGTTTCTTTGAGGGCTCTTTGGCTGGTTTTTTGTTGAGGTAGGGACTTTGGGCATTTCCAGAGGCTTTGTGCACTTTCTTGGTTGACTTGGGGTTCTTTTGTGGCTTCTTGGATGATTTGTCCTACAATAATTAGAGTATAGTTCATAAAGTAAGAATAATCAGTAAAACATGAATAAAATTAAATAATAATCACTTGTTTTATTTTTATTATGAATTAAATAGTTTATAAAAGTATGGAAAGTAATTTTAGAGCTAGTTTATTAGTAAAGAATAGAAAAAACCATGTTTAAATAAAAATTTGACATTCTGGTAGTCACAATAGTGTTGCAACATCTTCAATTACTCCTTCTTGGGGAATTAACGCTCCAAGTAAATCATTAAGCAGCTCACCAAGCGGTTCACCGCCCAGTCAATAAACTGGTGGCATCATTATCAGTTAACCATCTATGACAGGGATCACTCAATCCAGGTCCTAAATGGAGCATAACTTGATTAAGCCTTGTGACTCAAGAGGAACATTACTCAGATAAGCCCTATGATCTCCATGACGTACATGGATGACATGTGGCTTGTCATGAGACTATATAATACTAGGTGGTTGCCCTGTCCAAGGACAGAATTAAAGTTGAATTTAATAAATCAATTAAATTTATTTTATTGTCTTTTTAGGCCTGTATTACTTATTGCATGTTTAATTAAATTTTTTAATTGCTTCATTAAAAATTAATTTCAATTATATTTATTTAAATTAAATTTATTTAAATTAAAAATTAAAATTGTATACTCCAAGTATAAATAAAAACTAAATCTAAATAAGTGTAGTATCACTATTAAGATTAGTAAAGCTAAACAAATTATTTTAAAATTTAGTATTTGGTTTTCTAAATCCCTTCAGAATTTTGAGCTGATTTGAAGCTTTAAAATAAGTTATCAACCATCAAAATTGGCTTAGTATTCACTGAGATACATTGATTTTAGTTTTTTAGTGTGTACTAAAAGTAAATTTAGATAATAGCAAATCGAGTCCGAGCCTTTGATTACGACGTGAGCCCGATTCCAGCACTTAACTGTATATCTCAGCAGCTTGAGCCATCATGTTTGGTACTATTGTGATCGGAATCATCTGAAAATTTGATCTACGCCCTCTAAATTTCATGAAAAATGATATATTGAATTATAATTAAACCGTAGCTAGTTTACTCCACTTATGTTCTTTTGAGATGAAGCTGTAGCAAGCAAGGTTTACTCTGAAACAATATGGAGCTACTTGGATCAGATGGCATCGAATTGGAATGTTCTACTATCTCACTTGAAGAATAAGAATTTCGAAATGTCCAAGCCAACCATCTCCTTCTTTAAACGAATATTTATATTTATAATTTAAACTGTACTGCTTTACATTGACCAAGCTCTCTTTTTGTCGTCAATTCCATCCTCAGCAGAGTTTAAACATCCAATCATATAAAAGGATCTTAAACAATTACAGCTTCCTTTCTAATTTTAATCCATCTATTCTAGAGTCGAGTAATCTATACAGATAAGCCACTTTGATATGGTTGAATGAGCTTAGCCACTAATTTAAAAATTCAAGTAATCATATGCAAATATATTAAAGTTCAAGTGGCTTATATTCCAGCTCAACATAATTTAGACCACAATCCACTATATTCAACCTGAGTACTTTCAAAGATGCATGTAAGGGATTGAATGTAAGGATGAGCCAAATTGAGCTTGTGGCTTAACAACCAACTTTTAAAATCAAATTTAAGTAAAAATCAATTCAGTCAAATCCCTTACAGCTTGAGCCCACTTGAGATGACATTACAGACAGACTCACTTTTATATATATTAATTCTATATTCATATTCAATAAAGTATCATTCTCTTCTTAATCTTTCCCATTATCTTGTTTATTATACTTCCCAGAAGTATAAACTTGACAATAGTCAAAAATATTTAATTTAGTTTGTCAGCATAAAAAATGCTTTAATTTTGACGTCGACATACTGTCAGTCAGCATTAAACTAGAAAAACACTATGTAAATCACTTATAAAGCTTGGTTAATATTTTCTGGAGTTGGTTTTTTAAGGCCAAAATTGATTATTTTTAAATTTAAAAATTTTAACAATTTGCATATGTAACTTATGAAAACTAAATGATAGGGATTGTAGAGGGAAGTCTAAAGTACAGCCCTGGGTACTTTGGCCTGAATTATCATACCATTATATGTTTGCTTTTTGTTAAGCGGCAGTGTTTTACTAATAAACCAGTGAAGGTGTCAATATTCAGGCAGTCAGTGTCCTTTTATAGCAACTCTCCTATTAAATCTTGCTTAAATTATCTCACTTTGTTTACTTAGCTGAACCCCTTTGTTGCAATTTAGGTGATGTGTCAATTTGATACAAGCCAACATTATAAATACATATATAATTTCTAGTTTTAACATACGTTTTGGCTTAAGTGGACTTCAGAAAATAAGCTATAGTTTATCCAGTGAGTTTAAAATAACAGTAAATATCTTAATAATACACATAACACTCTGAAAGTTGTCATATGTCTTTGTTCAATGCTTATCATAATATATATTTAATAAAAACAGTAGTATAAAATATAAAAAATAGTTATATTTAGAGTATTGTGTATTTTATTAAGAAATTTATGGATTCTTATTTGGGGTCAACATCCAGATATTACTTACTGTAGTTGCCCTTAATGTAAAAGTATTAAGAAACTTACATTTTCATAGTAAATTATATTAGTTTTTTGACTTAAAATTAAGCCTTTGTTTAAATGGTGTCAACATTACTGTAAATTCAGAACCTGAACGTAAAAATGCAGGATTGTCAAATCCTTGGTCCAAATTTTGAATCACTTTTGCGGGATGGCCTTTTTTTAATTAAATTGATTTTTGTGAGTATTTATTTGAATATTTGAAAATGCGGGAACTCATAGACACTTTGCAAAGTTCAAGTCAAGCTGCATATTTCCAATGGACAAAATGAATTAACTGGAATCAGATTTGAAGCGTTCAAATCCATCAACTGTTTTCATTAAGTTTACTATGTTTTTTCAAATTGCAGGATTGTCAAATCCAAGAACCAAATTTCAAATCACTTTTGAATGCCACTAGTAAACTCAAATATTAATTGCAGGAACTGGAATCCAAATTTAATGTACAGTAAGCACACTAGGAAACACCAACCCAAATCAAGAAGCTCCACTACAACTAAAATAAAATGAAAAATTCAATCTCGATAACCATAATTAGACATAAAAAGTGATTAAACTTTAAAATCATCCAAACCCGGAAAGTATACAATATTATTCACTTCAAATCACAGATATAGAAATTCTGTTACTATTCAAGGCTAACTCAAGAGAAAATAACTACTCACAACTCAACCAATAAATCCAAATAAATACATATTTAATCTAAAGTATATTTTTTATTTTATTTTTATGGACCATCAATTGCATTCTCAACCTGCTCCTGCACCAGCCCGCAGGGCAGCCTGTCCACGAGGGCGTCCCAGAGGGTCCAAGAACAGACCCAGAACCCAACTTGAGGGGAGTCATGCCAATACACAGGCCTCCCAAGGTGTCATTGCCAGCCAACCACCTCCTGCATCCCAAGCCTAATCAACCAGCCTGAATCCCAGGCAGAAGCCACTTTCAAGGCCTGCTACCAAAGTCTCCTACACCAGGGTCACTGGGAACACTGAGGTTACTTACACCTCCACTGTATACCCAGTTGTCACCCGGCCCCGCACTCTTGACCCAAGAGTTGCTACTTCCTGCCCCCGCGTCTTTGACACCACCTATGAGCCATTGGCCACAACTGATGAGCCACCTGTGCCTGTGTCATATGCCACCATTGACGGCGCCACCGCAAGCAAGCGTGACCCCACCTTCTACACAAAGGTCCCCATCCCCTGTGTTGAGCCTGGTAGCCAGGATGCTGTGGTACCTGCCAAGGGCCAGCGTCAGTTGACAGATAGTGAGCGTGAAGCTCTCCTCAACTGCTTGAATGGGGGAATGGCGGTTTGGGATATTGCGTCCCAATTTGGTGTCACAGCCAGGTACATTGCCAACATCAACACCAAGTATGGCAATACCGGGCAAATTGCCAAATCCACCAAGGCAAAAAGACAGCCAAAACTCCTTCAGCCCGTACACATCAACACAATCAAGCAGTGGGTAGCCAGGGATTGCCACCTGGACACACTTGCTGTCCAATCAATGCTCACCACAGAGTTTGGGCTTTCTGTTTCCAAAACCCTTGTCTACAAAACTATGGTTGATTTGGGCTTCTTGTGGAAGGTGCTCGGAGTTTCTCTGTACAATAGGAACAGTGAAAAGACCATCAAGGATTGACACATTTATGCCAAGACATATCTGGCACTAAAGGAGACTGGGAATGTCCAGTTCTTCTATATCAACAAATTGTTGTTTTCCTCCTCACTCAGGTCCAGGCATGGGTGGGTCAAGAAGGGGTCCAAGGACGGCGTAGCCCATTGTGCAGCTGTCCGTTCCCAGACCTATTCAATGGTTGCGCTTCTTGGTCCTCACAGGTTAGATCAATACCAGATGATTAAAGGCTCCCATAACAGCGGGACCTTTCTTGATTTTCTCTGAGCTGTCAAGGAGTACCTTTGGATAAATTATAGCAGCACAACCAATGTTGTTGTGCTTGATAATGTCGGGCTCCACAAAGTGGATCTGGTTGTGTCCAAGTTCCCCCCCATTGACAAGAATAGCCACTCCTCCAGCCACCGCCTTGCTGATTGTCCAATGAGACTTCTCTTCCTCCCGCCATATTCCCCATTCCTGAATCCAATTGAGGAGGTCTTTGGGTGGATCAAGAATAAGGTGAAACAAGGCCTCCCTCAGGACACCAAGGATCTATTCAACATTCTTGAGATCAGCCAATTTGCAATGCCACCCAATGTGGTGGCAGCTTTCTACAAGCACTCAGAATCATTCCTCCCAAAAGCCCTGGCCTCCGAGCCAATCAGATAAATGGGCACTCCGGGTTTTATTTGTTTTTATTTTATTTATTTTAATTTTAATAGGACTCAAAAAATTATTATTTATATATAATAATGTGACATTTGATTGTATTATAGACATATAAGAATACATAGAAAAGGTAAGTAAAACTAATTATACTAGATATAGAGACACATATTTTTATTATAATGCACTGAATATTATATTGACTGTTGCGCTAAAAAATAAAATAAATTAAAAATGATAGAAATAAATTAATTTATTTATATAATTGTGAATTGTTGATGGTACTTTGGCTTTTCTAAGCCACAAATTGGACCTTGTATATCATCATATGATCCTTGTTATTTCAGTGCCACTATAGCCACACAACACGGCAACCAATGATTTTTATGTATTCCTTACTAATTTGTACTTAGGACGCAGTTCAAGTATATCAAATATGTTTATCAAATCATATCACAAGGGAAAGGTAATTTGAGTTCTAAACAATCATTTGTTTAGAACAATAGTGGAGCAGGCCGCATGATGCGGATAAATTCAATTCTCCATGTTTATCTTTGTGATAAATGGACCCGTACTCAACGAGTAGTAAATAAAAACATTTTTAATTCTTTTTTATTATTTGATGCATTGGCAACTATAACTAATGTCTTTTAATATACTTAGATATATTAATACTATAATCTACATACTAAAATTAAAAATTAAAATATTAAAAATAAAAGTATAATTACAAATCTTAAAAGTTAAATATTAAAGGTTAAATATTTGAAATATACCAATTTTTATTTAATCGTGATTTATTCAATATTAAAATATTCAATATTAAAATATTTAATATTAAATTTTATATTAAATATTTCACAATTAAAATTTACCAGTAAAAATTTAATAGTGAAGTATTTATATTAAAATTTTAATATTTAAAATAAAAAAATAAAAAATAAAAAATTTAAGTTGCAAGGGAAAATGATTTATTAGGGGAATGCAAATTGCAAGGGGAATGTGATTATTCCGGGGAATTATACCCCAAAATCAAATTTTCTGCTAATGCGTCCAATTGGGACCACATACTCTTCTGTATGTGGTGGATGACTCTGGCGCCAATTGCTAGAGGGGTGGCGCTCAGCACCCTGGTGGTGGCCAAACGTCTTATAAAAGGCAATCAGGTGAGAGAATTGACTAGTAGATTTTTTCAGGGGGCACATAGTACCTGTATAGTGTTGCTATTGCAAATGAGTCATACAGGACGTGCTCAACTGTCCTGTATCCCTGTGGTGTCTTCTGTCTGTCAAGGGCTACGCGGCATATATCAATTTGTATAGGTACATCTTCCAATTTTTTCACGTTGGCTTTCAATATGCAGTGGAGCAGGATTCCCAGGTACACCGCAACGTGGATTCTTTGCAAGGTATACTTTTCTGAGAACATGCACAATTTTTTGAAAGTTTGTACTAACCTATTAATATAGGACGTTTGGTTGAATTTGAAGAGGGTTCCGGGGGCGCCCAACTTGTATCAGCCCCCCAGGCCTCGGCAAACAATATCAATAAAGGCTTAAAATTATTCACGAGGACTGCATCCCCAACTTTATTTGATAGAGCTTTAAAAATTTCATTAAAAATTGCAGATTTCAGATATTCATTTCCTATTTGAAAATTGGTTTTTATTAAATTTTTTTCATATTTGTTGATATTTGTGAAGGGGAACCTTTGAATGCTTTCATATATGTATTCATCGAAGTTCAGTTTTATATCCCCACAAATTTCATTCATTTCTTTGATTTTGATTGTTGATCCTAGTTTGTATGCTTCCCTTATCCATGGCAAGCACCCTGCAGGTGGTTGATATTCCCTATCTTGAGCTTCACTATTAAAAAAATTATTCATATTCTGTTGAATTATGTTATTTATTTGGTTTTTATTTATTTGTTTTATAGGGGCCACCAGTGACTGGTAACCCCCATAAAACCAACTCGGCGTAAAAGCCGCCACTTCTGCGACCTCATCCCCATCCCTGGTGATGACTAAAATAAATATAAGTTAAACATAAAAAGACTTACTAATTGTTTCCCCTGTGGCCCCCTCAGCCACAGGCGCCATATCGGCAAACTTCATGAGCGTTGGATGCTCTTCATTAATTTTCTTAGGCTTAATTTTTCTTATTTTTCTTGCAACTTGTGCTTCCTCTTGATTTTCATTTGATAAAGCTTCTGTATTTCTTGAAGCGCTTCTGCTTCTTGCTTGTGTTTCATTTTCATCTGTTTCCATTTGATTATTTTCCTCTTTGTTTGTGTTAATTTCCTTTAGAATTTCAGTTCCTTCAATTAGTTTGATCTTCTTATTGTTTTCTTTGGCCCCCTGCCAGAACTCCCACAAATTGTATGCCGCATTGTTGAACTTTAGACTTGATAAAATTGTTCCCTGTAGATTAAGTAATTTTTCTTTATTCTTTTCATCTATAATATTTCCCAATTTATCCAGAGCATCTTCTTTTGACTGGATCAGTGGCTGGCCCTTGTTACCCAGCTTTCCTGTCACTATTTCCCTGATATTTTTCTCAATTTCAACAACCTTTTGCAGGTGAGCTTCTAATTTGTTGATCAAGTTATAGATTGTTGACATTTTGTTTGAATTCCATCAAAAAACTGGCTTTTATAGTACTATCTTCAACGCATACATATTTTTGTCATCATCATTAATAAATTAAAGACAATAAACGTAAATATTGCATTAGAATATTGCAATTAGACATCAGCTCTTGATATTTTGATATTATGTGCATAACTCAATGAATTTTATTTAATAAAATTCATTGTAAATGAGGCCTTTTCCATTATAATTTAATGAAATGAACTGTGTTTATATTAGAGAGCCATTAACGCTTAGTACAAATATTAATAATTAGTGCATTTTACAGCCTGTATATTTACCTATTGGTAATAATTCTGTAAACTTTTCAGTTGGATTTTGCGAGGTAATAATAATGTAATGTGTTAATAGAATACTGTTTATTGTCATTAATTGGCTGATTTTCTTTGATGTGGCAATTGTGCATTTTTTGATATTTACGCACTAGTATCCAATTGGTTGGTTTCACATCCAATCACACAGGCAATAGGAAAACAAGCCGCCACCCCAAGACTGGATGTGGTCAGGGTGGCGGCTTGTTTTCCTATTGCCTGTGCAATTGGATGTGAAACCAACCAATTGGATACTAGTGTGTAAATATCAAAAAATGCACAATTGCCACATCAAAGAAAATCAGCCAATTAATGACAATAAACAGTATTCTATTAACACATTACATTATTATTACCTCGCAAAATCTGACTGAAAAGTTTACAGAATTATTACCAATAGGTAAATATACAGGCTGTAAAATGCACTAATTATTAATATTTGTACTAAGCGTTAATGGCTCTCTAATATAAACACAGTTCATTTCATTAAATTATAATGGAAAAGGCCTCATTTACAATGAATTTTATTAAATAAAATGCATTGAGTTATGCACATAATATCAAAATATCAAGAGCTGACGTCTAATTGCAATATTCTAATGCAATATTTACGTTTACTGTCTTTAATTTATTAATGATGATGACAAAAATATCCTCTGAAACAAGTATATGTTACCACATAAAATATACAACATTATATTAATTATGGGAAATGTTGATAATGTAAAAAGAAAATATTATTAATTATGAACTGAAAGAAAAAATCAATTTTAATAGTAGTCACCAAGAAAAGATTTATTTACTAATCAAAGGACGGGAAGGGAGGGAATGGGCAGAATGAACATCGCCTTCATCTGCACCTATGAAAGGGACAGCATCAGAGATAGTGGGGAGGGAATGGGTGGTGGTTTGGGAGTCAGGGTTGGAAGGCAGGTGGCTTGATGAGGGGGTTGGGGAGGCAGGGTTTGTTGACTGGGAAGGGGCAGCAAGAGCAGATTGCTTCAATTGCTCAAATTCTTCTTCTGTCACATATGCTGGCTTGGCGAAACAGATGGACTGGCGTGGGGGGAGACAGGGGTCCTTTCTGGACTTATCACTATCACTTGCATAGAAGATGATGAGATCAAATAAGTCCTGGACGGATGCGGAAGGGAAAAGCTCATACCCCTTATCAATCTGGGTGCATAGTTTGTTGTAGGTGGCAGGCTTCAAGCGCCTGAGGGCGGAACCAAAATTGTAGAGACATACATCTGCAAGATGCATGTTGGCGTAGTTGATGGGATAGGACCAGCAGGTATGCCCCGCAGCCCTGATTTCTTAGGTAGCCCATTCCTGCTGCTCCATCTCTGCACTCAGCACAACTGTGTGCACGGTGTTTTGTGTGGCCCACTCCTCCAGCATGTCCTTGAGCTCTGTCTGGTAGGCATACCCATCTGCAGTGTTCAATATTGCTGAGTAATAATTGACGCCCAATGGGGAAACTGCCAATAAACCCCCAACAAAACAATACAAGATTGGGCCGCGCTTGTACACGTCAGATTGGATGCGCTTCTCTCCAAAGTCTTGGATACTGGCTGAGATCTTAGCGTATGATAGGAAGATGACGTCATTACGGGCCCTCATTTCCCTCCCTTTAATAAAATTAATAATGGTTGCATTGTATGGGTTGGTATCCACCAAACTAGGGCCACTGAGAACTTGATTGGACAAGATTCTAGCAGCAACCACAACTCTGTGCATCCATGAATTCACTGTTCTTTTGTTGGTGAAGATGCTGTGGAGTCCCAACTGGAGACGTACCTGGACCAGGGGCATCCACAGGTCATGTTTCATAATGGCCATCATAAGAGGATGGGCTGTATCACCTTTGGTTGAGGTACGGGCACCAGTTGGGGTCTTCTTGGTGGGAGGGCCACAGTTGGCGTGGGCTCGCAGGGTTGCAGCCACAGTGGACTTTGCAAAACCCATTGCGGCCGCAATTTTCCCAAGGGACATAAGCTTGCCTTGCTTTTCAACCATTTCAAGAACAATCTCCGGGGTGATCAATTTTCTTCTGCGTCTTGCAGGCTGATTGGCTGGGGGAGGGACATGTCCATCTTGGGAACTGGTCAATGCCATCTGATTGGCTGTTTCAGGGTTCTGGGCTCTCTGGGTGACCCCATGGCTAAAATGGCTGGTTTCAGATGCCATTGCTGATAAGGGATTTGGGTTAGCAGCTGCCTGTGCGTGATGGGCAAACAGGGCCATGCTAGAGGACATGGGAGAAAGAACACACTCCTGGGTGGTGCTTGCGGAGGGGCCTGCAGGTTGGGAGTGGCCATAGACAGAGGCTTCATTGTTAAGAGACTCAGCGTAGCCCTGCATGATTTTGTCAAGGCCAGGGAACAGCTTGTTGACTTGGTTGGTGTTGGAAGAAGACATAATAAAAATTTATTAAAATTTTAAACTCAAGAAGAGGAATGTATATTTTAGTCAATTTTATTGTTATATATGTCAATTTTGTGAATATTACAATCTAAATTTTAGCTGTCCTAAAATGGAATAGGGTGATTTTTGAGAATGCCTGTGATTCCTAAAAGAATTTGCACAAATCCACTCTAGATCCTTTATCATCCTTTTTGAGACACCCATAAATTATATTTATTTCAAATTCATCGCAATTATGATTTGAAACTTGGTTCTTGGATTTGACAATCCTGCAATTTCAGATTTGTTAATTTTCACATGATGTCTATGATTTGTTTGAAATACAGGAAATCTCAAATTGTACATTAGAATCCCACATTTCTGATTCATGTATCCCACATTTGTTTGCTGGGTTTTGTCTTTTGTTAGTTGAGTTATCTGCTCAAGAGATTTGAAATTTGCCAATTTAAATAAACCAAAAAAAGTCAAATTAAATGTTTGATTTTATTAAATATTTTAATTATCACTCAGCTGAGTTGCCCGCAAAAGTGATTTGAAATTTGGACCAAGGATTTGACAATCCCGCATTTTTACGTTCAGGTTCTGAATTTACAGTATGCCTGTTCTTTTTAATTTTGTAATTCTGACTTAATAATTCACCATGAAAAATTAGCTCGTTTTGGAAATGCCCAATTCTGGTGGATAAATACTAAAATAATATTGACTTACTGAATGAGTTAATTCTGGAGGTTGCACTTTGAGGGTAGTCAAGGTGTCAGCAGTGCGGGTGCCTGTATCATTAGCAAGGGCAGTCTGCTGCTCAGTAACATCCAGGCGCTGACCCTGTGTTGTTACTACCAAGGAAAGCTCAGCCAGTCAGGAAGTAAGAGACGGGTCTACAAAAGGCAAGGGGCAAACCTGTCATTTACTGAATAAACCCCTTCACTTAGTTCTTGTACGTCTTTATCAAGCTCAGAGTGATCTCGCTTCAGGAGGTCCACTTCATTAGCTAGAGCTATCAACTCTCTAGCACAATGGATGTGGGGGGCTCCTGACAAGCCAGGGCAACAACCATCTTTGCCCACAACTTCAGGTGGACTAACTACAGATGCCATTGCCTCACATAAAGTAGCAACCTCTTGTTGTAATTCAGCAACCTGAGCCGTCAGCACAAGCACTTGAGGGTCAGGCTGAGGGACTTTGGGGGGGGGATCCTGACTGCGGGTAGATGATCTTAAATCTTGAATGGCATCCCAGAGCATCTGTTCTCTATCTGCTAGCTCATCAGATGGAGGAGAAGGCAGGGCATCTGCTTTGCAGGCAGATAGTTCATTTACTTGAGTCTGGAGTTTGGAGATGGTGGCAGCGGTAGCAGTCCTTTCTTGATTAAGAACTCATCAAGTTTGCAGAGGCCCTTTGCAGCATGGCTCACTACTTGCTGTAATTGGTCAAAGGAATAAGCACTGAACTTGTTAAGTTGTTGTACAAGTTGTTTGAAGTTGGTGAGATAGGCGTTTAAAGTAGAGTCTACTTGGGCACGCCAGGGCTGTTCCAGTTGATGGAACTCATGAAGGCGTTCTCTGACATACTTGGGGATAGATTGGCGCATTCTTTTGATGAAAGTGACCAAACAAGACTGGGAGGTGACAGAGTCGCGCTGATTGTCGGATATTAAAGAAAACAGGGAGTGAATCCACTGCTGGTAGGCTGCAAACTGATCCCAGTGATGGGTGACGGTGGCTTACAACAACAAAATTTCCTGAACATGGAGCCCTAATACCATTTGACAATGGGCTAAGGCAGGTTGTACAAAGGAGGACAATAGATGCTCAGAGGAGCCAGCTGCTGAGAGAAGATGCTGTGGAAATTGTGGAGCCACAATCATTTTTTAGTATTCTGCTTGACTGAACTGTAATTAGAGGCAAGGGATGGCTCCTTCACAGGCTATCCCAAGGGCTACCGCCATGACTTGTTCTATGTCAGGGGTACCCAAGGGGTGGACCACTAGGCGGGTACCATTCCCAAGGTTCAGCACAGAAGGAACAATATGTGGATCTGTGATTTCTTCCTAAATAGGAGGACTGGTAATTTCAGGTGAAGCCGGCTCTTGTATGGGAGGAGGCAAAGGACCTGAAAACATGGTTGCAAAAGGGATAAACAAGGGGCTTACAGCCCCTGTAGTGAACATCATTTTTTTCGTGTTCTGAGGAGCAGTACAGACACACAACGGAGAATCCTAACCTTAGGATTGGATTTGTACTAAGTCTCAGTTAGAATGGCAGGGAAGGCTATGTGATTACCTTGCAACTCTGATTTAATATGATCTACTAGACATGGATAGAGAGGCGCCAAAGTACTGGGAGACACAAAGTTAAAAATATGAATAGAACTTAAATTTTATTGGGTATAAAAATTGGGAATATATATTGTGTAGCTTTACCACAAAATAGTACATAGACGGTAGGATCACTCACCACAAGCATGAGTGGGGCAAGTGAGTTGCGCAGAATCAGGAAACTAAACAATTGTATTTCCCAGTTTGGATACAGACTCATTTCAAGGGGCAAAAGCAAAAGAGAGAGATTTGTCCTCAAAATAACCCATCAAAGGTGAAATTGAAACATGGTGCATGGCAGCATTCACAACAAAGTCTATTCTTTCAAGCTTTATGCTTTAAGATTACTATAAAATATTATATAAATAAACATAATATTTTTTTTAAAAAAACATCCAGCATAGTGTTTTTTCTCCTTAATCTATTCTTTTAGTTTCATCTGTAATATCTTGCTTTTAGCGTATTATAGTTTTGTCTACTTGGCTTTCTTTCTTATAGTTTTATGATATAGTTTATTTTTAATTAACCAAATATAATATAGAGATAAAATCTAACAAGGAATCAAAAGCATTTTATTTGTTTATTTTATAGCTCTATTTTATAGTGTTGACCTTTCAAATTTACCTAACATCATCTGTAACTTGTAGACTATTGTTAGACATATGTACACTTTTTTCAACCATATTTTGCACCTTTTTCTACTATTTTTATGCTTGAATAATAGAAATAGTAGATTTATTAAGTAACTAAGCTTTTCTAATTTTAACGCGTTTTAATCAAACCACATGAAAACTTTTGTGCTGGTTGACCTTTCTTTGGGTTTATGAAGGATACCATACTTTAAACGCAATGATTTAAAGTGAAATTTATGCTTGTATTTCACTGGATGTGTGGAATTTCATAAATGCATTTTTTATAGTTCAGACCAAAGTAGAATTGGAATTTATGAAATAATATTATAGGTCAAGTAAGAAATTAGCTAATATAAATTATTAATTGAAATCAATTTAAAAATCAAAGGATGAATATCCACTTTATTTATTGAGCGACTAAATTTCAAAAGTCTGGAAACTGGAAAAGCTAAGATCTTGATTCTGCTTCTGATAAATGGAATAAAGAAATTTCTTTTTGGTGCATTTGTTGTTGACTTTCTTTGTCAAGTCTTTGAGTTCTTGCTTTAGGCTCTTGACTAAAACAGAGATGGGAGCCTTGGGGCAAGAGTTGTACACTTCAAGCAGCTTGTCTGTATGCTCTTCATCTTCCAAAAACAAAACAATATGATTAATATTTGCTTGGCTATTGTTGATCACATCTTTTACTTCTTCCCAACGATCCAAGGACAATTCCAGGGCAATTGTTATATTATTTGGTATTTGCTGCAAAAGTCTTCTAACGTGGTCTGTATCGAGAGAAGAGATCTCCAAAGAGACTCCACGATAGAATTTTGATGCCTGGGAAATATATTGATTGATATTGTTGAGATGGGCAATGTTATAGCTTTGTCCCATACGATCCAAAATACCATTGGAATCAGGTTTCATCTGCCAGCTAGTAAATATATCTGCTTTGGTAATTTCACGGCAAAGCTTTACATTCTTTTCCTTTGAAAAAGGATTGATGTTATTTTCGATGGGTTCTTGATCGTGACTTAGTGTGATAGCGAGAGGACTACCAGTGCACACACCCCAAACAATACGTTCACCTGCATCAGGGGTTTGAGCTTGTACGAGGAAGGTAAGGAGTAAAGAGTTGTATAATTTCATTTTATGCTTCACTGATAAGCCTAGTAGTTTATATACCACACCTTTTCTCTGATTAATTTAACTCTATTTGCTTTAGTATTTATGTTAGGTGTGTTGAATCGGTGGCCTTGACCTGCATCATTTATCCAGTCTGCTTTAAACCTATCATGCGCTTAGAAAAACACAGCCTTGGCTCGCATGCTGATAAATATGAATTGTGACCCAGTTTTTACAAGGCATTATAGTGTGGAATATAAATATTTAATTGTGTTTTTAAGCAATAATCCATTCACTAAAGTTATTTAAATTGTCTTTTATAAAGAAGGGTTGTGTCTCATGTATGGCCATCATTAAACGTATTACAATAACCATGGCTTAGCGCACTTAAATTCAGTAGAACTTGCCAAATAAAGTAAGCAATGATACAAAGTTCTCAGCCTGGATTTAATTTGAATATATATATTGTGCTTAAAGCTCGTGATTTAAATTAATTTAAATTTATGCAGTAAAAGTGGGGACCTAGTTGTGCTGTAATCAGTCATTACTTGTAGCAGATCGAGTGACAAGTTTGGTAGAAGTGGGGGTTAAACCTTAGACTGGGCTCTGATGGGCAGGGAACTTGGCCCCTGGTTTCAATTGCTTCCAGAATTAATTCAGATAGCTGCAGCCTTCCAATGGAGGGGTACATCAAACCACATTGAATCTATAACCTTTCTCAGATTGGAATTTCGTAAATTGGCATACCTAAAATAGAATGCTAATAAATGTCTTCTAATTTTTAAAAATAAAAGAAAGATCAACTTAAAATAAAAAAGATGACCCAAGATCTATTATACTATGTGGTTCCAGACCAGAAATATGTTCTAAACATCATGTTTTGCCTTTATCTGGATTGAATTTTTAGTGTCAAGTATATACTTCTTGGAAGTATAATAAATGAGATAAAGAGGAAAATTAAGAAGAGAATCATAATTTATTGGATATGAATATAGGGTATTATATAGTATCATGAGAAGCCACATACTGTCCATGTACATCATGGTAGTCATGGGGCTTGTCCAAGTGATTGTTTCTCTTAAGTCACAAGGCCTGTCCAAGTTATGTTCTGATTAGGGTTTGAAATGTTTGATCCCTGTAATAGATGGCTGAATGATAACAGTGCCACCAACTTATTGATTAGTTAGGAAATCATTTGGACGGTTGCTCAGGGGATTACTTTCCCTAGAGGGAGTAATCAAATATGTTCTGACATTAGCTAAAATCCAGCCTCTTGATTTGCTACAAGGAATCAGTTGAAAACTTATTTTTGTGGTTACCTGCCAACTTGAATTAATCCAAAAAGCTTTATAGTCTCTCAATCACTCACAAGATCAATAGAAGGAAGCTCCCTGGGTGGTAATGTCAAAACAACTAGGTCAACACCCAGCAAATTTCTGCCCAAGAGACCCCATGTCACTCAAACTGACTTCCTCACCACTCAAAGCCAAATGCTAAGTCAACTCAAATTCCCAAACAATAAAACAAGTACCACTGACATTCCCTACTCAAAAATTAGCTTAATTTAGCACTTGACTCATTACAAGGATCAAGCCACCCCCTACTCAATCCAATTGAGTCATTGTCTCAAATTGTTTCTCTTAATGATTTCCCAAACTATATAAGTGATATGTTTCAATAAAGATAATTGCCGTGTTCTGAGGCGCGGCACAGACACACAACGGGGAATCCTAACCTTAGGATTGGATTTGTACTAAGTCTCAGTTAGAATGGCAGGGAAGGCTATGTGATTACCTTGCTGCCCTGGAAGATTAATCTCTACTAGTTGTGGCTAGAGAGAGGCGCAGAAGTACTGAAGACACAAAGATAAAAATGTGAATAAACTTAATTTTTATTGGTGAATATGAAATGGAATATATAGTGGTTAGGAATACCACAAAACACTACCAGGACGGTAGGATCACTTGCCACAAGCATAAGTGGGGAAAGTGAGATGTGCAGAGTCAAGAAACCAAATAATTGTGATTCCTGATTCAGTCATCAACTCATTTTGAGAGGCAAAATCAAAATTGAGAGAAATGTCTTCAAAATGGCCCACCAAAGGCAAAATTGACACATGGTGAATAGCAGTATTCACAACATTGCCCTCCCCTAGATTGGCCTTAGGGGGTGGTACTTGCAGAGGAACTTGGCATGCACTCAAGCAAAAGGAAAACCACTGGAGAGGAGCTTTACAGTGTATTTGGACCCTTGTTTGAAGGTCACTTCCAAAGGGCCAATCCATAGAGTGTCCAATTTATGCGCGCGCCCACCCACTCTGTGTTGTTAGTAAAGAACATGGTCGCCAATATCAAATTAAGGCAAGGGGGAGTGTCCAGCATTATTGGGAGAAAGTTCAAGCATCTTAGTCTTGTATGCAGAAGTGTAGACAGTGGCCTGTATGTTGATTATGTGATTGACTAGATCCTTGATGTGGTTGTCAGGATTCATGGCCTTATCAGAAGAAAGCAGGGGGCCCCCAAGAGCAATGGGGTAGTAGCCTCTTGCCCATACAGAATAGCAAAGGGGGATTACCCAGTGACACAATGTTTTTTAAGACAATACACAAAGAGAGCAGCAGGTAAGTATAGGTCCCAATTAGCAGCGTCAGAGTAGGTGAGCTTTCTCATGATGGAGACCAGTGATGAATTTGCACACTTGACAGCCCCATTGGTAGAAGGGTTGTAGGGGGCAGAGAAGGACTGGTGGGACCCCAAAGCTTTGACAACAGAGGTTATCAGCTTGGCATTGAAATTAGTCCCATTATCTAAGAGCAACACTTGAGGATAGCCATGGTGGTAGAAAACATCTTTTAACAGGAAAGCAGCAGTTGTCTTAGCCGTGATGTCCTTTGTAGGGCAAGCCTCTAACCACTTGCTGAAGTGATCAACAGCAATCAGGATAAAGCAACACTCAGAACGTGAGCAGGGGATAGGACCTACCGCTTCAATACTGACAGTATGAAAAGCATGTTGAGGGGGAACTAATTTGAACTCATGGGCAACAGCTCAAGGCCTCTGCAGCTGGCAGTTGTGGCAACTAGCTACAACGTATGGGATTAGCAGGCAAAGGTTTTCCCAGAAGTAATTCTTCTGAAGCCAGTCAAAAGTCTTAGTGATGCCTCCATGCCCAGTCTCTTTATGAGCTTGCAACATCAACAAGAGGCAAAGACTGGGTTGTAAATAGGGCAGATACTGATCTTGTACCTTTTTGAAGAGTTGATTGTCGCGTATGAGGGTATCTTTGGATAGCTTGGACAAAGCCAGTTGGACCTCTTCTGTTTCACTCTCCCAAGAAGAAGGGTATCCAATTAGTTTGTACAACCGGTCAGCCTCTGCAGGATTTAAAGCAAGAATGGGCATTCTGGATAGCCCATCAGCGTTCTGATGTTGAATCCCAGGGCAATGGAGCACAGTGAAGTCATATCCTTGTAGGCGTAGAGCCTATCTAGCTAGGCGCCCTTCAGGCTCCTTAAGCAGTTTTAACCACTTAACCAAAGCGTGGTCAGTGACAACTGTGAAGTGGGTACCATATACATAGTGACAAAACTGCTTGACTGCATGCAACACGGCAAGACACTCCTTCTCTGTGACGCTATAATTCTTCTCATTCTTGTTTAGCACACGGGAAGTGTAAGCCACAGGATGGTCTACACCCTTGAAGTCTAGTTGGGCCAGAATAGCTTCAATAGAAAGATTGCTAGCATCAGTGTATAGGATGAACTCCTTTTCATAGTTGGGATACACTAGGATAGGCGCCTCTTTGAGTTTTTGCTTAAGGGTTTCAAAGGCTTGCTGTTGACTGGTGGTCCATTCAAAAGGAACATTACGTACCAGCTGGACTAGAGGTTCACTATTATTGGCAATGTCAGGGATAAACTGTCTGTAGTAGCCCATCATCCCTAGAAAGACTTGTACCTCTTGCAGGTTGGTGGGTGGAAGCATTTTGTTGATGGCTTCAACCTTCTTAGTCATTGGGAAAATCCCTATCTGGGTTACTTCATGGCCCAAGAATTCAAGACGCTCTTTGAAGAAGGCGCACTTGGAAGGTTTTAGTTTGAGGCCAGCTTCTCAAATCTTTAAGAACATCTCTTTGAGATGATCCAGGTGGTCAGTGAAGGTAGCGTTGAAAACTGTTATATCATCCAAGTATACTAGGACACATGACAACTTCAAGTTGCAGAGGATGGAGTCCATGGCCCTTTGGAAGGTGGCCGGGGCGTTGCAGAGTCCCTGCAGCATGCAAGTAGGCTCAAAAAGCCCTTCAGATGTAATTAGCGCGGCTTTTTTGGCAATCCTTGGGCAAAAAATCAACTTGCCAGTATCCAGATGCCAGATCCATTGCAGAGAAAAACTTAGAGCCTCCAAGATGTAAGAGAGCATCATTGATACATGGCAAGGGGTACAAGTCCTTCTTGGTCAAAGAGTTCAATTGGCAGTAGTCCATCACAATACAATGATCTCCATATTTCTTCTTTAAGATGAGTAGCAGGGATGCCCATGGACTTTGGGAAGGTGCCAGCAGCCCTGCGTCCAACAGTTGTTTGAGCTCTTTAGATACCTGGGCGTCCTCTACGCGGCTGTGGCAATATGGTTTAGCACGGAAAAGAGGAGCGTTGCCAGTGTCAATCTGATGGATAACGCCTTTGGTTAACCCATAGTTGGTACTGTCCTTAGCAAAGATGTCATAAAATTGATCTAGAAAGTCTAGCACCTCTTTCTGTTGAACCGGGGACAGGTGTGGAAAGTCTTGCGCAGTGAACAAGAATAGGACTTGGGGTTCATCCTTAGGTAGGTTAAAATCTTGGAATGTGCCAAAGGGATGAGGAGACAGGACATCAGGAGCGCTCAACAACTTGCCATATCTGACGACCTGCCCCCTAGACACAGTCATGGGGAGTGCAGTCAGGTTGGCTACCAACAATTTAACAGGGTCCTTATGGGAGACATCTAGGATTCCAGGACAGAGATAAGGTTCATTGCACCCTAATGAGGGGGGAGAGTACAACTCCAAGAAGGTTTGTTCAGGTAGTTCATATGATATCTGGGAGCCAGGGGGGATGGTGACAGCGGACATGACTAAGAGAGGGATCCCCTCAGATGCAGGACAAGCCATGGGTGGACATTTCATGTTTGAAGAGTGGGTGCAATATTTGAAGTTGAAAACGCCAGTGGGGTACTCCAAAGCGCACATCTTCAGGCACTTCCCGGGAACTTTAACCGGCTCTTCAAAGATCAGAGGTACTTTGTATCCCAGAATAAAGAGGTAACCATCCTTCAAGTTGATTATATCATTATATTCCCTAAGGAACTGAGTGCCAACTAAGAGATTGTAACTCTTGTTTTCCAAGACAACTGCTGGCGCAGCTAGGAGAAGCTTGCCAAACCACATGGCTAGAGCAGAGTACGCCCCTATGGCGCGGGTCATAGACAGTCCAGCCGTGCCATATGACTGGTGATAATTAAGGTCAGGGTTAAGTTTTAGTTTCTTCATAAGCTTGGAGGAGACAGCATTGACTAGCAAGCCAGTGTCTAAGACGGCCTTGATCTTCACTTTTTGAATGGATATCTCTACTCAAGTGGTAGTGCAACCAAAGGGTGGAAGGACAGACAAGATATCTTGAGCCTCTGCTAGTTCCTTATCCCATTTCTCAATCATGCATCTTAACCCTGGGAACTCCTTATAAACAGTTTGGAGAGGGAGCAAAACAGATACATTATTGAAGACAGTTTCAGCAACCTTGGCAGCTTCTTCTGACAACTCCACTAGCACAGGGGACCTCTTAGCTTGAGTAAGGTAAGGGCAAGAGACAACTTCTTTGGCTTCCAGCAAAGGCTTAGCATTAGTTGTAGTCTTTCTTGATTGCAATTTATAGGGGACTGTAATGGTTTCAGGAACAGCCAGGATCAAGTACCTATATGTGTTGGCGTTGTCAGTATCAGAGTCATCCAGGTCAGAGTTGTCAGAGATATTGTGGAACAAGAGGAGGATAGGAGGAGCCTCATTATCAGCAGGCTTGGAGTCAGATATAGAGGGATGGATGGAAAGAGACTGGGAAGAATTGTTAACCAAGAGCGTCTCTGCCTCTAGGTTGACTGTTCTTTTCCCGCCTGCTCTTTTGGATCAGCTCCTTCAACCTGTGGGTTGGTGCAGACTCAATAATGGCAACCTATCTGACCACAGTTGTGGCAACCTTGGCGTCAAGGAGGATTTTGCGAGTTCATGGTAAGAATGCAAGGACCACAGGAAGACAAACCAGAGTTAGAAGCAGCTCAACTTTCCCTAATGACTGCTCTAGAATGGGTATGGTGCATGTCCTGCAACAGCGTCTTTATGCTCTTTATAGAGGAAAGCATAGCTTTATGGGTTTTGAAGTGAAGGCACAGAAGCTGGTTAACTTTGAGAGCTTGAGAGCAAGCCATGCAAGCTTCATGGGCTGTCAATTGTCTGCTCATTATCAGTTGCTGTCCTTCCATGTAGAATCTGTCTGTGAACTTGGCTAGCGTCTCTTTAGGCTTGAAAGCAATGTGCATAAAAGTGTCCTTTTTTACTTCCAGGCTAAGGTCACCACCAAACTCGTCAATCAGAAGCTGCTTCATATCTTCCCATGTCTCAATGGTGGGTAGTTCAGGCACCACCACCTCCTGGCAAGTCAGATGTAGACAGGTAAGAATATGTTCTTTCTTAACCTTGTCAAATGCTTGTCTCATGGCAGTTTTGTAGATAGTCAGGAAAGCTGCAATGATTGATGTTTTGGGATCAAAGACTTGCTTAAAGGTAGGCTTAAAATGTGCTTTGGGAGTTGGACCACCATTTTTGCTATTGAGAACGTTTATACGCGGAGAAAACTCTGCTTTGGATTTGGAGGGGGGCTGTCTAGCCCATTGCTGGCAAACACTCTCTTCAAGGGTAGTCAGAGTCTCAATAGCGCAGGCACCTGTATTGTCAGCTTGAGTGGTCTTTTGTGTAGTAGTATCTAAGTGTTGACCTTGGGTGATCACTATTGTGGAGAGCTCAGCCAGTTGAGAAGTAAGGAATGGCCTCACTGAGAGGCAAGGGACAAACCTGTTGTTCACAGAGTCAATCAAGTCATTCATCTCTTGTACGTCTCTATCCAGCTCAGTATGATACCGCTTCAAATGATCCACCTTGTTAGCTAGGGCAATTAGTTCCCTAGCACATTGGATTTGAGGGGCTCCTGGTAAGCCAGGGCAGCAACCATCTTTGTCAACAACCCTAACTGGACTAGCAGCAGTTACCATCATCTCACGTAGGGCAGCAAGTTCTTGCTGTAGCTCTGCAATTTGAGCAGTCAACTCAAGCACTTGGGGGTCAGGTTGAGGAGCCTCAACAGGACGTCCTTGACTGCAAGTAGTTGTATGTAGCTCTTGAATAGCATCCCATATTCTCTGCTCTCAATCTGCCAAGTCATCAGAAGGGGGAGAGGGCAGAACATCTGGCTTGGGCGTAGCTAATTCATTCACTTGACTCTGGAGTTTGGCTATAGCAGCAGCGGTGGCAGCTCTCTCTTGATCAAACACTGTACTGAGTTCATTAAGGCTGTTAGCAGCAAAGTCCACTACCTGCTTTAGTTTCTCAATGAATACGTGCTGAACACATTGAGCTGCTGCACAAGTTGTTCAAATTTGGTGAGATAAGTGTTTAAGGTGGAATCTACTTGAGTTTGCCAGGGTTGTTCTAGCTGGTGAAACTTGTGTAGACGCTTTCTCATGTATTCAGGGATAGACTGGTGCATTTGTTCAATAGAATTAACCAAACAGATCTGGGAGGTAACAGAGTTGCACTGATTGTCAGATACCAAGGAAAACAGGGAATGGATCCACTGTTGGTAGGCAGCAAACTGGTCCCAGTGATGAGTAACTGCTGCTTGTAGAGACAAGATTTCTTGGACTTGGAGCCCCAACACCATTTGATGGTGGGCCAAGGCAGGCTGCACAAAGGACAATAGTAAGTGCTCAGCAGAGCCAGCTGCTGAGAGGAGATGCTGTGGAATTTGAGGAGCCACAATCAATTCATAGTATTCCATTTGACTGAACTGCAGCTGAAGGCAAGGGATGGCTCCTTCACAGGCTATCCCAAGGGCTACTGCCATGACTTGTTCTAAGTCAGGGGTACCCATGGGGTAAGCAACTAGGCGGGGACCATTCCTGAGGTTCAGTATAGTAGGGGTAATAGGTGGGTTGACAATATCTTCCTCAATAGGAGGGCTAGTAATTTCAGGAGAAGTCAGTTCTTGTATAGGCGGAGGTGAAGGACCTGAAAACGTGGATGCAAAAGGGATAACCAAGGGGCTTACAGCCCCTGTAGTGAGCACCATTTTTTTTGTGTTCTGAGGCGCAGCACAGACACACAACGGGGAATCCTAATCTTAGGATTGGATTTGTACTAAGTCCCGGTTAGATGACAGGGAAGGCTATGTGATTACCTTGCGGCCCTGGAAGATTAATCTCTACTAGTTGTGGCTAGAGAGAGGTGCAGAAGTACTGAAGACACAAAGACAAAAATGTGAATAGAACTTAATTTTTATTGGTGAATATGAAATGGAATATATAGTGGTTAGGAATACCACAAAACACTACCAGGACGGTAGGATCACTTGTCACAAGCATGAATGGGGCAAGTGAGATGCGCAGAGTCAAGAAACTGAACAATTGTATTTCCTGATTCAGTCATTGGTGGGCCATTTCAAAGACAAATCTCTTGCTTTTGCTTTTGCCTCTTGAAATGAGTTGAAGGCAAAATTGACACATGGTGAATAGCGGTATTCACGGCAATAATTATCTAGCTTTCAATTATTTTCCCTCTATAACTGTTGCAACTGAGCTTCCTGACTTGCCTGTCAACGTATCTTACAATAAATGGGGCACTCAATGAGCCACCCCTTGATGTATCTAACAACATGGACCAATCAGCTGACAATATCAAACTGTGGGCACTTTCTCCTAATTAGGAGCGCTGCCAATTCAACCTTCTGATCCCCGCACAAGTTATTCCTTGGCTTGAATCCTTACATGAAACAAGCCACCATGCCACCTCCCTTGTGGCCATGTGGCTTTCCCCATATGGTATATCAATCATAATATTCCACAAAAAAATACATTATTCTTATTATTCTGTCCCTTCTATTGGACTGTTGTCTTCCCCTATTCCAAATACTGAACCCTCATTGGTTCAGTTGCAACAGTGATAGCAGCAATAGGTTTACAACCTACCTAAAGAAAAAAATCCCCCTAAGAAAGAACAGAGTACGGGCTGTATGGCTACTCCCCATCAAGAGACTGTCCTGCCAATTCCCAAGCAGGACATCCCCAACGGGTACATTATCTATCAAAACCAGTTAGTTCTTATGAGTGTGTACAATTGGCTCCGTCTTGGACAGCGTGACGCTAGCGTCACCCTGCCTCAGTCAAACCTTTCACAGTGCATGCTCAACCTCCAACTAGAATCCTTTGCGGGTGAGGTCAAAGGAGCCAACATTGTCAGTTGGCTTCACTCCACCAAAACCTGCCTTTGTATCTGCCAAGTCCCTGAGCCCATGTGGTGTCACGGTAGATTCCATAATGCTGGGTATTGTCTGTCTAAGTAAGAAGGCTCAGAAGGCCGGAAAATCTGTATTGAAATTGACTGAGTTAACGGATCTAAATCAAATGGTTGATCAAAAATAGGTCACAGCTGCTCCAGTCCGCCAGCTGAAACCAGCTCCCCCTTTCAAACTGATGTTGATAAATTGAAGTAATATGAGGGTCACCCAATATGAGCTTGTTAATCAGTATGGTTGTCAAAAACTAGTCACACAAGGGCTCTTTGCAACCTGGACCAGATACTTACTTGACAATGTGGAAAGAATAGGAGGTCAAGACTTAGGTGGTATTGCTTAGTCAATTTTTCTGATATATATTGAATAGTTTTCCCTGTTTCAACTCTAAGAGTTGAGTCCTCCTAAATTTACTCAATAAAATCATTTATCCCAATTTCTAATTTTTGATTTTAAAAATGCATCCTATGATTGGGTTGCTGCGGTATATACTGTACAATCTGATTCTGAACTGAATCATTTCTGGAAGATGGGGCCCTGCAACTGGAGCTTTGTTGTTGGTGCCTCCCAATGTTAATTTTATGCCAGCCAATTTTGCAGCTCCTCCCCCCATTCTTGAAAATGAAAATTGTGTCAATTCTCAATGCCCAGAATTTTATGCTGAAGATGCATTGATGCTTTCCCAGGTCATTTATTTTGGACTACTTTGGTTAGAACTAATTGTTCTACTTAATCCTGGAGTTACAATTGGAAATTTCACAAAAAATATCTGAAGCCGCATTGGTGGTTAATCATCAATTCTATGTGGATTTGGGTGGTAATTCCCCATCACTTAGAAACGGCTTCATATTATCCAGTGATTTCCGTCACATGTGGGTTGCTACTGCATCAGGGCGCCTCACAGGGCCTGCCGCGGTATGGTTTACCAATTGGGCTAGTCAAGAAATTAAAGTCACCTGGCCAGCATTCAGGGACGCTGTGAGATCTTGCTACAGCAAAACCTTCTCTCTTGTTGTAGTGGGAACTCCCCTTCTAGCAATCAAACAGACTGGATCTGTCCCCAAATACCTTGCTGCCTGGCAACAAGCTCTTGCTGCTGCCCCTGAAGCTGTGACTGACGGAAATGCTATGCTTCTGATCCTAATAGTTAATGGGCTAAAGCTCCATATCTGTAAGTGGGTCCCATAGGTTGCTGTACCTCCATCAATGACTGTTACAAAGCCATTGTGGAGGCCAACAACCAGGCTTCAATGAGTTTCTGCTGTACAAATGATGCTCCACCTCAACCTCATGCAACACCTGGCAGTGCCCACAACCAAGTAGGCTGCTGCCAGCCCCGTCAGCAGGATAATGGGACTAAACGCCCCCGCAAGGGGGAACTCCAGCTATCTCAAATTGAGGACCCAGGAAAAGCCTGGGGGTTGTAGGTACAAGAGGTCCTACAACCCCAGCTGACCCGCACCCTCAATTCCTCCTTGCCAAAAATCCATGCAACTATAATGTAAACAAAGTTGAAACCCTTGACATCTTCCAGGTACACAGTGACAACCCCGTGCTACAAGCAAGTCACTCCCTCAATAAAGTAACCCACTTGTCTTATCCCTTCTGTTTTTGTGGAAACACCCACAAATTGTTGGTGAACACTGGGGCTGACCACACCATGGTGGACCAGGCGTTTGCTGATGCACAGTAGTTAGACTGTGTACCTAGCATATTCAAGGCAGTACACGTAGCTGACTCACACAGAGTAGCAATTACCCAAAGACAGTTCCCTTCTCTGTAAGAATGGGGAACATCCAGGTTAAACTCTCTGGGCCAATCATGGCAGGCCTCAGCCATGATGTTATTGCTGGCCTTGACTGGCTTTGTCACAATTGTCCTTACATCAATTGGGATACATCTGTCATCACCCTCAATAGAAATGGGGTGGGCTTCCAGATATATCCTGTTGAAATGAGCAAGCTTCTTAATGACACTGTTTTTGTCAGGATAACCAAAAAAGGCTTATACAATTTCAAGGGGGGAAAGCTAGACTAAGCCCAATGCTCAGTCAAAGTTATCTGTGCTGAATCATCTGCAGTCTCTCCCTTGACCACTGTACCTTCACCAGCGCTTGCCACCCTCCTTGAGGAGTATTAGGACGTGTTCAGTGAGACACTCAAACAACTACCTCCTCCCCGGGAGATCCAGCATGCTGTACAACTCCAAGTGTTGTTGCCTAAAGCACACCCCTTATACCATCCCACAAAAAAGATGAGACCCTTTGCCAGCACCTAGTGGACGCGCTTGACAAGGGCTTCATTTGCCCCTTGCTCTCTCCATATGGGGCAGCTGTCTTCTTTGTAGCCAAGAAGCACAGGTCTCTTTGCCTGGGCACAGACTACTGCGCCCTAAACAAGGTGACAGTTAAGAATAAGTACCCCCTGCCACTGATTGACAACCTGTTTGACACACTTGCAGGTGCAAAGGTCTTTAGCAAGATTGATCTCACCACAGGGTACAACCAGGTTTGCATTGCATCAGGGGATGAAGCAAAAACTGCTTTCTGCACACGCTAAGGGTCATTTGAGTGTTGGGTCATGAACTTCAGAATGACCAACGCTTCTCACACCTTTGCTGTTGATGAACAAGGAATTTGAGGAATTGATTGGAAAATGTGTGGTGGTGTACCTTGACAACATTATTGTCTTCAGTTAAGATCAAACCACACACCTCCAACACCTCTGTGCTGTCCTCAACACCCTTCAGAAAAACCAGCTAAAAGCTAAACCCTCCAAATGTGAGTTCCTGAAGTTGGAGTTGCTGTTACTTGGGCACACCATCTCTTCTCAAGGGATAAAGCCTGACCCTGCCAAGATCAAGGCAATCACTAGTATGCCACCTCCCACTGATGTCGGTCAGGTGTGTACCTTCTTAGGCATGGTTGCCTATGTGCGCAAGTTCATTCCCAATTGTGGGGAGCTAATTGTATCTCTCACCAAGCTCCTAAACACTAAGCAGCACTTCCACTGTACTCCCATTAGAAATCAAGCCTTTGAGATGTTGAAGAAAAGACTTACAACTGTGCCTGTATTACAGTTTCCCAATTGAAACTGCCAGTACAAACTTGAGACTGACGCCTCTTACAGGGCCATAGGGGGCATACTACAGGTAAAAACTGACAAAGGCGTCTTCCTCCCTGTGGCTTACAATTCCAGGAAACTTACTGAATCAGAACAATGCTACCCTATACATGAAAAAGAGTTGGCTGCAATTTTGCACTGTGTTGAGAAATGGCGCTATTACCTGGAAGGGGAAAACTTTTCACCCCGCGTCCTGACAGACCACAAGTCACTTCAGTACTTCAACATGCAGTCTCATTTGACATGCTGCCAAGCAGGCTGGGTTGAGTGTCTATCCCCCTACCAGCTGCACATTGAGTACAAGCCTGGGAAGGAACTTGTCACATCTGATACCCTCTCACGGCTCTACATAGCATTTGTCACTGTGGACAACAGTTTAGACCCGGACTGGCCAATGCTTTACCTCTGTCCTGAGGAAACTTGTTACAAATGCCTTAAATCAGTAACCATCTTCAAGCTGAAGGACAATGAAAGCCAGTTCACCACCAATGCTGGCAACGTCTACCGCCGGGCAAAGATAGGTGAAAAGACGCCTTACATCCTCACCACACAGCGAGGCAACACAATACTGCACTACCACCGCACCTTGGGTCACATCAGAAAACGTAACCTCTATGAAATCATGAAACAAAAGGTTTGATGGCCGCGTATGCGCCAGGATCTCCTGGATCTCCTCAAAAGATGTGTGCTGTGCTAAAAGAATACGTCCAAACCTGCACCTCCCAAGCCTTTCCTTCCAATCAAGGCCATTGAACCCTTTGAGTAGTGGGCCCTTGATGTGGTTAACCCTCCCCAAAGACAGACTGGGAAAGAAATACATCATAACCACCATCAACTACTTTGCTTGCTGGCCAGTGGCTTGGGCAACAACTAATCACACCACCACCACCATCACCTGCTTCATTGGTAAGGAAATTGTGGCCCATTTTGGGCGGCTCAAACGTCTCATCACAGATGGTGGTCCCAAACTTGCTGGCCAGGTCATGAAGGTGTACTGTTCCAAGAATGCCCTTCAACAGATAGTCACCACTCCCTACCATCTGCAAGCCAATGGGTGTATGGAACAGCTAAACAGCTCACTGATGCAACTGATTGCCAAGCTCTTGCAGGAGCACCCAATACCATGTGGACCGAACACTTGCCTACTGCTCTACTTATCCTACAGGCAAGAATCAATCAGGGCACCTGGTTCAGCCCTAGCGCCTTGGCCTTTGGGATGCCTGACAGGAGTGGAACAGAGGAAGCTACGGTCTACAGTTCCCGGAAAGCCCCCTGTTGACAACTCCATCCCTAAACCAATGGTGTTCTAAAGCCTGGGAAGTTGAGCATAAATGAATTGAAGGAGGGAAAAAGCATCTTGAAGCCATATACGCTGTAGGTGACCCCATCTATACCCTCAACCCCAATTTGGCTAATTTGGAGCCCAACCACCTAGGGCCCTTCAAAATAGCTGCAGTCTATGACAATCATACCTATTGGCTTGAAGATGCCCAATGAAACACCAAGACACTCCACCACAATTTCTTGCACCCCTGCTGTGTCATCCCCACACAAAGATTGTTTGTGCAGACCTTCCCAGATCTCTTGCAGACTCTGATCCTGGTGCCTGGCAACAAGCAGGAGGCAAGGGGGTGTTGCAACCAAGTTTCCTGACTTGCCTTCCAATGTATCTTACAATACACAGGGGGCACTCAATGAGCCGCCCCTTGACGTATCTAACGGCATGGACCAATCTGCTGGCAATATCAAATTGCGGGAACTTTCTCCTAATTAGGAGCGCTACCAGTTCAACCTGCTGATCCCCGCACAAGTTATTACTTGGCTCAAATGCTTACATGGAACAAGCCATAATGCCACCTCCCTTGTGGCCATGGGGCTTTCCCCATGTGGTATATTAATCATAATATTATACAATAAACGATACCTTATTCTTATTATTCTGTCCCTTCTATTGGACTATTGTCTTCCCCAATTCCAAATACTGAATCTTCATTGGTTCAGTTGCAACATAACTCTGCTATTACAGCACAGTTACAGCAATATTAAAAGAATTGATTTTAGGTTTCAGAGTCAATTTCTAGAAACAAATTTTTGCACTCTGACCTTTGATATTTTCAAATTTTGCACCATATATAGTTTTTTGAGTCTTGCAATTTTTTGGGGAGGCTTATTTTATATTTCTGCACTTTTGAATTAAGGAACTTGAACCTAAGAAACTTCCCTCTTGTTTTTCACTCACTCAATTTTATACCCACATGGACGCCCCCAACCACAGTGCACAAAACTGTGTTGTCACTCATTTGTTGTGTACTTCCATTTACTATAAAATAAAAATCTAAACTTAGTTAAAGCCCTGGTATTCCTGTTTATTTATTTGAATATGGTCATTTAATTAGATTATGCACCACCAAGATGCTTGTTTATAGACTTTTATCTTAACTAGTCATTTTTGGTTTACACAACCCATTGTAGAACAATAAATTAATCTACATCTGATTTTCCTGGAGTTCATGTCAAAAGTAGACACATGTGAAACATTTTTTATTATTTATACTTCATACCATGTGTTTTATCTTAGATATCTGGGTATAATTGTTTACAGCTCATTTCCACAAAATTTAGTGATTTTTTTTGTGGTTTAAGTTGCCCTTATTATTCAAAGCTGGTTTGAGTTTTGAACAACTGCAACTGAGTGTATTTTAGCACCAATTTACATAGAAAACATATGTAAACTAAAGTAATATTTAAAGATCATTTTGTTTGTGATTTTATAAATTTTGTATTATATCTCAATTATTTTTGCTTATAGTCCAGGTTTTTGTTTCTTTATTAAGTTATTTTCTTATTAATGTCCCAAATATTTTTTAACATAGTGTATGTTTTATACTGGTATATGGATTCCCTTTGAATATGAGTTTGTTTTTGCTTATATATGAGTTAATTTTTTTTGGAGAAAAGCTTTAAAAACTATGTTTAATTTACCTCATAATGCAAAAGGATTTAAAATAACAGTTATCCTTGATAATCAAAGAAAAATATGAATAATTTGTTCTTTAAATTGGGATTTTTATCATCCTGCCATATGAATTGTAGTGTCTACTTATGAGAGAGTATAGATAAAGAACTGCTTCAAAATTAATGATGTTGATAAATTAGCTTTAAGGCTTCACCTATCATTGGGAGTAAAAAATTAAGTGTGGGTAAGAAATTATCTAGTGAGTAAAAGTATGCTTTTACTTTAATAGGAGTGAATATTCATATAATAGAAGAGATATGAGTTAGGAACCAATTTAAATAAATTTTATATATTTAGGAATACAAGCTTTATTTAATTTTGAATCATTTTCTGGTATGTTTTATGATTAACAGTATTGTATAAGAAGAAAAAATAATAATTTTTATTTTAATCAGCTTACACAGAGGAGTGTTGTGCTCCTGCTTCTCCTCAGAAGACACACAGTTGCTGTCAGGGATTCTTTCCCTGAATACCTTAATTTTATGGATGATATTTGTAATTACAGCAAAGCAAAGCAGCACAACAACCAAGTAATTGGAAACATGTTGTATTCTAGTCTAGAACCCAACAGGAATTGAACCTGAAACCCTAAGAAAGGGTCCAGTGTTAGTATGGATTCAATTATTCAACTTAATTTACCTATTTATTATGAATTCTTTCATTTAATTCTTGCTTTTGACTCTGGTTTTGCTTTCAAAAACATTAGTAAAAATCCTAGACACTACACTTACCATTCAGATCCTGATTGGCCGGTTTCTTCTTCCTTTTTGTTTTTGAATCCACTTGTTACTTTCCTGGACCTGGCTCTGCACTTGATCTTCTCAAAGATTAAGCATTTACACTGCTTAATTGTCTTCAATCTTGTGGCTTTGTCTTTGTCCTCTGATCTCACCAATATCATAATGAACATCCTCAAGGCACATTTTGAGGCACAGATTACCCAGGTATTAGTTTAATTCAGAATAATCATGATAATTCTCTACAAATCCCTCTTACTCCCAATAGCCAATTAAAATGTTCCAGCCTCTATTTTGAGGTTATTTAAGTGAGCCATATTTATTATTTTTACTTGTTTCAACAATAAAGAATTATTTCTATCCTATCTCTGTCCAGACCTATCTCTTTGACTCTTATTTTGAAACCATGAAAGGAATTTCATTCCTGTTCTGGTTTCTAGCCTCCTTCTTGCCTGTGGTGCTAGCCTGGGAGAACCTCACTTCAACTACAAACTGGCACAATTCATCCCCAGAAAATGCTCACCAGAAGGAGTCTCTTGCCCATGGGTGGTTTAAATACCCCTCTGGTCACTGGGGATGCAAATTCCACTATGGTTGTTTCTCCACTCTTCTTCCAACCAAACCTTCACTGGTTAGACCCAATGCTTCATTCTACCTGTTAACCTATGTGGCTGGATACTACCTGCTAGGTTGCTTCAGCTTTATGATGGGAAGATTTGCCTATCTGGGCCACTTAGGCCATCTTGCCATGATCATGGTACCTATTGGATCTGTAATAGCCAGGCTCAACTTAGGGGCTTTGGCCCACCAGGTAGGGAAATTGTTTCCTATCAAGTGGGTCCCTGAAAGTTGCTTCCTGGATCAAATCCAGATGCCAACTGTGTAAAGTTACTCCCCCCTTTGGCTCTAGACAGGGATGTTCCCCCTAGAGAACTAATAAATCCTCCCTGATTCCAACCAAACTTCTGAGTTCACTGGTTGATTTGGCACACACAATTGATAAAGATTTGCCCCAGCATACCCATCTCAGACAGCGTCCATTGACTCCCAGATTTTTGCCCAACTTGGGAAGAAAATATAACTAATTTGGACTATTTGTTAGTATTGTTTTGCTCTCATTTAAAACAAATGTGTACTAGCCAATCAGAAAACATCAAATAAAATGTTCCCTCCTGCCCTAAATATTTGAATCTGACCTGAACCACTCCTAAAACCTGGTCAATCAAATTTGGTTGAGGAAATTAATGTCAAACTCCCCAACTCCCCTGATTCAAATGTGCTAAAATTCTCTGGCAGCCAACCAGGAGGTTCTCCTTCTCCCAGTGGCCCCAAGATTGCCAAGTTTATCCCTTATATTGTAAGAAGGCCCCCTGGGATTCCTGCTTATCTATTTTCAATCATATTTTTTGATTTTCAAACAAAAGCTTCCAAATTCAGATTATGAGACCTACATTTTTCTACAAGATAGTTAATAGAAAGTTTTCAATCTTCTCCTCAACTTTTGGGGTATCTTCCTGTTGCTGATTCCTTATGGGCCTTCCCCTAGGCTTAACATTAACACTGTATGCTTACTTTTTTATTTTAAAAGTGGGTTTCAAACTCAGAACCTTGGTTTAAACTTATGCTAAGATGGTTCAAACTTAAATTAAGTATATAACTGATATAATCACTTACTTTAATGGGATTATCTTTTCTCTGAAGCAAAAAACAATAACTCATATATATATATAAAAGACACTGTGCATACTCCTTGATTATTAGATTCATATCTGAATTCTTGCTTTTCATTTTAAGTGGCAAAAATAACCCCAAAATTTTCTCAGGTTTAAGTTTTTAAGTAGCCTAAACCCCCTGGCAGTTCACCAAATTTCTGGCTCAACACTATTATGATCCTCTCACTACTCAATTTTTAGTATTTTTGGTTCTGCCTAACCTCTTGTTTCTGTGCTCTTCTTCCCCAGATGTATGGAATGGCCTGAAAGTTTCCTTGGCCTATTGTTGTGAAGTGATTGGTTATAAACTAGCCATCACTATACTCACACATTGATCCATTAAGCTTGGTTAACCAAAGGGCAATGGTACTCTTTCCCTGGATGATAACTAGTCCAAACAATCAATTAGGTTATATTCTGAGTTCATATTGACTGATGATCATCCAATCATTAGTTTAATATTGGGATAAGCAATAGAGAGAACTGGGCTGTAACCAGAAGATCCTGGCGTTCTATTGACTCTCATTAATCCCCTCCCTTACTATATAACTCTCTCCTTGATTGATTAAATAAAGATCAAATTACATAACATATACTTATTATACAAATTAATCTGAAAGATTTATTTTAGCTTAATCTTTAGTAACACATAAGGCTGTAGTTAAGTTAAGTGTTAGTAGCTATCAACCAACCAACAGCTGAAGTTACAACACCTATGTTAGGGAGGATCCTGTTAGTTTTGTGTATATCATGGATGACCTCTCTGACAAAGCCCAGGATATCATGATATCCAGTGTTAATTTTCTTCAGAACCTTGCTCCCAACAAGGAGGAATAATTGTTGATCCAAGAAGTGAGCTACTAATCTCCTCCTAGAGGAGAGCTGGTCACCCCACCTGCGGCAACCAGCAACCCTCAAATTGGCAATCCCTCTTCACTGTGGACTACAACATACTACGGCCCTACTCCTTGGCTGATGTTGGGTGCTATCTCAATGGCTTCTAATCCCCATCTCCCTTCATTAACCTCCATCTCAACCTTTTGGACATCTGCATAAACAGCTGTCCCAGTGTTGCACTGGGTGGCATCCTGGTGGATCCTTCCTCTAGTGTGGGGACCAAACTTAGTTAGTTTGCCCCCCTCTCTCATAAACTGGGCTGGGGTGAATTTCTTTAGGTGGAAAAGGTACACTGCTAGAGCATTATAATGATTCTAAAATCCTTCTAACTCCTCCATCACATCTTCTTAAAAAAATCTTGAATCAGCACTATGTATCATAATGCATGCATGTGACTTTCTCTCATTTGGCACATATAACTCTTAGAAGAGTATTAAAAAATCACTTCTAAGGAACTTGTTTCCTTTTGCTGTAAGATTCAAACCTCTTTCCATCCTTTTCTATTCTTTATCATGAGTTTGACTATGTGTAAACTTTCTGCACTGAAGCCTTACTATTTCTCTTGCCCAACACCTTATTAATAAATATGAGTAAATTATTACATACTTAAAACCCTCTCAAACCTTATAGGTATTTCAAAAGCCTTTATTAAACATAAGAAAGATCACCTAAAAACCTTCTGATTTACCACTGCTCTGTAGTACTCATGACTTTCTACACCTTTGGATATGTCTTCTGAATGTACCAGCTGTTCCTCAACTGTGCTCCAGATCAAGCTCTTTAAGATCTAGATATCAGATATCTGGATTGGAATGGATTCCAGAATTAAATATCCCAAGATCAGATTCAATATATCCCTAGCTCTCCATTCAATCACTGACTTATAGCCTCCTATCTTAGTCTCTTTCCCTTTTAGAATGATTTTTTCTGATCTCTAAACTAGTTTTTTCTCACCCTTTCTTATAGTAAAATAAGCTTCCAAACTGATTTTTTTATCCTAGGACATTCTAAAAATTTCTTTAATATATTTTATAAGCTTTGGGAGTTTAAAATAAGGAAGATTCTTTTTAAAACAAGCTTTAAACCCAATCAATAATGCTAATTTTTCATCTTCAAACATTTGAAGGGCTTTTACTTCTTAATATTTTCTGCAATTTGAATAAAAAACAAATGTTTATATGAGAGAGGAGGCTAAACTAAGTTTGGCTTCCATCTGGGGGAAGGCCCACCAGGATGCCATCCAATGCAAAACTGGGATGACTGCTGGAACAGGAGTCAAGAGAGAGGACACAGGGAGAGTTGAGGAAAGTAGGTGTTTAAACTCATCAGAAGGATCCCACCAAGAAGCCAGGGAGCACGTTGAGGGGTAGACCCTGGAGGCTTAGATACCACTTGGGGGTCCAGCTAGCACTTCTCTATTAGGAGAGCAGTCTCTGGGATATACCCTCTACAGGAATCCACAGAATTTGAGTTGAAAGGGGACAGGTTGTTATCATCACAAGTGAGACTTTTAAACAAATTCTTACCAGTGACAAGAAGATTTTGGGCCCTACCAGGGAGGTCCTCTAACCAATGCAGGAGCTGGATAGGACTGTCTCTCATACAATAAGCTGAGGAGGATATCTGGTCTCAGAGGTCTGAATAAGTGGTCCAGATCAGGAGCAGGACAGGTTTCAAGATAAATACCACAAACTTTAACACAGGGAACAACACTTTATATTGCACCAGTAAAATAAGTGGCCTTGAGAGAGGCTATTGGTCAGAAATAACAAAGCCAGAGGGACAAAGACAACTTTGGAAACGGTCAGGGGCATAAAGAAGACACATGAAAGCCTCAAGAGTTTTAATTTGAACTTAAGAAAAGACTTTGATATCAAGTGGATTGTATATAATCTTAGGCGCAAGCAAAAGCTTTAAGATTTCAAACTTAAAGCAGGTATTATTAAGAAACTGTTGTAACTGTGCTTTTTTAGCAGAGGAAAAAGAGGAAAAATATTTGAGGACTAGATTTATCTTCATTTGGAGATAGAAATTAAATAGTTGTGCTGAATCACTTTAAGAGGAATATGTTTGTGTAGATCACTTAGTTGGATGGTGAAGGAGGTGGCTTGTTCCTGGTAAAGGGTCAGGCACCAAATTGAGTCATCCACTGTATGAGATTATCATTTGTTCATGTTGCTAATTCTGTGAATTTGAGTTGACTTCCTTGTTTGGCTACGAGTCACCAGGAAGCCGGGTTGTGGGTCACAAACCTTCTTAGTTGGAAACTTGTTGGTGGGAAACCCCTGTTGTTTTGACAAAACTGACTACTAACAATTATGTTTGAACAGTAGTTTCAAAACTACTTAGCATAAGACTTGACATAAACACTAATGTTGAATTTAGGGACACCATAAAAGCAGCAGACCACCAGGGAGATGTAAAAGAAAAGAGAGGAATCTTTTTACTAATAATTTCAAAGAGAAGAGCTCAATAATGAGTTAGAAAACTACATGTTGAAAATTTGAGTACACCTGAAGATTCAACTGAAGAATTGGGAGGCAGGGGCACACACTTGCTGCATGCCTTTGAATGTGAAGATTTGGAAGACATTGACCAATTGATTTGTAATGAATAACTTTATTTAATCCTATACAAGTAGGTAAAATCTGCCCCTTGGTGTTTACTGCCAACACCTTATATAGGGATATTCTCATATTATTAATCATCAGTCACTGACAATGTCTTTTAGGACATTCCAGCACACTGTAGAGTCTTGGTTGGGTTGGCAGAAAAAGGGACAACTTTCCATTTTAGGGCACAATCCTGCAATGCTGTGGTACCTAGTACAAGAGTGTCGTTTGCTAGCTCATCAGATGACACTCTTATTTGGTATATAGAAACTTGTATTTTTGGACCAAATTTGGTATGGAAGCCAAATCAATCACTCAAATCAAACCTGGTGCCTTGGCGTTATTTTGCCTTGGTGCTTGATGTTAATTATTGTGGCGCTTGCAATTAATAGTGCTGGCATATTGGCGCTTGATGTAAACTGTAGCAGCGCTGTGGCACATTTTTCTGATGTTGCTGGCTTCAAGCGCCCAGTATTTAGAGTGGCGGCAATGTGATATAATTAATCATTGATTGCAACATCATGGCTATTAAAAGTACATTTATTAATGTACTTTTAATGGTGTTAATTTCTGAAAGGGTAATTGATAGGGCCTTATTAATTGTCATTAATTGCCTAATAAATTAGGCTTTCTACAATCCCTGGTCAACAATTCTTCACACTACTTTTGAAATAAATTCCAGAACTTTATTTTTGTAAAGAATGAGCAAGTAAGGGACTAAAAGCCCCCTGTCTTTCTTTAAGGGACATGATCTAGGTCTGAAAGATCACCTGACCCAGATGATGAACCTGATTGGCCAGGGGATAATTTTTGTAAAGGAGTTTCAGGAGGTTTGGAGAGTTTTTCATCAATTTATGTCTCAACCCCTGATTGGTTGGTGCCTAAAGAGTACTTCAGGTCCCCATCAAAACCAGTTGAGTTGGAATTTGTTGACTTTACAGTAGCACATCCTGATTGGTTGGACTGTAGTTGTTCTAAATAGGGACAAAACCAAGCCAACAAGTAATGCAAATTAATCAGGGATTCTTCCCAGGTTGGAACAAAAATCTGGGCATCAATAGGTTCCACCTGGGAGGGGTATGCCAAGATAAATTTCCTGTCAATTTTGTGTGCTAAATCATCTAGAAAATTCAGGGGCTTAGCAGAAATTTGGGAGGTTTTCTTAGTGCAGCAGGGAAATATTGTCCTATCCAAGGCCAAAGGGGGGGGTAAGTTTAAAGTTTAACCACTCAAAATGTTGAAAATTTGCCCCTGGTTTTGTTAACTATTTCTTTGAATTTTTCACTCCTATTTTGCCCTCATAAAAATCAAGGCAAACATTTCACCAGGCTTTCCAGGATTTTCCCTCCACTTTAAACCACTTTGGAGAAATGATTCACCCTTTTTTTAACATTCCCCAAACTCTTTTATACGCCTATACTAATAATATAGAATTTTTGCTTATTTATTGAGTATAATCCTTAGCACTAGTGGTGTCCTTCTAACTAGGCCTTCTAGAGGAAAGTGCACCCATTATTTTAATTTCCCTTTCCACCCAAGTAGTTAGTCTATACTTTTATGTACAAAATAACCAAATTTATTTACTAAACCCCCCCAAATCCTCAAGTTCAGCAGCTGTTTCCCTGGAAAATCATCCCAATGATGGTTCTATGCTATCTATGTTTTCTTGGAAACCTTAAGACCTCTTTAACACTACTCTAAAGTCATAGAAGGAGAGACTTTACCTGCATCCTAGTTATAGTCACCCAGTTGTATTCTCACCCTAGTTGGAATCCAGATTTCAGTGCTACCTTCACACACTTATCTTAGGGTACACAACCTTTCAAGAATGACATTTCAATACTTGTATTAAAACCCCCAGAATTAAACCCTGGACCTCTTAAGATGACTTTCACTAACCAGGATGGATGAGGACCCACCAGTACGTCAGTTGAGCTAAACCCCAGCCCTCACAAGATGCCTTGCACCAACCAGGATGGACGGGGACCTGACAGCCCACTGGTTGTCAAGACTGATATTTCAGTACTTGTATTTAAATCCTTCGAATTAAACCCTGGACCTCTGAAGATGACTTGCTTCAATCAGGATGGACAAGGGCCCACCAACTTACTGGGTCACAGACTTGAGTTGGTGAATTACCCTGCAAACCACCGGCTCAATAGGGGATATTCTTCATATATTCATTGGATTGCCACCAGCCTTGTTCCACTGAGGACTTAGAACTATGCAGAGGTTGTGGCTTTTCTAAAGAAGTTTAAGATGAGGCCTGATAATAGCCCTGCCAAATAGCACCAGCTGCTGCCAGTCTCCAGTCCATAATAGGCAATACAATTGGCTGTCTCAGGTGATATTGTGAGAGAGAGGGGCTAAACTAACTAAGTTTGGCTCCCATCCTGGTGGGAAAAACCACCAGGATGCCACCCAGTGAATCACTGGAACAGCTGCTCTGAGAGAGAACTAGAGGTAGGATACCAGGGACAGTTGAGGGAAGTAGGAATTCAATCCCATCAACACAAAGCCAGCAATCAACCAAGGGGTCCAAGAGGGAAAAAAGGCAGGATCTCTGTTTCCTGCAGAGGGACTGAGTCTGTGTCATCCTGAACCCAAGGAGAAGACAAGGGAGGGATCTCGCTGCTGGGAGCGGATAAGGTGAGCTCGGTAGAATGCAAATCCAGATTGTCACAAGTCAGGCTATTGACTATGACCTTGCCAGAAGTGGGGAAGTTAACCAGGAGGAACAGAAGGACAGAGGGATCATCACTCACAAGGCGTGCCAAGTAGGAGAGGCGCTGCCACAAATTGGGGGGAAGTAGACCAGAGGAGCAGTAAAAAGGGGGCCAGGGTAAACACCGCAAATTTGAGGACTGGGAGTATCATCACAGAATTCTCTGAAACATTTGGGTTCCAACAGTGTTGATTTGAGATCCCAAGTAAGTATTTTCTATTGAATTTAGGGTACCACTAGCAAGCAGAGCAAACCAGACCTTAAAGGATAAGCAGATGCCTTCAACTAAGTCCCAGAAGGCTTGTGTTTCAAAAGTGAGGCCAAGACAGACTCAAAGTCAAATAAAACCAAGGAAAATACAGGTAATAGTAGGTATTTATATAGGGAATCAACTGAAAATCTAGGATCAAGTCAATTTAAGTTTCCAGAGCAAGTGTAAGTATTAAAACAGCTATATGCTAACAGTTCTTCTAGGTACTCCAGAAGGACAACGGGGTTCAAACCAAGCCAAATAAAGGTAAGATTAAAGAAGAAAACTGCTAACACTTTCTAAAACAAATAGAAAACCCAAAACATAGTTTCCAGATAAAATTTTAAAGAGATGTGACAACAGTGAACCAAACTTTAATGGAATTTTAAAATCAACAAGCAGGGGACCAAAAGTCCCCTGGCTATGTTAAAAGGGTGGGTTTGTCAAGTAGTCTGTTACATGACTATCTGACCAAAATCTGATTTGCCAGAAGAAAACATTTGCTGACCTGAGTCAGGAGAGTTGGAGAGTTTTGCATTAATTTATGAATCACCCTCTGATTGGCTAAAATTGCCTTCAGAGTCTTGTTGATCAATTGCTTTTAGTGAAACTGATGTGGAGCACTTTGATCATGCAACCCTAATACTTCTCAACAACGGTTGACACCAGCCTAATAAATAATCTAAATTAATCAGGGGTTCTCCCATAGAGGGGGGCAGTGGAAAATGGAGGCTCCACAAGGTATGCAACAACAAATCTCTCATCAACAGTGTGGACTAAATCTTCAAGTGAATTGAGCGGTTTGGCTGGTTTTTGAGGGGATTTCTTTATGCGGCAGGGGGAAACTGTCCTATCCAAGGCTAAAGGGGGCAGTGAATTTACAGATATAGTGAACAGAAGCGGCAGAATGAAGCATCACCACTTCTTTTCACCAGAGCTGGCCCAACCAGGTTCTGCCACCCTCAAAAACCTGCCCCAAGGTCCACGCCCTACTAGCAAATGCCCACGGACCTAAAGTCCACAAAAATTGAAAAATCAAAATCATATGGTATAAAAAGCCTGGCGGTATGAGGATGACCATATTGTCATTTTTGATAATAAAATATTTATAAACCTTTGGTTCCATAAAATTCTAACCCATTTAGTTTTAGTGATTTTTTATCTCAACTCTAGTCCAGTAGACAACAAGGTGCCTGTCTGTTCTAGAGACTAACCCGCCAACCCACCTCTGGCACTATACCGCCCCCCTGGAGCCCCCTTTGTACCAGTGCATTTTACTGAATATGCTTCAAATCTGTCAGGAAGGACAAATCACCACCCCTGGAAAATCAGGCCCAGGAGCAAGATTCAAACCCTGACCCTATACCCCTGTGGGCTGCGGGCCCCAAGGCCTAAGGGGTAGCTGGCCTGTGTTTCCCTGTTGTTGAACCCCCGCAAGCTGAGAACAAAAGAGATTGTCCAAATAATGAGGCCAGCCAAATCCAGGCAATCACTCTGCCAAATAAGGGTTTAATCAAGGCACCTAATGGAGGTGACAAAGCACCAACCATCAGCTTCATGAGTTTGAAGGCTACGCCAGTGGCCAATCAAGAGTCAACCTTAGGAAGAGGCATGGGCCTGTGGCCTGACCCCATGACCGCAACCATAAGGCCAGAAAATCAAGTTACTAACTTGAGAATTTTGGCCATTGAAAGAACTCCCAGCCTGGGTGCCATTTTTCTGCCCTTGAACCCAAGCACCCAGATCCCCCAGGCCCACTTCCCCCAATGCCTTGATGAGCCCCTCATGGAAAATGTTAAGTTTGGAGATGGTTACTATATAGACCCAAGGACTCCGCGCTCAAACCTTATTGCTATTTTTGAATAAAGGTTATGTTATTTTGTCTTACCCAGCTACTGACTTGTTTTGTATTTACCATCTATCAGTTTAGTGCAAAATTTCCCAGCCCTCCTGTCCCTCTGCCTGCAGATTTCTGTCCTCCTGGTGCTCCTGTTGGTCTTGTCTATTTCACCGAGTACCCTCTAAAGCCCAAGTAAAGGATTACACCCCAGAGAAGATCCTGGAACTAGATCCTTTTGTCCACATCCAATCCACAATTAGATACAACTGCCAGGGGCCCTGGATTCTATCATCACCTAAGCTGTTCAGAGGCAAATTCAGTTACTTGCCTGCATACAACTTCAGTATGGAACCACCTGTGACCCCTAAGCCAATGCTGGTTTCCTCACCCAATCTCCCAACTGACCATACTGACAAGCTGTTTGGGATTGTGTACATCACCCTCACAGGGGTGATTGACACTATAATTCCAGCCTCTGGACGTGGTCCTGGGTGGGGAAGTCCTTCTCCTACCTCTTAAAGTTAGCTCTTCTCTTGTGATGGGCTTTACCTGCAAAAAACCTGGCCCAAGTGATCCTGGAAAACAACAGGCTGGTTGCCCAAGATTGGATCCCTGAAAAAATCACACCTGCTCCAAGTTCAACTTGGAGAACATACTACTTGCTGACATCCTGGAAAGAACTATGGAACCAAAAACTATAGGACACAAAGGAAAGTGATACACAAGGCGGCCAAAATTGTTCCAAGAGAAGTACCATTACTTGCCTGCTTACCTTGTACCTATGACTCCACCTTTGACCCCTTGCCCAGATTGCCCCATGGAACCCACCACTGCTGCCAAGACCATGTCCACCCTGCTATTTGTAGTACTCTATATTACTCTAAAAGGCTTGATGGACTCCATGATACCAGACTCCAGTCCCTGGTCTCTACTCAGCCAATCCCTATCCTATTTTATCAATTTGGCGCCCATCCTATGGTGGACATTACCCTCTGGCCCAGTGGTCCCCCCACCCAAGTCACCTAATACCTCCTCCTATACATGGCTTTCTGAAACAGCCTCTCTATCCCTCCAAAGCAGTAGCAGGGTGCCACCTTACTAAATCCCCAAAGAAGAAACCAACCCCAACTACCTCGGTTGAGCAAAACCCCAGCTATTGTAGCTGGCCAAGCAAACAAGACCACAAACATTTACCTCTCTCAGGCAACCATTCTCTTCTTGACCAACATCTTCCCACACCAGCAAAACTGCTTGACATGTGGATCATCACAGGTGGTGCAAGGCTATCTAATCAGCCAGGGTATAGAGCTTCCTGGGCCCTGCTGTGGGATGGTGTCAGGAATCACTTCCCTGACAGCAGTTATCCAACAGATGAAGACCTATTCCAACTTCCAAATTTGGATGATCTAGGTTACTGCTACTCAATTAATTGTCAATTAACTGCTCTTGTGCCCCGCAGCAATGCAGATGCAAGTAAACCCTGCAAGGAACTCAGTACCATAACACATTTAGAAATGACCTGCACCACAATTCCTGCCACTGCATGTGAAGCATTCCACCTGGTTCCAAACGCATTCCGTCTGCACTCCCAACTCCACCCCCAGTATAAGAACTCCCATCCAGATCCCAAGTTATTTTCCGCTTAGCATTTATTTCTACAATAAAGCAATCTTGTCCTATTGTCCACTTGAGTGTTTAATAGTATCTCCTTAGAGCAGATGATTGGGATCTCTCATTTATGGTCATTAGTTACCATCTGGATCTCCTTATTCCTGTCTTGTATCCTGCCTAAGGGGCCAGCTACCTTGTGCTTTCCTGGTCCTTGCCCAATCCTACAGCTTGAAGAGCTATCTCCTATTGTAGAGAGTAATGGACCCTTGTTTGATGCCCCAGCTGTATTCTTCTCTATAAAGAGGGTCCCTTACAGATGAAATTCCCCTGCTGATCCGGGGGACGGGACCTGGCTGGTTGGAAGGTGAGGCAGCTGAAAGATCTGAACCCCATGGGTGGGGCAACAGTCAGCATTTAACCGGTCTACATGTAACATTCTCAATGGCAGCAATCACAAAAGTATTTCTGTATCTCTATTACATATCTACTGGGGTTTCACCTTAAATAATTGTTCCTAATGGCAAAGGTTACCCCCAATTTTGATTTTCAAGCTTTAAGGGAAACTGTAAAAAATAAAGCCAAAATAAAATTTGGGATCGTCAGCATGGAGGATGTTACATGTAGACATTTTAAATGCTGACTATTGCCACAGGTGGGGAGCCAACATAGTAGAGAGGGTTGGCTGGTTATAGGTGGCCTGTCTCAAGTGATCGCCTAACACTGCTGAAAGGCAGCCCAGTTCAATCAGGGATCCTCCAGGATGAGGGTGTTTGGCAGGAGGGGTGTTGGGGTTGAAAACGGGCCAGCACAAGTCTCCCGTCCCGGTGCTGGCAGGACCTTCCAGGGAGCTCAGAGGTTTGGGGGGACGGATGCCCACTTCTGGGTTTGGCAGGGGGAGTCTATATCCCAAGAACAATGAGAGTCAGGAGCTGTACACTGCCTGCTGGGAAACAATTCAAGGACTCACCAGTGTAGTGCAATCACCCTATAGCCCTTTAACTACCCTGCTCTATAGCCCAGTTGTTTAAATATGGGTTTGGACTCCCTCCAGCTTTGTTGCAACCCTTTCAGTGGATGACTTCTCATCCAGAGTATTGGTTGGGTCAAGTTAGGTGTAAGGGTGGAGGATACCCCTTGGTGTTACTGGATTGAGCTGCTCAGCCCTGGGATAAGAATCTTTTTGGGAGTTCCCACCTCTGGCAAGCATGTAGGCTGTGACAGGTATGGTAGATATGATGGTAAGGTTTCTTTGGGTAATTGTTGGTTCCACTTTGATGAGGTGGGGGAGTCAATTTCTACATGTGGTCCCGGCTACCTTTCTCTGGAGACCCCTTGGTGTGAAAGTTCTCTGCTCTTTGACTTGCATCCTGGGAACTAGCTAATTTAGTTGGGTTCCTTTTTTAATTTTTTTGCCTCTGTTGTGTTGAGTGACCCCCAGGATGGCAGACTATGGCGGATCAAGGTAGTGGTAATTGGATCCACCACCCTGAGTTGCTGTGCTATGCAGAGGGGTTCCCATGAACGGGTGGATGTGTGTGGTACCTTGTTACACCACCTCCAAGGGGCTCTGCAGTGTTTGGGATGTACTTGGCTCAACCAGTGAATAGTATTTTGGCTCTTCAATCAATGTGGTGGGGGAACACATACACTGATTAGCCTTTAGGGGAAGGAGGTGCAAAGAGACCCATCCCCAGAGGTTTTGGTTCAAGTTTTCAGTGACACCTGGCAATTGATTTTGTGTGGCATATCCATAGGAAGTCTGGTGGTACACCCCAATGTTTCACTGCTCTTCTTGCTAGCAAGGTATTGGCCAAAGGTTCAAAGTAGGGGTACTGAGAAGGTGACGGTTTCTCATCACCTCCGCCAGCCGGGTTCCCTTCTCACCCAGGGGATACTTTAACAACTGGATGGGGGTTGAGTTGAGTGAACTTAGCCAACTATAGCTCTGATGCAAGGGGGTGGGATGGTGTGGAGGCAGGGTAGGGATCTTGGTAGGGTTTGCCAGGTTGTAGTAAACTGGGCAAATGTTGATGAGACCATGGATTCCAGGGAGTTTTGTGTTTAAGTTGGTGGGAAAGATCCACCCGAGAAAACTCTGGCTTGGAGCAGGTCTGAAGGGGTGATGGCGCCTTGCTACTGGGGAATCCATATGCTGGCTGGTAAAGTAGGGGATGGTATCTTTTTCGGGTGTGTGAATGGTTTGTTACTCCGAGATGAGGCTTGCATTCAACCTGCTATTTTCGGTAAGCTCTAGAAATCCTGCCAGCGGTGGCCTTTGCCCTTGCTAAAGGCAGGTGATCTACCCCACCCTATAAACCAGAGCCGGTGGCATTGAGCAGGAGCATACTTTATTGTTTGGGAAGTCAGGGTACAACTCAATATTTGGCTCAACTGATAGCGGCAGTTTCTCATTCCCACACACCCTGCATAGGTACACTTCTTTCTGGTTGAGGAATATGGATAAAGAGAGCGAGGTGCACTTTATTTTTAATGGTGCATAGAATTATGAGGAAAGAGATTCTAAAAGCAAGGGATTCTATTCTTGGGTGGCAGTATAATGCCTCTTGATGGGAAGAGGGGGCAATCCTTGGCTGAGGAAGGCTTTCAGATCAAAGCGCGTGGGCTGCCACTCGCCATTGAAGATGCAGAGGACCTTCATGTATGGGTGGTAGGCTAGGTCGGATAGGAGCTTGGGTGTGATAAGGAAATATCTTAAGGATTAGCAATAATTTGAGTGAATAAGTACTGTGCAGTGTTAGGCTTGCAAGCGACTCGGACTAGCTGCTTGTGGATCATACGCTCGTTCCGGGGGTCCATGCCTTGGTTGATCTCATCGACAACGCGGAAGGGAGAGCGGGCCAGTTCCTGGATAGCCATCAGATACATGATGGTTGAAACAGATTTTTCCTGAATGATAAGTACGGTTTAAAAAAGCTTACGCCCCCGGACTGACGCTGGCCGGTGAGGACTTGTAACCTCTCAGCCTCACGGAACTTGACTAGGATGTTGACCCCCCATTTACTGTAGTCTTCATGGATGTCCAGGGCTACTTCTCCGCTGCATCCAATTTCTACAGTTTAGCACAAGTTTTTCTCCAGCCTTACCAGCGAACCCTCGGGAGAAGTTGTCTGAAATTTTAGCTACCAAAGCTGTGATACGAGGCTCCCATGACTCGCGCAGCAAGGTGATCTCTTCGTCTAGCTTCTCCCGCCCCGCGCCCTGTTGCGCAATTCTACGCTTGAGGGTTTCAATCTCCTTTGTCTGCTGCTGGAATTGCTTCATCGCTTCTTCGCTAATGCCAGGTAGAAAATCGAATTTGGCTCGCTCCATGTCCAAGCCATGTTCCAGCTGACGCAGACTCGCGTCTACCTCGAATGTTTCAAACTTTTTTAGAAGCTCCGTGTCCGATGATTTCAGGGCGGCTTGAGCTTTATCCAGCAGCGCCTTGTTGCGGTCTCGTTCGTCGAGCAGATCACTTCGTGTAGTGTTGACTAGCTCCAATGCCTTACGGACTATGAGGTCCGAATCAGCTATGCTGCGTTCCACCCACCCTTTCTTGGCCTTTGCTTCCAAAAGAGCGAGTCTTTTGGCCCACATCTGGCATTTGAACTGGACCACCATAGCAACAAGAGCCTGTAACTTAACAACAGGAGCTGTGGAAACTTACCTCGAGCTTCTGGGTTCCTGCAGTTTGCTTTGCTGCAGCTTCGGCAACGGCCAGCTGGGCTTGAAGGATCTTCTCGTCCATGTCTTCGTTTGCTTTGGTATCGAGATCTCGCTTGCATTTGTCTGGAGGTTAGTGATGCTTGGGAGGTTACCTAGTTCCAACTCCAGCTTATTGAAGTTTTCAGCCGCTCGGCGCAGATCGCTTCGGCGTTGCTTGGGGATTTCGAGTTGCTGGCGTAAGCTAGCATCCTTGACGCGAATCTTTTCCTCCTCACGCTTGCTGGCCTTTATGCTTTCTTCATTGGCCAGAATCTTTTGCCGCACCTCTGCTATTTGATTCTGAATCTGATTCTGGTACTCCTGATCCACCCCACCAAGGATAAGCTGAGCATTAGGTAGATTGTTGGTCTGGACGGTAGACTTGCGGGCGCCATAGCTCGAGTAACAGATTCGATACACCACTCCTTCAGCAATATACTTTTCTACTTTCCTGGATTCATCCACAAGTGTATTGTTCACCTTGCCCAACGAGATGGGCTAGACATTAGATAAGATGCATAGATGCTTTACCACAGAGTGAAAATAGCATAGGTCACACAGAGCAACGAGGACAGGAGGAGATGCTTCGACTAGATTAAGCGCGTAGTCATGAAACCCATAGCTTTGGATCTACATGGTCAGCTTGGGAGCGAAATGAGCTTGCCTCATGAACCGGAATAGGCGGGCGAAAGCTAGCGAGATCTCGCGGCTTGGGCATGATGACGGCAATGCGCAGCTTGTTTTGGTCGATCAGCACCTTCGTAAATAAATCATAGTCGCTCTTGTTTTGGCAAAGAAAGGACCTGGCAATTCGGTTAACAAGACAATGTTCGATAGCAGCCGCAAACCGCTCATCTTTGACTTTGACTTCAAGGATGAGGGGACGAAAGACATGCTCTCTGAACAAATGGCGGTTTTTCTCAAGCCATTCCAAGGCTCTCCCAGTGTCTGGATCCCGGCGTGCCAGAGCGTCGCGACGCTGCTGGTCATTGTTGTCCATGTGCCGAATGCGTTGGCTTAACGTTGCCATCTTCTGGTTGAGCTTGGCACCTTCCATCTGGATGGCGTTCTGGTTGTTCTGCACCATCTCGATTTGACTTGTTACTTCCTGGATCTCGCTATTGAGCTGCTTCATCTTGGCTACGAGCTCAGGGATCTCATCCTGCGAGGGAGGGCCTGCTTCCAGTTTGACTTGTAATTTGCGCACTGCATTCTTTAGATTTTTCAAGTCCTGGCTGTGAGATTCCTTCTCATCCCTGCATGCCGAAAGGTTGCGCTTGGCTCGATTGCACTCCTCGGTTAGGCTCTCAAGGTGCTTCTGGGCCGCAATGAGCTTTGTTTCATATGCCTTAAGCTGCTTCTCTGAGTCTTCCAGCTCTTTTTCAATTCCCCTAACTGTCTTTTCTTCCTTCTCCATGGTTTTCATCAATGGTTGCTGTTTCTTGCAAATATCCTCCTTGGCAGCGGCTGCCTTGATGTTTCGGGCTTTGGCTCGCTTAAAAGACTCCTTGGCGACTTCATACCGCTTAACAGCAATGCGCATCTGGTATAGTTTCATCTTTTGAATGATTCCTTCTTTCAAGCGATATCGCTCAATCTCTTTCTTCATCTTGTCATCGGGAAGATCTCAGCATCTCCAACTGAGCAACGTCTGAGCCCGTGATCTACTGTGCTTAGCAACAACTCGAAAGGGTACCTTCAACGCTTCTTTCTGTTCCTTGCTCAACAGGATGAGTTTCGAGTGTTCGGCATGCATATCTGCCTCCCCTGCAGCCTTTTGCGTGGCGAGAAGCAACTCAGTGGGACCCATCTTCATAAAATTCAACAAGCGAGACCAAAGCTGATCTTACCTCTGCGAACTCTGCCACCTTGTCTTGAGGAAGAAATTGGCTGGCTATTAGAGACCTTGGGATATTGCCTTACCAAAGATTGTCAACCTGTATGTTAAACCTTTTGACGACGCTCTGAATCTCTTTAAGGGTAGAGGCTTTCCCTTGTACGAATTGAGAATAAATCAACTCAGCGTTTACCGTTTAGCATCCAGTGAGATGCGTTGGATTCCCGTGTGATCTGGCGCGTAATAACAATCGTACTGGCACGGTTCCCGCTGGTAGGTTCATTCTGAAGCTCGATCTGTATCGTCGCTTTTGATTTGCCGTGTTTGACATACTCGGAAATTTCCTTCGCTCTCCCAAGTAGCTAAAATCAATTATGAAACAGGACTAAAAGGTAAAAATCCAAAGCTAGACTGCCTTGTTTGAAGTTGAGTAGAAATGCTTAAACTTTGATAAAAGGGACATGAATTTTTAGGTAGTCTAGGATATCAAGCATAAATTAGAGCAGCAAAATAAATGTATTGCACTTGATTTATTTGATTCATGCGAGGTAAGGTCGAAACGTAAATACTGAATTCAAAATAATTCATCATTTCGGTAAGAAGACAAAGACATAAAAATTATTAACAAAACAGGTCAGTAAAATGATTTAAATGATAGCTTTTTTAATTTAAAGAGAAGACAGCCACAAAAAGTAAAAGTAAGAGCGATAAGATATCTACTTACTCCTGGTGCTCCTCCTAAGCCAAGGGCTATTGCACACACTATAGTCGACTTCCCAGTGCCATTGGGACCGATCACCATGTTCATATTAGGCCCAGGAAAAAATTCGGTTTCTTCATAGGTTACAAAGTGCTCGAGCCTTACTTTGAGGATTGAGCCTGGTCTATGCCTGAACAAAGAATTAGCAAAACATACTATAAAACATATTTAATCCCATACGTCATCTCTTGGGTAGGCATAGATAGCAAATTTTCAGATGGAGAAAAGAATGGCAGCTCTCCCTTTTCCAGCACAGGAGGCGGAGATGGGTTCGGGGGAGCATTTGTTGGTGGCTCAGACTCCTCTTGCGACGCAGCATCCCAAGCTTTTACCCTTTTATTCATTCTCGCCATTTAATAAAAGATGTCTAAGTGAAGCTAGCGCAGTACCAGCAAAGAATAAAAGCTTTAGCCTCTGACTTAATACTTGCCAATGTCCTTGGGCCTGATTATTTACTTGTATTTAACCTTGAAAATCGATTTAGAGATTATTATATACAAGTTTTTTTATGAGTTCCAAGTAGGGATACTTCGGCCCAGCTTTGGCTAGCTTCCGGCTCAGGACCGCTAAAGCCAGAGCGGAATAAAAATTTGCATTTCAAATAATTCTTTGACACAGCGGCCCAGAGCCATAGCTGGACAAAACAGCCCTTGCTCCAAGCCATCATTTCAATTAGCCTTTAACCAGAACAACCAATAAACCCCTAGAAACCTACCCCATCTCAGACCAGGTTTTGGCATTGTATTCCCTTTCCTTGGCAAACTTTAACTGCTTTACGATAAAAATAATTGCAAATCTTTATGCACTCACTCAACCCCCTTTTAAGTCACTGTCCAAAATCATCTTTCTATGATCCCAGGCACCAGCCTAGGCATCTTAACCCAAAAGCTTGTATCAAGCCAAACTCAAGCTATCTACTACTTTATGACTAAATACTTTCCTGATAAAATACCCAATCCCTCACCCAAATTCAACTCATTCCCCACCAAACCCATCCATGTGGTTCATATGGGCATACTTTTGGCAAGCTTGCTCTGTGGGAAAGCAAGATATGGAAGAGAAGCAGGAATTTTTATTGAACAATGGTAAGTCATATCAAAGGTATCCCAGCATACCGTGTTATCATCTCACTATCGGATTTGTCGTCTCTCTAATCCGACAGGACAGGCAATAGTTGGAACTGGAGATATATGGAATGGATGTCCATATCGCCAGTCTCATCACCACCATTAAAGCTTTTGCAAGAAAGCAGTAGGATGCTGGTGGTTATGGATGAGGCTTTGGTGACAGAGTAACCTTTTAAGAGTTGTAGGAGCGCTGTAAAGCAAGTGATTTCTAGATAGCATATGCTTCATAATGAAAAACTCCATTCTTATACATAAAAACTCAACTGATAGAATCATCAGATATATCATCTCAACCAAATATGTACAATCGAACCATCCATTTCACATATTCCCGTTTATGTCGGGAACCAACCTTGGGCTGCCCCATTGCTTTCTGAGATTTGGCAGCCAAAGCCCACCATAGGATTAGCGCTAACTTGGATAAGTACAACCTAGATTTTCACACCAAGACCACAGGCCAGAAGCCGGGATGATAGTGGCAATCACCCCCAAGGTGATGTACACCATACCAAACACTTATTGAAATTATCTAGGGAAAGCCCAGAGGCGGGCACAGGCATTGGTTTGGGGGTGAGAGGCAGCTCCACATCTAGTTGGTAGGCAAGGAGGAAGCTGTATTTAACTTTGAACAGGCAGGGTTCAGTAGTAAACCCAGGCCCCTTCCTATTCTACCAGGTCAAATATTTAGTTTAGGCCAAGGAACCACATGCTATAATACTATCAGCAGTATATTCTCTATACTCAGGCCTCAATGGATACTCCGTGAAGTGGACTGAGCCAGAGAGAACACCAGGAGGACAAAAACTTGCGGGGGAGCAGGCAGGCCATAAGGATTAGGGTTGAATTGATAGATAACTAAGATAAAATATAACAGTATTTGGGAAACCATTATCTCATAAGCTTTATTCAAAAATTTCAATAATGCCTGGTCCAGGGGCTTATATAGTACCTCACCCCCATAATTTACATCTACTAAAGGAGAATCATCATAAAATTTGGAAATGGGGATTTGGGTGGGCCAGACGCCCATTTTTAGGGCAGCAAAATGGAACAGGCACACTGCAGACTCTCATTAGATGATCTATCTAGAAGGGTGTTGCAACCCTTTTGTTCTGGTGCATCATCCAGGGACAGGCTGTAGCCCAATGTTTTCATCAGGTGAGAGGTCTTTATTGGCCACCAAGGTAGACCTCAAGTTCAATAGGCAAATGGCAGGAATCTATATGCCTTATTAGGCATTTTTTGTGTTGTCTGCTAAGCACCATTGTTGGCAGCTTTATGCTGATGTCTTCATCCTCATTTGCCTCTATGGCTTGGGGATGAGGGGTTTCAATCCCAAAAAAACATGGCTGACCCCCTGGTCTTCAGGGTTGGCAGCCTGTGGGCAGTTGTGACCAGGGTTAAGACCCCGCTTCAAGTCTTGGGTTTTGAGGGGGGAAGAAAACCTATTCCTGACATGTGGCAACTGGGTTGCTTTATTCCCATAATTATTCAAAAGCATGGCATTAACCTCTGCTTCAGGATGGGGCATCAAACCTGCATCAGGAAGATGGGATAAGAAAAGTTCTTATGGGGAGGGAGAAGCTTTATTCCAGCCCAGGTTGGCAAAAGATACCCAAAGGCACCAGGAACCTGCAGGTAGATGTAGAGTTAAATGGTGTGCTGCACTGTTCAGGGAAAACTGATGAGGATAGAATAAACAAATGTTAACTGCTTGAGCAGCACTAGACCAAATTGGGTGGAGGGACTCATTAATTTTGCGCCTTGGGAGGTATAACAGAAAGCGGCAACTGAGATTGAAATGAGAAAGAGCATTTGCAAGGGGAAGTCAGAAGTCAAAGATGAGGAGGCAGAATACAACACTGGCCAAGGAACTTCAAGAGAGTCATCCCCAAACCAGAAGAGAGCTGTAGACACATTGTCCACAACCAGGGCCAGTAGGCCAAGATATTCTAACATGAATGTAAAAACTCCCTTTATTTTCAGTATCAGTGATAATAAGCTATCTAGAAACAAGTTTCTAGAGTGAGATGTGGAAAGCCTTAAGGTGATTCAGGATGGGGGTGGGGGGATTCCACGGCATCTGATTGGCTGGCAAGAATATTTTCAGCAGTTGAAGGGCCTGCATTGAAATTAGGGCCAATGACATTATAGTTCAAAAAATTCTGGCAACCAGCGGGTTCAGCACTGCCATACCCAAATAGTGTATAACATATGATTTTCTTGTCATGATTATTTGGGTAAAAATAAGGCAAATCCAGATTTTCCAGGGCTACTTGAATGGCCCTGGCTTTGACCCATTTTTTTGTCAATGACGGCATTTAAATTGTTGATTTCTCTCAAGGGTTTGGCGGCTGTTCTTTGCTAGTTTCTGTTCTTACAGGGGGACACTATTCCTTCCATTTGGGTTTCTACCGTAACAGTAGAACTGTCAGGAAGCCAGGCATAGGTAGAGTCATTGGGTGACTTGGGATGGAGTACGGTCGGGCCAGTGGGTAATGCCCATCATAGGATGGGTGCTAACTTGATAATATAGGATAAATATTGCCCAAGCAAAGATCAGGGCCCTGAGTTGAGTACCATAGTGTCTACCATTCTTGTCAGAGTAATGTAGAGTACTTCAAACAGTTGAGTGGATGTGGTCTCGGCGGTGGTGGGGGGTTCCATTGGGCAGTTGGGTCGCAGGGTTAAGGGCGGAGTCATGGGGACAAAGTATGCAGGCAGATAATTGTACTTGTCTTTGAACAATCTTGGCGGCCTCTAGTACCAATTTCCTTTGTGTCCTAAGTATTTGGTTTCTCTAGTCCTTGCCAAGGGATCAGCAATGAGGATGGTCTCCAAGTTGTACTCCAAGTAGGCGGGGTTGGGTGGGTATTTGGTAAAATGCACAGGTCCAAAGGGGGCTCCAGGGGGACGGTACAGGGCCTGAGGAGGTTCAGAAGGTTGGTCTCTGGAGGGGGCAGTTGCCTGATGATCTACTTGGCTGGACTTAAGATGGAATATAACTAACACTAGATAAGGTAAGATTTGTTTGAACCAAAGGTTCATAAAACTTTATTATCAAAAATAACAGTGGGGTCATCCCCATACCGCCAGCTTCTTATACCAGGCTGTTTTGCTTCTTTGCTTTTTGTGGACTTCAGGTCTGGGGACAGTTCATTGGCAGGGTTTGGTCCTTGGCTTTTGGTTTAGCGGGCGGCGGATCCTAGTTGTGCTTGCTCTGATGAACAGAAGTGGCAATGCTTCTTTCAAGGATCTGGATGTACAAGTATTCTGGCTACTGCCAACCCATTTAACATCCAGTCATCACCTGATTTGGTGCCCTTCCAATATCCAGTTTGACATGCTGGAAATGGCAATAAAGCAATATCACATGACTGTCCAAGTATCCAGCAACTTGAACCTCCCTACACATGACCAACCCCTAGGTTCAATCCAACTAAAGCTCGACCACAGCTAAAGCTATATAAGTCTAAAATATTATCCAATAAAATATACTTCTCTTCTTCTTAATTCTATACTCAAAGCTCCCCAAAAGGCGCTCCTTATCACTTTGTTCTGCTGCTACTGTTCACCACATCACCTGAGCAGTTAAATTGTATTACCCATTCTGGACTGGAGGCTGGAATTAGCTGGTGATCATTGGCGGGACTGGCAGGGGGCCTTGTTGTAACCTCTGTCAGGCAAGCTACAACTTCAGCATAGGTCTGGGTCTTTGATGGTATGCGGTTAATAGCAATCTGATGTCCATTTGGGGAATCATCTTTAAGAGTCTGGAGGGTCTCAGGGTAAGTCAACAACTTGGGTCTGCAACTCAAAGAGTTGGCAGGTTCCTGTCCACTCTGTGTGATTCAAGTAGCCTTTGGAGGGTTGGGGTTCAATTCTGGGGGTTCCAATGTTGATTATGAGCCTCCAGTCTTGACACTTGGCATGTTGGTAGGTTTCTGTTCCTCCTGGTTAGGGCAAGATATCTCTGGCAGTCCAGGGTTTGGCCCAATTGGCAGTCTGGCTGGCTCATGTCTACCCTGGTCATAACAAGGCTTTTTCTGAGACCCATGGTTCAATTCCCAGGGTTTTAATACAAGTATTGAAATATCATTCATGACAAGAACTCTTAAATGAGCATCATGATTTTGGAACAGTCATAATGTGAGATCTAAGAGTTCTTGTGCCGTAGCTGTGCTGTTTTAGCAAAGTTGCAAGGGGAAAATTATTGGAGACTAAATAATATTCTTTATTGGGATATAACTATTATATGGTTGCTGTGAATCTGGATATTAGGAAAATGATTGTGGTGATCACTCACTTGGATGGTGAAGGGGATGGCTTGATCCTGTTAATGGTTCAAGCGCCAAAACAAGGTATCCATTGTGTGGGGATTGCTATATGGTCATGTTACTAGGTTGAAGATTCAAGTCAACTTCTGCATTTGGATTCAGGTCACTGGGAAGTCGGATTATGGGTCTCAACCCTGTTTAGTTGGAACCTTGTTGGTGGATCAACCCTGCTGTTTTGACATCCCCAGCTGAAGGTCGGCCTCCTCTGAGGCCAGGCTGTCAGGGAGGTTGTCAGGGGCCTGGGCACCATATTGGACTAGCTGTTGTTTGGTGGATGGTAGGACGGTTTCTTGTTGCTTCTATTGGGCCTTATAGGGGCGCAATCAGTTATGATGGAGAACTTTGTCCTGTTTCCGCTTTCCCAGTCCTTATACCAGGTAATTGTTATTATTGTTTACCTTCAATACAAGGGCGGGCCCCAATTTCTCTGGTTGCAACTTGCTCTTGTCTGAATTTATCACCCATACCTCATTGCCAACTTTGTACCTGTCTTGAATAGGGACAAATGCATCTTGTATGTGTTTGGTTTTCTTTTCCTCTTAGTCACAGTTGGCATAAAGTATCTGTGGGTCTGAACAGGGAGGCACTGTGACCGTACTACAGTCACATTGAGCTGTGATTTCACAAAGTGGTTGAATTGTAATAAATTTCATAAGTTGAAATTCAAAACAATAAGATCAGTCTTGGAGAGATTTTCCAGCGTAGTAATGGATTACCCAGGAATCAATTAGGCTGTACTAATTGAGGGACAAAAGGAATCATCTAACCAATTCAGATTATGAGACTGGTTGTCTCAAACTGATTGATTAACCATGACAGTTAATTAATACCCTTGAATATGATTAATGGGGATTTAATCATATGGGCCAAATGGACTTGACTGTGTCAAGTAAAGACTTGTTGTCTTCAAAAAAATTAACTAACTGGAAAGGTTAATAAATATATACCAAGGAATATAATTAATGAGTAATAATGATATTGTTTTAATTGTCTTGACTTTCAAGAAGTTTGGTCAAGGTTAACCAAAAGTAACCCCCCAAATTGTGGTTTAAAAGCCCTGTTTTGGCAAATTCATTAGGTTAGAAGCGCTGCCATGCCCCCAATAAATTTGTAAAGCTCTGAGGCGCCACCCAGTGAATGTTTCAGGCGCTGGGGCGCCACCTGGGAAAAGTTCTTGGGCGCTGCAGTGGCACCTGGTTCAAGTTTTGGTGCATTCCAATGGGTTTTAGTGCAAAAACCCCATTAATGCAAGAATAAATAAATGTAGACTATGGCATCTGGGCATTTAGCTTTGATCAGCTGGTTCAGAGTTGGAAAAATGGTAGCTTGGATCAGGGATATGTTTATTCCACAGGGCTTTGGCACCAGAAGTCTGAAATGCTTCAAGCCAAAACAATACATTTCTACAGAAGGAATCAGACAATGCTGGAATGTATTGGGGCACATTCTTATAAGTTAAGAGTGTGAAGATCTTTTTGGGAAAGGTCTTGATTGGATGATGCCATTGTGTCATAGATCACACAATAGGAATCCAGGTATGATCCTGGAACTGGAGGGGTTTTCAGGCACTTTGCTGGGTATTTCCAACTTGGGCCCGCTAAGGGCTTGGATGATGCTTAGTTGTGCCCCACACACCAGCTCAAAGAGGCTCTTCCTGGTATATTGTTTTACTTGGGTGCGGCACACAAGAAGCACAGCCGTTAATTGTTTATGCCAGTCCTTAGGTCTGCTGGCAGTGAGCTTAGTGAGGGCTTGCACTAGGCTACCATTGAGATGCTCTACTCTGCCATTTGCCTGAGGGTGGTATGGCGTAGTCACTGTGTGTTTAACCCCATTTTGGGTAAGATAAATGTTTGTGTCTTTGGAGGTCAATTCCTTGCCCCTGTCTGTGATCAATAGTTCTGGCTTTTCAAACTTTCTGATAATTTCCTTGTCTATCAAATGTTGTACGCCGTTGCCAGTGTGGGCTTTAACACCCTGAACCACTGGCCAGCAGTAGCAAAGTTGATGGTAGTGATGACATAATTTTTATTGTTGTTCTTTCCTGGCATGGGCCCTAAAATGTCCAGGGCCCACACTTTGAAAGGTAACTGGGTACAGGTAGGGAGCACAGACTTTGGTGGTATGTTGCTCTTGGAAAATTTCTCATATACTTAACACTGGTTGAGCACTTCCTGTACTTCCTGGTATAAGGTTGGCCACCAGGCTTTGTGCTTCAGGAATTTTTAGAGATTCTGGCTCTTAGTGTGTCCTAGATATCAGTGATAATGCAAGATGGTATCAACCCGTTAATGTGTTGGGATGTAGGGGGTAGTCACCCCATCTGTCATTTTTTGGTGGAGTGTTCTGTAGACGTCTGTGAATAGGTGCTCATTCTTGACAATGGTGTCCCTGATAATATTGGTGGTGCCCAGGGGGAAACATTTGTCCTTGGTCCAAAGCACTAAGAGGGACCAATCTGGGTCTAGTCCATTTTGGTCTTCTGAGGCTCTAACATATAGTTGTAAGAGGGTGTCAGCTGTGATGAGTTCTGGTCCAAGATTGTATTGTATATTCATGTTAAATTTCTTGAGAAAACTCACCCAGCAGGATTTTTTTCTGAAAAGGGTGGCCTGTGTCTTGAAATAGACAAGTGATTTATGGTTAGTCAGAGCATTGAACTATTCCTGTCTTTCTAGGTAACAGCGCCACTTGAGCAAACAGTGGACAATGACCAGCAGCACCTTGTCATGAATAGGGTAGCAGCACTCCCCATTGGTTAACTTGCATGACTTATAGGCCACTAGTAGGAAGTAACCAGTGGCTTTCTTGATTTGGAGTACACCTTTAATTGAGGCATCAGAGGCATCAGTTTCCATTTGGTAGTCACCATCTCTTTTAGGGTATTGCAGGATGGGAGCAGACACCAACTTCTCCTTTAAATGGTGGGAGCAAAGGTCTTATTGAGGGGTTCATAAAAACTTGGACTTGGTGCCTGTGATGGCAGACAGCAGCTCTGTGAGAATTCCACAGTCTGGTATGAAGTGTCAAACGTAGGCCATCATGCCTAAGAAAGTCCTGAGCTCCGCTTTATCCTTAGGGGGTGGCATCTTGCAGATAGCCTGAATCTTTTGTGTATCTGGTTTGATACCTTCCTTGGAAGCCACATGTCCTAGGAAAGGGAGCTGCTAGCGGTAGAATTGGCATTTGGAGGGCTTGGCCAGGAGATTGTGGTAGGCTAAGGTTGCAAACAACACTTATAAGTCCTTGTGATGTTGCTCAACGGTGGGGCTGCACACAATGATGTTGTCTAAGTACACTAGGGTGTGTTTGCCAATGTGTGGTGCAAAGACTTTTTTCATGAAGGCAACAAAGGTTGACAGGGTGTTAATCATTCCAAAGTTAAGTACAACACACCCATACGAGCCATACTTAGTTCAGAATGCAGTTTTGGGATGTCTTCTCTTTAATAAAAATTTGATTATAGCCTGCTGTCAGGTCAATCTTGGAGAAGACTACTGCCTCTACCAAGGCACTGAAGAGGTTGTCAATGAGCAGAAGGGGGTAGCAATTATTGATGATAACCTCATTTAACATGAAATAGTTGGTGACCAACTGGAGGGAACTGCTGTGAATTCTGATATTCATGCATTATTAATTTTGCCTTTGACTGAGTTACATTTTGAGTGCAAAATCTTTAGTTCCCTTTCTCAACTCAAAATTTGTTTGGCTCCAAATCAGGTGAAGGACTCATTTACATTATGACTTATGACATGAGTGATCCTTGACCCACTTATGATAGTGACTAGTGATATATTTGTCCTTCTACTGTTTTGTGATAGACATTTATCATATAAGAATCATTTAGATTCATCCAATTAAGATAAGTTATATTTAAATTTTCTGTTTGTGTTTATTTTTGTACTATGGCGCTATCTCCCTAGTCTTGTCTAGAAGAGACTTCTGATTATTATCATTCCCAGGGCCTTAAGGTAAATTACTTATTCATCCCTGAAGACTAACTTCTGGCTTAGTACAAACCCAAACTGTCAGGGACCCATTTCAAAGGGATCAGGTCTCTGTATTTCATCCAGTATTCCATATTGATTTCAGGCAAGGTGGCCATTTTCATCATCCCAGCAGTAGTGCTTGCATTCTTCATAGCAGAAATCACAACCAAGAGGACAAAGTCAGTGTTGTAGGAGATCCAAAAGAGAGTCATACATAGTAGCAAAGCTAATGCTCCCAAGCCACCACCAATATTAGTAGTAAGAATTCTAGGCACTAGCTAGCTTTCCTATTTCAAACTATTGTAGCACACAGTAAATCTGGGAATTAGGAACAGGATAAAGGTTTTATTAAACGAACAAGAATCAAGGAAGGGCATTATTCACTTAAATAACCATAAGGTCCAACCTCAGGAGATCTCAATCACATCTATTACGTATCAGGAGCAAGGGGTTGAGCTCAGTTGATCACAAGTGTGAAACATTGCAGCTGGGTTTTGATAATGAAACTATATAGAGTTTCACAATACCTTGGAGGTGAAACAATCATCAGGGTAATTGAATAATCAGGGAAATTGTTGAGATGTCCTTAGGAAATCCTATACCATAATTGTGAACAATTTAACAGTCCCTTGATGATAATTAATGATGTCAAGAATTGGTTCCTGGCATAAACCTACTGTTAAGATTTCCTGTTGTGTTCTTGGCCACACCCAAGAACACAACAAATGTAAGATGGTGTCTACTCTTTGGTATGTGAATACACATGGGATGGTTACTCCATCTGTCAAAACAGCAGGCTTAACCTGCCAGCAAGATTTCAATTAAGTGGATTTGTGACCTACAACCCAACTTTCCAGTGACTTGAAGGCAAACAAGAAAGTCAACCCAAATTCCCAGAAAAAGCAACATGAACAAACAATGATCCTATTTGGTGGATGACTCAATTTGGTGCCTGACCCTTTACCAGGAACAAGCCACCTCCTTCACCATCCAACTAAGTGATCTACACAAACATATTCCTCTTAAAGTGATTCACAACAACTATATAGTCCCTATCTCCAAATAAAGATAGTTATCTAGTTTTCCAATATTTCCCCCCTTGTAACTCTGCTAGAACAGCACAGTTAGGATACTCTTGTTTGGGAATTTTTTTCATTTAGAAAGTAACTAATTGTTGATAAAGGTGGCCCCAACACAGAGTCTAATTATTGCACTAGGATCAAACATTTGAGTTCCAAGGGAATCTGGGTCTTCTAAAGACCCATGGCTGCCATGATCTGGGCCTATTGGCTTATACCGTCACGATATAACACTCCTCTTCTATATAAAAATACCACTATGCTGTTAATATACCATTATCTTGTATTGTATAATTCTCTGATGATCATACTTGATAATATTTAAGATTGGTTTTCTGCCGATTGATGTAAAGATTGGACTTTAATTATTTCAAAGCACTACGGCTAAAAGTTTCATGTTATTGAACGGTAAGGTTTAAGCCATCTTAAGTATTTAATGCTGCTAAAACCAAGCCGAATTTATTTCATAAGATCTGTGCTGTAAAAACGTGCATAAAGTGGTTTATTTTAAAGTTTTTACAAGAGAACTGATAAAGGTAAAGTCATCCTTATTGTCAACCAAACCAGTTGCTTTGGGGAATGTTGAGAGCCCTTTTTATTTAGCATAATTTGATATGCCATTTTAGAATGTTATGGCGTACTGTGATCACCATGGCAGTTCCAAGTTAAGCACCACGTAGCTCTAAGCTACGGTTGACGAGGCGATGGCCTTTTAATATAAGTTTACTTTTAAATAGGTTGGTTTGGTTTAAAAATCTTTTACCTTCTCAGCCTTTTTTGGAGCTAAGCAAACCTACTGTTGTAAATTTTAAGTGTTGATTGGGATTGGCCAGAGTATAATCTACCCGTTAACCTTTTCCACTCAATGATGGATGGTATGTATGGGTTTAAGGTCACTTACAATCTGCAGTTGATTTGGCTGATGCCGCGATTGTTCATAACATAGCATAAACTTGTTTGGTTTTGCCGAAGACCAAATCAAATAGCTGGCTTTAAACTACATGCAGCTGATTGGCTCGGGCGGGCTGGTATCGGTATAATTAGAAAATTGGACGTTATGCGATTGCTTCTGACCAGGCGGTAGAAACGGGCACTAACCACGACGTTCCAAAAGATCACATGGGGAGCGTAGAATGATAAGCAATTGCGTTGACTAAATCAAGTAAAGGATTCTGGTATGCGGCAAGCCATGCAACTGTGGCAATACCTTTGGAAGAGGTTACCCACCGATCCATACGATGGATGATCCCACAGGGGAGGAAAGATTCGTTTGAACTAGCTGGTCAGCTCTCGATGCCCAATCCAGAAAGGACTTTTGGCAACGGAACAAAACAACGATGTAATTGTTGAAACAAGTTGACTCCAAACATGGCAATTCGGCTTTCGGGGTTGCAACTGCCTTCGTGGCTATTTAATGCCACCATTGCGTCAGTTCTGTATTCATGTGGATACTAGCCTTGATCTCGCTAAGTCAACTTTGCTTTGGCCAGCTTCCAGCAGAAGATTTGCTTACCAGCTGCGCGACCAGATGCGCTGCCCTATCTGATTACAGACTGAATTCCTTCTGTGTCTTGGCGTGCATGGCATACCGGAGCCCTCAGCAATCATTCACCCAAATCGACCAACCAACTTCCTCATCTGTGTCCAGCACACCTGAGGTATCGTCAACTCAACCCCCTGCATCCAGGGAAGAGCAATCCTCGTCCCAGCGTACAGAATCAGACATTTCATCAAGTACTATATATGCACCAGAACCCAGTCAAGCAGAAGAACTTCAGCCTACCACGTATACCCTGACCCCCATCACTCCAACCAGTCTCACCCCAGAGTCCTCCAAAAGTGTCTACTTTACTGTCTCTAGCTCTACATACCTTCTAGCACACACTGATTACGGCTCCTCGGCCATAACCCCCTCGCTGCCCATCTATCCTTTGGGCCTCATTGCTGCATGGCAAGCATTCTATTAACCATAAAAACACTTTAATGCATCCCAATTTAAATTCTATTCCAAGCATCATCATAACTTACACCAACCAATTACAAACCCAAATACACTAACTTAATATAAATGACTTGATTATACATGAGATATATACATTCCCATCCAAGGAAAAACAAAACCTTGACAAATCTCCTGATCAGAACCAAAAGTTCACTAAACTACTAACCAACAACAATCACTAAACTTTAAAGCCATTCTGTAAAAGTACAACCTATTTGACATGATCCAGGAATGACAAATCCAACATACATATTTCAAATCTGAAGCGAGAGCATTCTCCTGCGTCAACAATAAAATACTTAATAAATTCCAATCACAAAATATTCAACCAGCCTCCAACACGGCAACTGTGGTAAGTTCGACTCCCTGGTGATCGACACTAGAGTAAAGTGAGAATTCAGCTTTTTCCCTGATTGACGACTGGAAATTGACACTTTTTTAATTAACAGATCTTGATGTGCTGAAAACTTTTAACATAAAAAATCAAGCTATACAGCTATGGTAAACTAAAGTGACCCCAGAGAGCTCAAAAATGCAATAAAAAGTGTATCTTAGCTAATGAGAATAAGGATAAATAAGCAATTATTTCTCATTTTACTATGTAACTTACACTCTTTATTATAAAAATATTTTTATTCCCATATAAATTAAAATTCCAATGAACCAAAAATAAACATAAATACAACAATAGAAGTTATGCAAAATACAAAGAAATGTTAATATTTATTTGATATAGTTTGTAATAGCACAACTGTGAATATATTATGTTTTACTAGTAAATTAACCAAAATTAAGATATTTCATTCACTTTCAACAATAACTATTCATCTCAAACTTACCATGTATACATAAAATAATCAGTGCTATCTAATTAAATCAAAAAATTAAAAATTAAAACTAATTGATCAAAACTAAAAAGTAAAAATTAAAGCTAAAAATTTAAAAGTTAAAAGTAAAAATAATATAAGCAAACAAGCAAGCAAGTTTATTCTTCACCCTTCTTCCCCTTCTTCATTTTAACCCCTTCCAGGAGGGCAGTTGCAATGAGCTCAAACTTCTGCTTGATCTCTGAGGCCTTGTATTATGCTTGGCTGCATTGTGAATGGCCTTGGTGAAGAGGGTGGAGCAGGTTGTGGGCTCAGTGGGGGGGACACAGTTTGCCAAGCCACGCAGCTTGGAGATAGTTTTCTCCTGCTTGTGCTGCAGGAGGGAAAAGAACTTATTGAACTTTGGATGAAGCCCAAAGTTGGCCTTAAGATGCTTGTGATAAGCCTCTAGTGCCGAGGTGGTCTTGAGCTCCCTGTTGATGGCTGCCCGGTAAACGTTCCAACTAGCCTTGGCGCGGGCCTTGCCTTGCCTCTGCGTGATGACCTTCCCAATTCACTGGGGCTCAAAGTACTCTAGGAAAGGCTTGAACTCTGAGTGCTTTACTACATAATGATCTTTTGAGAGAACCTTGAACCCCTGCGCCGTGTGCTCTGGCTTTAAAAAAGCTAAAGCACTAAATTGTGCAAGCACAAATTTGCAGGTGTCCAAAGTGTCCCTCCGGCTCAACCTACTTAGCTTGGCATGGGCCTGCACATTCCAAGCAACTGCTTGGCAGAAGTGAAAGTAGCACCCCTGCACCTCCCCACTGAACAGCTGCTCAAATGCATTGAACTGAGCAGGCTCAAAGTCCATGATGCAAATGTGAGACCCCAGAGCTCTCAGCCTTACCTTTTTCTCCAAGTCCAGGGTAGCCTGGTCCTTGTCAGCGGAAGGAGGGTTAGCGCAGGTGTAGGGTGAATCTTCTTGGCATTGTTATCATCAGGAAGGAGGGAAAGTGCTTGGCAAAGGATGTATAAAGAATGGGTGTAGATGGCCTTGGTGGCCCCAGGAAGGAGAAATAACACGAGTGGAATCACCTGGATGTCAATCTGGGCATAGATCATCCAGAGCTGCTTGAACATCCGGGGGCAAGTGGAAAAGATACCATCAACTAGCCAGGTTGAAGCCCTTTTTAACTCCAGAAGTTCAGCTGAGTGGCATAGCAGATTATGCGGTCATTGCTGCTGGGCCTGTTGTAATGGAGGAGGAAGCACTCCCCACTTGGAGACTGTGTTGTGTTTGGCTCCTGGGGACGACATCCAGGAGGACACGGTGGGAAATCTTTATAACAAAAGATTTGAGGTATGAAGCTAGCCTTGGGTTAGCTCTTCAGGTCAAAATTAAGGGCATGCACCTTAATTTCCTGGAATACAAGATGTGAAAGTCCTTCTGGCAAAAAGGAAAGGAAAAAAGCTTGAAGAATACTGAAGCCAACGCAAATTTGGATAAAATTATCTTTATTAGGAGAAATGATTCTACTTAAATAGTAGACAAGGGTTAATGATCACTCATTAGGTAGACAGAGTGGCAGAAAGGGTTATGTTGGGATGAGGGCATACCAGGATCATTCAAATACAGGTATGATATTCCGGAATGGGTGGATATTGGACCAGACCTATTTGCAGAAGGCAAAGAAATTCCAAAATCAAAAGCGAACCCAGCCTAATATTTGCAGCTATCAATATTTGAAGGCCATATCAAAATAGCATTAATGGCACAATTTCTGACAGGCTGCTTGAGCTCATGGGTGAGCGTAATCTCCAAGAGGACGTCCCAGGCCTTGGGGGGAGGGGGATTGGCGGCAATACACTTATTGCTTATGAACTTAAACAACTGTTTATTGGTTGGTACCAACTTAATATTGTTGGGTTTTAAATGGTGCAGGGCCTTTATAGCCAGATCTGAAGTGCAGAGGTGAGAGGATTTTGGGATCACCTGGACAAGGTACCATTTTAACATCCAGGTTATAAGATGATTGGGGGGCTCACAAGAGTGCTCCCCCTTCTTGGCAGTTACTTGCTCCCAGCCCTTGGTGCTTAGCTGTGCCCCACAAGTCTTATCCTCACATACAAAGTGCTTGCTCTTGGTAGCGCGCTTTTGATTATTACAGCTAAAGATGTAATTGTCAGTGACATAGCCAGGGCCGCCTTTTACTGACATGATGGGGAAAAATGGGGGAAGCACTTGGGGACTTTGAACTCTCTGTCCACATTGCAGATATTGTGAATGGCCAGTGGATCCCAAGCCACATGACCAGAAGCTTTGAAATTCTTGAAATATTCCTCAGGCTCATCCTGGGGGTCAGATGAGGGAGGAGGGAAGAGCCGTCAGGGGGAGGAGGGGAAGGGTTCTTTGAAGCTTGCTTGGAAGCCTCCTTATTCTTACCAGAAGAAGAGGTGGGCTCCTTAGCAGCCTTTGACCTTTTGGTATGTTGCTCCTTGATGGGCTTGGAGTTGGCCTCTGAGTGGTAAAAATAGTGGTTGGTAAGATCACCATCAGATTTATTGGGGGAGGAATTTTTGGGGGAAGGTGAAGGGGATGTGAAAGATGAGGGTGGAGGGGGGGGATTAGGAAGAGATGGAGTGGGAGGAGATGGGGTTGGAGACTTTGCCTTTACAGGCTTTTTGGCACGCTTGGGAGTGGAGGCAGTTTCTTTGGAGCCCTTGGAGGCTTGGCGCTTGGGCTGTTGGCTGTTCTTGTTTGATCTTGTCTAAAGAAAAGTTTAGTTTTGTAAATAAAACTGTTAAAAATTTGAACACAGAGATAAAGCAAAGTAAAAGATAAATAAAAATTATGCAGATAAAGTTTTATTTATCAAGAAAAAAACATGAAAAAGTAAATAGAAGCAAAATAGAAGCTCAAAGTATGGATATAAAGGTTAAAACATAGAAAATAAGTGAATTTATGATGAAGCATCAAAGATGTTAGATTCAGCATAATATCTTAGTGCTAAATCAATATAAAAGTATAATTAAAGTTCAAAAAAATATATAAATTATATGGAGAGTAGCAGGAAAAGTAGCAGATTATAATTGCAAAAAAATTATGTGAATTTTTTATTGGGAGTAAAAAATTCAAAACATAGTAAAGTGTTGAGTTTGGCACTGTCAATCAGCTGGGAAAAGCTGAATTCTCACTGTCAAGTATGCCAGAGTTGAGCAGAAAAATCAAATTTACCATGTTTTTTACATATAAAACTTGCTTAAATTTAAAATGGGTTTGAAAGTTAACCCAAAAGCAAGGCAGTTTCATTTGCTCAAAAATAAAAAATACAGCATAAGTTAAAAAAGTAAATGAGTAGGAAGGTGTTTATTAGTGTTTAATTTGTGCTGTGAGGAGCTGGGAGTGACTATTTACCAAAGTGTTGGTTAAAACGTTAATAAGCTCTCTGTACTAATCCCCAAGTTAAAGTGTGTAGTGGGTGAGTGTCAAGTGGCACTCATATTGCGCCACATATTAATTTAGCCTTAATTACAAGCCTTTGATTAGTTAAATCTCAAACTGATTGGGTGGCAAGTGGATAGAGTCAAACAGAGGGGGAGTCAAGTTTCTGTTTTTTATAAAGTACATATAAAATCTCTTAATAAATCAGGCTTAATTTATGTGGCACCACTTAATCCACAAACCCAGGAATGACATAATGTAAAACAAGTGGTATATTTAATTAATGTCTATATTACTAAATCCAGTATAGTGATGCTTGGGAGCCTAATTGACAACTACAGACACTAATAATAAAAATATAATAGTAAATAACAATTTTTATATAATTACATATGTATTTTAGTAATAAAATTAAAATTTGGCTTAAAAAGTGTCGAACTGGTCACTTTTTGGTTTAGAGTGTTGAACACAAGTTTTTTCATTTCTATTAGTAAATTTACTTATGAATTGCCCTATAAATTGGTATTTTAGCTAACTAAATTATTAAACAGAGTCAAATTTGAGTAAATTTAACCTTGGTTTTTGGTTTCAAACCCCTTAATTACTAGTAAAAATTAGCTTAAAATCAGTTAAGCTAAAAATACTAATAGATTCATATATGAGGTATTCAACTCCCTGGTACTTGACAAAGTGTCAAGTACCTGGGAGTCAATCACCAGGGAGTCAAACTTACCACAGTTGCCCTCAGCCCGCACCCGGTCCTCAGGCACCGAGTACTCAGTGTACCCCCTGGCTGCTTGCGGGAATGGTCCTGATGGGGTTTAACTCCTACTTACCCCAACTGTATTCTATGTCCTCCCTCTGGACTCCTGTTTGAGCAGCCATCCCAGTGATACACTGGATGGTATCCTGGTGGATATTTCCTCCAGGATGGGAGTCAAACTTAGTTAGTTTGACACCCTCTCTTAAAATAGGGGCTGCAAGTTCCTTGGTTACCCTGTTCCCACATGCATTCTCTGGTCCTTCCCCCCTTGTTTCTGAAGTACCCAATCATCAAAAAGTTTCTAGTCCTCCTCTAGAAGAGGATATCACTAATGCACCTCAACTCCTATGATAATGGTGTTGTCTCCCGGGCCTGCTTGGGCCCCCTTCCAGCTTTCTCTCTCAACTATAAGCAACCTTGTGTTGCTGCCTTCTCCCTCATCCACACAGGCACTGTGGCCATGCACTCTATCCCTGGCCTCTGTCCTGGGTATGCTTCTGAAGACCTTTATTCCTTCCTCTTGGACTTTGGTCTTCCCCTTGCGCTGATGGAATTGATGGAGACTATTGGTGTGTTAGTTAACCAGTTTATCCAACCCGCCTTGGTTCATCATCAATTAGCGCCAGGATCTCAGAACCAGCTTTTGACTGCTGTAGCCACTACTGTCTCAAACAACCATGCTCAAAATATGGCCTATCAATAATGGTCTCATAGCCTCTTTGCTTGTATTTCAGATAATCAGCGCAACTTTATGGCTTCTCAGAAGTACTTAAACTCATTGTTGAACTCCCTTTTCTCCTTGCTCCCTGGATATATCAAGGACTAACTGTGCAAACTGGATGATCCCTAAGCTATGTGGCGTGGACAGATAGAGGCAACCCTTATAAAGTACAGCCAGGATTTTGAGACTTTGGTTACCAAACTCAACCAATTTTGAGAGCATATTAATTCACAACTCAAGTTGGTTGGGGCTCATGTTGATACTTGGGTCCACCATCTGCAACATCAATATGGTATGAATAAGGCTGTGTTAGTATACACTCTGTATCAAGTACAAAACTACGTTGATGACATAGTAGCGTCTATCAAAGTGACTCCTCCTGCTCCTGCTGTGGAGATCCCATCTGCCTTTGAAGCTAAGGTATGGGAAGACATAGCTGAACTCAAAGCCACTACTTGACGTCAAGCCTCTGTTCCAAACCCTCCACCAGTAGAGCCTACCCCCAACCCTTGCATTGCCTTGCTAACCAATCAAGTAACTACCTTGCAAGGTGAGATTGAGTATTTGAGACAACACCTCTCTGATCCTGATGATTTCTCCTCTTACTCTGATGGCAAAGGGGAGGCTGAGGTCACCGGTACTCCTACCCCTAGCAATCATGGGTGCTGTCCTGGCTTGGGAGGTCAACCCCGCATCAGCTATGCCCTTGCCTTGGATCAGCTAGCAGAAGTAACAAATGATGTTGAAGATAGGCAAGATGCACTGGAAAGGGAGGTAAAGAACCTCTCTTGCTTGACAGAGACAATAATGGATAGGTTACCCCTTTGGCTGCTCAAGCAACTTTCCTGGCCACTTGTATCAATGGAATTGCTGGTACATTAGCTGTGCAACAGATTAAGATTAAAAAATTTGGTGTTGCTGCTGCCACTGCTAGAGATATTAGTGGACAGAACAGCTCTATCTTGGATACCCTAGAGGAAAGCCTTTGACTCCTCTGGGCTAGACAACCTGCTGCTGAATCCAAGTTTGAGGGCAATCCTCACATTAACGTCTTCTACCCAGGTGACAACAGTCAGTCCTCTTCATTGTTCATCAATCCCAACTATAAGCCTTCATTCAAGCAGATATTTGATCCCTAAACCTCCACTATTGCTGCATTCCTGACCATTTACAAGACTGCAATGCGTAGGGCTACTTTCAAACTAAAAAATAAAAATATTCTTACCTGCCTGCATCCTACATGCCAAGAAGTTGTGGTCCCCAAACTCCCTTCCATTGTCACTTGTGAGGACATGAAACACCTCCTGATTGAAGAATTTGGAGGGGATCTCAGCTTGGAGGTCAATATAGATACATTTACGTACATTGCCTTTAAACCCAATGAAACCCTAGCTGAGTTTGCTGACTGCTTTTATATTGAAGGACAACAGTTAATCACCAGTTGTCAGTTAATGCCTGTGAAGCTTGTACAGCATTTTGAATGCTTTGAAGGTAAACCAGCTTCTGTGCCTGCACTTTAAGGCTCACAAAGCTTCTCTTACGTCCATGAAGAGTATTAAGACCCTATTGCAAGACATGTATTTGACCCACAAGGGTACTGTGTTTGTAAGATTTAGGCCAATAATGCTGGAACCATCTCTTGTACTCTGTGCATTATGACTCTGGCCTCAAGTGGGCAGCCTAAGAGACAAAGATGTCACAATTTCGCTCAAAAAGGGCACCATTCACGTACCTGTACCAACCCTCGGGTAGAGGGTTGCAACCCAAAGAGCAGGCAGGAAAAGAGAGGTCAGCTTAGAGGCAGAGACACTCTCTGCTAACCAATCTCCTCCTGATCCCCCTTCTGACAAGGAATCTTCCCCCTTTAGCAGGCCCAACTATTCTTCACCTGTTCTAAAAATTTTCTAGTGATTCTGAACCTGAAGATTCTGACTACAATGAATCAGATAGTTATGGCTACTCTGTGTTGGCTGTCCTGGAAACTGTGTTGGTCCCTTACAAGCTTTGCTCAGGGAGAACCACAACTACAACTTGCCCACCTTCAAGTGAAGCCAATGTCATGGTGGATTGCCCTTATCTAGCCCAGGCTCATTGACCTCCTGTCCTGTAGACTCTTCTGACAAAGCTGCTGAACTATCAGAAGCTCTCTTTCAGAATGTGACTGTATCCCACCCATTGCAGACTGGGTATAAGGAAATTCCTGCCTTACAATGCATGTTAGCCAAATGGAAGAAAGAGTTGGAAGCTGCATAGGACTTTATGGCTGTCTTACCCCCCTTTGGGAAAAATACTACTTGCGTGGAAGTGTCAATCCAAAAGGTTAAGAATAAGGAAATTCTGGACACAGGCTCTCCAGTCAATGTGGTATCATCCAAGCTAATGAAGAAGCTTAAGATGTCCCCTGACCTTAAATATAATCAATCATATGGTACTTCTGGCATGGCTCAAACCCAAGCCATTGGTGCCTACTCCACTCTACCAATGAGGTTTGGGAAGCTTCTTATTGTATCCCCTGCTGTTGTCCTAGAAAACAAAAGCTATGACCTCCTGGTTGGTACGCAATTTCTATGGGAGTATAATGTAATTTTAAACTTTTGAGATGGATATCTATTGCTCTTAGGATACAAGGTCCCTTTAATTTTTGAAGAACCTCTGCATATACCAGGCAAACATCTTAAGACTTGTGTGCTAGAGTACCCCATAGGTATCTTATCACTCAAGTACAGAACTTATTCCTCCAATATTTGTTCCCCTCCTCCTTCCTGTCCTGAAGAGGACGGTGTGCCTCTTCTTGCCCCTGAAGCTATCACCATCCCTCCAGGCCCCCAAGTGATTATAGACTCCCAGATATCTTATGAACTACCTGAGAAATCATTCCTGGAATTGTACTCTACTGAGTCTCTCAGCTGCAAAAAGCCTTGATTATGCCCAGGGATCTTAGACCAAACCCATAAGGAGCCTGTACAGTTGCTTCTAGCTAACCTGACTGCTTTGCCTGTGCAAGTATCTCAGGAAAAAGTTGTAGGGCACGGCCACATATTAGGGGCAGACCAGGTAGCGTCCCTCTACCCTTTTGGAACCTTTAGTGACTTCAATCTACCTGAAGAAAACCCTCAGTTTCTCTCCCTTTTCACTGCTGCCAACTTCCCACAATTGTTGCCCATTCAAAAAAATATGTGCTGGAATTAATTGATCAATTCAGTGATATCTTTGCCTTAGGACCTACAGACTCTGGCCTAGCAAAAGGGGTCATTCATCAGATAGATACAGGTGATGCCCTGCCCTTTTGTGCCAAACCTTACTGCTGCAGCAGAGTAGAGGATGTTCAGGTCTCTAAGGAGCTCAAACAGCTCTTAGATGCTGGGCTCTTAGCTCCCTCTCAGAGCCCTTGGGCCTCCCCCTTGTTGATCATCAAGAAGAAGGACAGAGGCCATCACATTGTGATGGATTACCACCATCTAAACTTGCTCACAAAAAAGGACTCATACCCTTTGCCTAGGATTGATGATGCTCTCAGACAATTGGGAGGCTCAAAATTCTTTTCCAATATGGATTTAGCTTTTGGATATTGGCAGGTTGACTTGTCTCCATAAGACTGGGAAAAGGCTGCCCTTATCACTTTGGAAGGCCTCTATGATTCCACTCTCATGCCCCAAGGGCTCTGCAATGCCCTGACTATGTTTCAAAGGGCTATGAACTCCATTCTATGGGATCTGAAGCTCTCCTGTGTTCTCGTATATCTTGACAATATCACTGTGTTCAGCTCCACTTTTACTGACCATTTGGATCACTAAAAGCTTTTTTCATCAATATCAGAGAAGCTGGCTTAAAGCTCAAAACCTCCAAGTGCTCCTTCTTTAAAGAGCGACTTGAATTCTTGGGCCATGAAGTCACTCAAACTGGAATACGCCCCATATATAATAAGGTGAAAGCCATTGACAAGATGCTGCCTCCCACAAATCTACGGGAGGTCCAAGTATTTCTTGGTATGATGGAGTACTATTGACAGTTCATCCCTGATTTTGCTGAATTAAGTGAACCCCTTGTCCAACTCCTCTGCAATGTACTCTTTGAGTGGACTGACAGTCAACAGCAATCCTTCAAGGCACTTAAAGCCAAGATCAAAGAGGCTCCCATTCTTGTCTACCCTGACTATGCTAAGGAGTTCATCTTGTACACTGACGCCAGTGGAGTAGCTGTGGGTGCCATCCTAGCCCAGCTTGACAATGAAGGCGTGGACTAACATGTGGCCTATTCTTTGCAAGTCCTCAACAAACACAAGAAGAACTATAGCATCACTGAAAAAGAATGCTTTGCAGATCTACATGCAGTGAAACAGTTCCAGCACTATATTTACAAGACTTGCTTTACTGTAGTCACTGACCACTCATCCCTTAAGTGGCTGCAGCAATTAAAGGAGCCTGAAGGCCGGTTAGCAGGTTGGGCCCTGTGCTGGCAATGATACAATTCCACCGTGGTACACTGTCCTGGTGCACAACACCAGAATGCTGATGGTTTGTCACAGATGCCTATCCTAGCTATCTATCCTGCAGATGCTGATTACTTATACAAGTTGATAGGATACCCTGACTCCTGGATCACTGAGCCAAAAGACATCTGCTTGGCAGCGCAGGCCCTATCAAAGGATACTGTGACTCAAGGTAGACAGCTCTTCAAGAAAGTCAACAACGTCTATTTGCCCTACGTCTGCCCCAGTATGAGAATAGACATCATCTTCCAAACCCACATTGATACTGGACATGGAGGCATAGCAAAAACTCATGACTGGTTGTACAAAAACTTCTATTGGGAAAACATGGGCCTTCTAATCCCTGATGTCTTTGCCTCCTGTCATTCTTGTCAGCTCCAACAACCCCAAACTTCTCAACATCAGTTCAAACTCATCCCCTCTAAGCATGCCTTCCAAACTATGATTATTGATGCTGTTGGGCCCCTCCCTTGTTCTAGGTCTGGATTTTGCTTCATCTTGGTAGCCATAGACTATTTTAGTAAATGGGTCAAAGCCCAAGCAACTAAAGATATAACTGCCAAGACTACTGCTGTTGTGAATACTGCTATTCACCATGTGTCAATTTTGCCTTTGGTGGACTATTTCAAAGATGAATCTCTTGATTTTGCTTTTGCCTCTAGAAATGAGTTGATGACTGAATCAGGAAATACAATTGTTTGGTTTATTGACTCTGCGCATCTCACTTGCCCCACTCATGCTTGTGGCAAGTGATCCTACTGTCCTGGTAGTGTTTTGTGGTATTCCTAACCACTATATAATACATTTCCTATTTTTTAATAAAATTAAGTTCTATTCACATTTTTGTCTTTGTGTCTCCAGTACTTTTGCGCCTCTCTCTAGCCACGACTAGTAGAGATTATTCTTCCAGGGCTGCAAGGTAATCACATAGCCTTCCCTGTCATCTAACCAAGACTTAGTACAAATCCAATCCTAAGGTTAGGATTCCCCATTGTGTGTCTGTGCCGCGCCTCAGAACACAACAAAAATGGTGCTCACTACAGGGGCTGTAAGCCCCTTGGTTATCCCTTTTGCATCCACCTTTTCAGGTCTTCTGCCTCCGCCTATACAAGAGCCGACTTTGCCTGAAATTACCAGTCCTCCTATTGAGGAAGACATCACCAACCTGCCTATTGTCCCTACTATACTGAACCTTGGGAGTGGTTCCTGCCTAGTTGCTTACCCCATGGGTACCCCTGAATTAGAACAAGTCATGTTGGTAGCCCTTGGGATAGCCCGTGAAGGAGTCATCCCTTGCCTTCAGCTGCAGTTCAGTTGGGCTGAATACTACAAATTAATTGTGGCCCCTCAATTTCCACAGCATCTCCTCTCAGCGGCTGGCTCTATTGAGCACTTTTATTGTCCTTTGTGCAGCCTGCTTTGGCCCACCATCAAATGGTGTTGGGGCTCCACATCCAAGAAATCTTGTCCCTACAAGCAGCGGTTAATCATCACTGGGACCAGTTTGCTGCCTACCAACAGTGGATCCATTCCCTGTTTTCCTTGGTATCTGACAATCAGCGCAACTCTGTTACCTCCCAGACCTTTTTGGTTAATTCTATTGAACAAATGCACCAGTTCATCCCTGAATACGTCAGGGAGCTTCTACACAAGTTTCACCAGCTAGAACAACCCTGGAAAACTCAATTAGATTCCACCTTGAACACTTATCTCTCCAACTTTGAACAACTTATGCAGCAGCTCAATGCATTCTTCACATATTCATTCAAGCAACTACAGAAGGAAGCAGACTTTACTGCTAACAGCCTTAATGAACTCAGTACAGTGTTTGATCAAGAGTGAGCTGCCTCTGCTGCTGCTATAGCCAAACTCCAGAGTCAAGTGAATGAATTATCTACGCCCAAGCCAGATGTTCCGCACTCTCCCCCTTCTGATGACTTGGTGGATAGAGAGCAGAAAATATGGGATGCTATTCAAGAGATAAATACAACTACTTGCAGTCAAGGACGTCCTGCTGAGGCTCCTCAACCTGACCCCCAGGTGCTTGAGTTGACCGCTCAAGTTGCTGGGCTACAGCAAGAACTTGCTGCCTTACGCGCAATGATGGCAACTGTTGCTAGCCCAGTTGGGGTTGTTGACAAAGATGGTTGCTGTCCTGGCTTACCAGGAGCCCCTCAAATCCAATGCACTAGGGAACTAATTGCCCTAGCTAACAAGGTGGATCATTTGAAGGGGGATAATACTGAGCTGGATAGAGATGTAAAAGAGATGAGTGAATTGATTGACTCCGTGAATGATTGGTTTGCCTCTTGCCTCTCAGTGGGGCCATCCCTTACCTCTCAACTGGCTGAGCTCTCCACAGTAGTGACCTCCCAAGGTCAACGCCTAGATGTTACTGAACACCAGACTGCTCAAGCTATCAATATGGGTGCCCACGCTGTTGAGACCCTGACTACCATTGAAGAGAGTGTTTGTCAGCTGTGGGCTAGACAGCCCCCTCTGAATCCAAAGCAGAGTTTTCTCTGCATATAAACATACTTGATAGCAACAATGGTGGTCTAACTCCCAAAGCACACTTCAAGCCTACCTTTAAGAAAGTCTTTGACCCTAGAACCTCAACCATTGCAGCTTTCTTAACTATCTACAAAACTGCCATGGGACAAGCTTCAGACAAAGTTAAGAAAGAACATATTCTGACCTTTCTACACCCAACTTGCCAGGAGGTGGTGGTGCCTGAACTATCCATCATTGAGACATGGGAAGATATGAAGCAGCTTCTGAATGACAAGATTGGTGGTGACCTTAGCCTGGAAGTAAAAAAGGATGCTTTTATGCACATTGCTTTCAAGCCTAAAGAGACACTAGCTGAGTTTGCAGACAGATTCTACATGGAAGGACAGAAGCTGATAACAAGCAGACAATTGACAGCCCATGAAGCTTACATGGCTTGCGCTCAAGCCCTCAAGGTTAAACAGCTTCTGTGTCTTCACTTCAAAGACCATAAAGATATGATTTCCTCTATGAAGAGCATAAAAACGCTGTTGCAGGACATGCACCTTACCCATTCTGGAGCAGTTGTTAAGGAAAGTCAAGCTGCTTTTAACTCTGGTTTGTCTTCCTGTGGTCCTTGCATTCTTACCATGAACTTGCAAAAATCCTCCTTGATGCCAAGGTTTCCACAACTGTGGTCAGATAGATCACCATTCTTGAGTCTGCACCAACCCACAGGTTGAAGGAGCTGATCCAAAAGAGCAGGCGGGAAAAGAGCAGTCAACCTAGAGGCAGAGACGCTCTTGGTTGACAATTCTTCCCAGTCTCTTTCAATCTCAACCTCTATATCTGACTCTGAGCCTGCTGATAATGAGGCTCCTCCTATCCTCCTCTTGTTCCACAATATCTCTGACAGCTCTGAACTGGATGACTCTGATACAGATGACACCAGTGCATATGGGTACTCTGTTCTGGCTGTTCCCAAAACCATTACAGTCCCCTATAAATTGCAATCAGGAAAGACTAAAACTACCGCTACGCCTTTGTCTGAAGCCAAAGAAGTTGTCTCTTGCCCTTACCTCACTCAAGCTAAGAGGTCCCCTGTGCTAGTGAAGTCATCAGAAGAAGCTGCCAAGGTTGCTGACGCTGTCTTCAAGAATATATCTCTTTTTCTCCCTCTTTAAACTGTCTATAAGGAGTTCCCAGGATTAAGATGCATGATTGAGAAGTGGGATAAGGAACTAGCAGAGACTCAAGATAAATTGGCTGTCCTTCCACCCTTTGGTTGCACTACCACTTGAGTAGAGCTATCCATTCAAAAAGTGAAGATCAAGGCCGTTTTAGACACTGGCTTGCCAGTCAACGTTGTCTCCTCCAAAATTGTGAAGAAACTCAAACTTTCCCCTGACCTTAATTATCACCAGTCATATGGCAAGGCTGGACTGTCTATGACCCGCGCCATAGGGGCGTACTCCGCTCTACTCATGCGGTTTGGCAAGCTTTCTCTAGCTGCACCAGCAGTTGTCTTGGAAAGCGAGAGTTAAGATCTCTTAGTTGGCACTCAGTTCCTTAGGAAATATAATGGGATAATCAACTTGAAGGATGTTTACCTCTCTATTCTGGGATACAAAGCCCCTCTGATCTTTGAAGAGCCAGTTAAAGTTCCTGGGAAGTGCCTGAAGACGTGCACTTTGGAATACCCCACTGGGGGTTTCACCCTCAAATATTGCACCCACTCTTCAAACATGAAATGTCCACCCATGGCTTGTCCTGTGTCTGAGGGGATCCCTCTCTTAGCCACGTCTGCTGTCACCATCTCCCCTGGCTCCCAGGCCATCATAGACTCCCAGATATCATATGAACTACCTGAACAAACCTTCTTAGAGTTGTACTCTCCTCTCTCATTAGGGTGCAACAAACCTTATCTCTGTCCTGGAATCCTAGATGTCTCCCATAAGGACCCTGTTCAATTGTTGGTAGCCAACCTGACTGCACTCCCCATGAATGTGTCTAGAGGGCAGGCTGTTGGATATGGCAAGTTGTTGGGCGCTCCTGATGTCCTGTCTCTTCACCCCTTTAGCATGTTCCAAGATTTTAACCTACCTAAGGATGAACCCCAAGTCCTATCCTTGTTCACTGTGCAAGACTTTACACAGCTGTCCCCAGCTCAACAGAAAGAGGTGCTAGACTTGCTAGACCAATTTTCTGACATCTTTGCTAAGGACAGTACCAACTATGGGTTAGCCAAAGGCATTATCCATCAGATTGACACTGGCAACACCCCCTTCTGTGCTAAACCATATTGCCGCAGCCACATGGAGGACGCCCAGGTATCTAAAGAGCTCAAACAACTGTTGGTCGCTGGGCTGCTGGCACCTTCCCAAAGTCCTTGGGCATCCCTGCTACTCATCTTAAAGAAGAAAGATGGAGGTCATTGTATTTTGATGGACTACTGCCAATTGAACTCTTTGACCAAGAAGGACTTGTACCCCTTGCCGCGTATCAATGATGCTCTCTGACGTCTTAGAGGCTCTAAGTTTTTCTCTGCAATGGATCTGGCATCTGGATACTAGCAAGTTGACCTATTGCCTAGGTATTGCCAAAAAGCTGCGCTCATTACATCTGAAGGGCTTTTTGGGCCTACTTGCATGCCGCAGAGACTCTGTAATGCCCCGGCCACCTTCCAAAGGGCCATGGACTCCATCCTCCGCAACTTGAAGCTGTCATGCATCCTAGTATACTTAGATGATATAAAAGTTTTCAGCGCTACCTTTACCAATCACCTGGATCATCTTAAAGAGGTGTTCATCAAGATTCAAGAAGCTGGCCTCAAACTAAAACCTTCCAAGTGCGCTTTTTTCAAAGAGTGTCTTGGATTCTTGGGCCATGAAGTAACTCTGACAAGGGATTTGCCCTATGACTAAGAAGGTTGAAGACATTAACAAAATGCTTCTGCCCACCAACCTGCAAGAAGTACAAGTCTTTCTAGAGATGATGGGCTACTATAGACAGTTTATCCCTGACTTTGCTGATACTAGTGAGCCTCTAGTACAGCTGTTACGTAATGTCCCCTTTGAATGGACCGCCAGTCAGCAGCAAGCCTTTGAAACCCTTAAGCAAAAACTCAAAGAGGCGCCAATCCTAGTGTATCCTGACTATAATAAGGAGTTCATCCTATACACTGACGCTAGCAATCTTGCTAATGGGGCTATTCTGGCCCAACTAGACAACAAGGGTGTAGACCATCCTGTGGCTTACACTTCCTGCGTACTAAACAAGCATGAGAAAAATTATAGTGTCATAGAGAAAGAGTGTCTTGTTGTGTTGCATGCAGTCAAGCAGTTCCGCCACTACATGTATGGTACCCATTTCACAGTTGTCACTGATCACGCTTTGCTTAAATGGCTACAATAACTTAAGGAGCCAGAAGGGCGCCTAGCTAGATGGACAGTACTTCTGCAAGGTTACGACTTCTCTGTGCCCCATTGCCCTGGGATTCAACATCAGAACACTGATGGGCTATCCAGAATGCCCATCCTTGCTTTACATCCTGCAGAGGCTGACCAGTTGTACAAACTAATTGGATACCCTTCTTCTTGGGAAAGTGAGACAGAAGAGGTCTGACTGGCGTTGTCCAAGCTATCCAAAGGTACACTCACACGCAACAATCAGCTCTTCAAGAAAGTACAAGATCAATATCTGCCTTATGTACAGCCCAGTCTTTGCCTCTTGTTGGTGTTGTAAGCTCATAAAGAGACTGGGCATAGAGGCATTGCCAAGACTTTTGACTGGCTTCAGAAGAATTAATTCTGGGAAAACCTTTGCCTGCTGATCCCAGATGTCATAGCTAGTTGCCACAACTGCCAGCTGCTGAGGCCATGAGCTGTTGCCCACAAGTTCAAATTAGTTCCCCCTCAACATGCTTTTCATACTTTCAGTATTGATGCGGTAGGTCCTCCCCCCTGCTCATGTTCTGGGTGTCACTTTATCCTGATTGCTGTTGATTACTTCAGCAAGTGGGTAGAGGCTCTCCCTACAAAGGACATCACTGCTAAGACAACTGCTGCCTTCCTGTTACAAGATGTTTTCTACCGCCATGGCTGTTCTCAAGTGTTGCTCTCCAATAATGTGACTAACTTTAATGCCAAGCTGGTAACCTCTGTTGTCAAAGCTTTGGGATCACACCAGTCCTTCTCTGCCCCCTACAATCCTTCTTCTAATGGGGCAGTTGAGCGTGCAAATTTGACACTGGTCTCCATCATGAGGAAGCTCACCTACTCTGACGCTGCCAACTGGGACCTATACTTACCTGCTGCTCTCTTTGCATACTGCCTTAGCAAACATTGTGAGTCTGGATACTCCCCTTTTGTTATGCTGTATGGGCAAGAGGCTACTACCCCTTTGCTCTTGGGGGCCCCTGCTTACCTCTGATAAGGTTATGAATCCTGACAACTACATCAAGGACCTAGTCAACCGCATAATTGATATACAGGCCACTGCCTACACTTCTGCATATAAGACTAAGATGCTTGAGCTCTCTCCCAATAATGCTGGACGCTCCCCATTGCCTGAATTTGATGTTGGTGACCATGTTCTTTACTTCCAACACAGAGTGGGTGGGCGCGCATATAAATTGGATACTCTGTGGATTGGCCCTTTGGAAGTGACCTTTAAACAAGGGTCTGAATACACTGTAAAGCTCCTCTCCAGTGTTTGTCCCTTTGCTCAATTGCATGCCAAGTTCCTTTGCAAGTACCACTCCCCTAAGGCCAATCTAGGAGAGGGCAATGATGTGAATACCACTATTCACCATGTGTCAATTTTGCCTTTGGTGGGCCATTTTTGAAGACAAATATCTCACTTTTGCTTTTGCCTCTTGAAATGAGTTGATGACTGAATCAGGAAATACAATTGTTTGGTTTTTTGACTCTGCGCATCTCACTTTCCCCACTCATGCTTGTGGCAAGTGATCCTACTGTCCTGGTAGTGTTTTAGTGGTATTCCTAACCACTATATAATCCATTTCCTATTTTTCAATAAAATTAAGTTCTATTCACATTTTTGTCTTTGTGTCTCCACATACTTCCGCGCCTCTCTCTAGCCACAACTAGTAGAGATTATTCTTCCAGGGCCGCAATGTAATCAAATAGTCTTCCCTGTCATCTAACCAAGACTTAGTACAAATCCAATCCTAAGGTTAGGATTCCCTGTTGTGTGTCTGTGCTGTGCCTCAGAACACAACAACTGCTATTTTCTTGTTGCAGGATACCTTCTACTGTCATGGTTGCCCTCAAGTCCTGCTTTATGAAAATGGGACCAACTTCAATGCCCGTCTCATAACGTCTATTGTAGAAGCTATGGGCACACACCAATCCTTCTCTGCGCTGTATAACCCTTCAATCAACAGGACTGTTGCACAGGCAAATTCCTCCCTTGTGTCCATCATGAGGAAAGTTACCCTCTCTGATGCTGCTAATTAGGACCTATACTTACCTGCTGCTCTCTTTGTGTATTGACTCAGTAGACACCAAGTCACTGGTCAGTCTCCCTTTGCCATACTATATGGGCGTGAAGCCACAACTCCCTTAATCTTAGGACCCCCTTTGATTGAACTTGATGCATCTGTCAATCCTGAAGCTCATGTCAAAGACTTGACTAACCGTATCATTGACATTCAGGCTACAGCATATTGACTGCCTATAAAGTTAAGGCTTTAGAGCTCTAACCTTCCAATGCTTCCAGAGCCCCCCTCCCTGAGTACCAAGTAGGTGACCTAGTCCTCTATTATCAGAATTGTAATAGAGGCTGAGCCCATAAGCTTGACTCTCTCTGGGTTGGACCTTGTGAAGTCACCTTCAAGAAGAGTGTTGTTATACTGTGAAGCTACTGCCATCTGGCTGCCCTTTTGCCCAAGTTTATTCCAAATTACTCCAAAAATATCAACTACCTGTGTAAATCTTGAGGGGGGAGGTGTTGTAAATTGCACCATTAATGCTATTTTGATATGGCCTTCAAATAGTGATATGTGCAAAGATTTGGTTGGTTTCACTTTCAACTTCAGGAATTCCTTGCCTTCCGTAAATGGGTCTGATCTAATCTCCACCCATTCTGGAATACCATACCTGTCCTTGTCTGATCCTGGTATGACCTCACTCCAATGTGACCCCCTCAACCACTCAGTCTACCTAATGAGTGATATTTGACCTTTTTCTACTATTTAAGTAGAATCATTTCTCCTAATAAAGACAAGTTTATCCACATTTATGTTGGCGTAAATAATCTTCAAATTTTATTCTTTCCTTTTTGACAAAAGAAATTCCTCATCTTGTATTCCAGGAAATTAAGATAAAATGCCCTCAATTATGCTCTGAAGCTAACCCAAGGCTAGCTTCAAACCTCAAAAACTTTTGTTATAAAGATTTCCGCTGTGTCCTCCTGGATGTTGTCCATAGAAGCCAAACACAACACAAATGAATTTTTTGGGTTAATACCCATTGGCTGATTGATACGCCTGAGTAACTAGCAAGTAAACCCATTCAGGAATTCTCTAGATAACACACCACTGTCAGATAAATTGAGGTGGAGAAACTCAATATCAATAGACAAAGACCTTCTCAATTGATATCTATTTCACCAAGAAATGAGATGCAGCATCACTTGCTCACATTTGTATTCTAACAAGCGCAGAACAGGATCCCTCCAAAAATTATCACTTAGTCAACATCAACTTTCAAGATTTTGTGGTCTTGAGGAATTTTGTTTATTAAAGGACATTGTAATGTGCGTGTTGATAGGGGACTGTATGGTGACAGTCTGTAGCTACCAATTGGGTCTTAGGTGAAGCTACAGCCTGGCAGTACTCCAAGTCTGTAGGAGAAAACACACAGGTCTGCAATTAAACAGCGATGCACTTTACTTGGATACTTCTGACTACTAGGCTTTGGCTAGTAGTGATACAGTGATTGAGATTCCTTAATCTCCATCTTCAAAAGTGAATCTTCTGCTCAATCTCTAATCAGGAGAGCACTTTATATAGGGTGGATAAGCCCTCTTGCCAGATTGTAGTATGATGCATCTAACTCTTACTAGTCAGTCTATCTGTTCCCCAGAATGCTAGTTTCAGCCCCAGAGCTAGGCAGCCATGCCAGTCTGGCATGGGACTTCAATAGATTACCGGGCCTCAGCTTATCTCAGCGTATTGGCGGCATATAGTTTGTGGTTTATGCATGTGCAAGTTTAGTTACCCTTTCTATTGGGACTTTGCATAATGCATTAATTAAGCTGAACAACCTTCTATATTGGTAATGGAATTTGAGGTATCTACAGTGCAAATGTTTGGCGTCAACCATATTGCATTAATATTCATGAGCATTCCATCCTATTGGCTGTTTATTGTTCTGTGATTGTGACCCAGAATATCAAGCCTGGTTCTTCAGGTTTGATCCAATGAGTGGGCCATTTTTTGATCAGGGTCAATCTTTGGAGTAATTATCAATGTACTTCTAGCCTACCCAAGGAGAATGATAAGTTGATGCTTCTATAATCAAGCCAGTGGAATGGTGATTGGTTGTCTACCCAATAAAACAAGAAGAAGAATGGTCAAGTCTATTAAATTATTCTGGAGGCTTGACATTTCCCCTGGCTAGACTGGACCATATATTCTTCCCTTGACCAGAGACCTTGAACATATAGATAACACGTCAAACTACTCCAACTATACTAACAAGACAGACACTAGACAATACATTGCAGAGATGTTGGAGGAAGTGTGTAAGGTGTTCTATAATCTTTCAATTAAGACCAGACAGGCGTTGATCTGAGGACTTTGCAATAGTGGTTTGGAGTCAGCGTTTACTGGGTTAGAAGACCCTTTTCAGTTGGATTCACAGGAAGACAGCAAGCAGTCAGAGGGGACTGACAAAACTGCTTCCGGAAAGCGTCCTTCAGAAGAGCCAGTCAATGAGCGTTTGCCTAAGCAGGCTACCCAATCTTCAAATCAGGTCACCAACAGGGATGAGTTAGTTGCAACTCCAGCCCGGGATTGATATGATGCCTTTGGGGGAACCCAAGAATCTGTATTTAACCAGTTTTGTCTGGGAGAGGAAAGCTTCTCCACAAGGAATTTGTTTCTGGGTGAAGATATCATTTCTCTGTTACTTTTTGTGGCAGTGCAGAAGCGTCCTTGGGTGGATTTGAAGAAGCAAATTCAGAAAACAGCCAGTGGATTTTACACAGTAGAAGACTTGTCCTCTTGGCAGGACGCCTTGCAAGACCTGACTGATCTTCTAGTAGACCCAGCAACTGTGAGGGCAGTGGACATGCCAATCTTAGGGTTCATCCTTAATTTTGGCCTTGAAGTCCTTAACAGCTGGATTCCCCCTTTGGATCCTTTTCCCAAGGTGTATAGTTCCTTGGGAGTCAAAAACTCCAATGCACAGGACAGCCAGATTTGCAGGGCTACTAGGAGGGCCTGGGAAGCACTCCATTATGGCAACAAGAAGCTGGCTCTTTGAGGAATGGCCTTGTGTGGGGATATGCTCTTGAATCTGGACCTTTGTCTGCCTATTGGGATGTTTGACAACATGGCAGCACACTGGGAAAAATATTGCAACAAGATGGGTGATATTCAAGCTCCTTTGTCATGTATCTATTGATACATTTCTGACTTCATGATTGACTACATGGTCCTTTTGTGCTGCTTTCCTCTGTATGCCAGGCTCTGGCAACTGGACGCTCAGCAGGCCTCTATTTCTCTTCTGCTTGTTCAGTACTCCCAGCAGCCAATTGCAGTTTGTAGAGTGTGGCTGCAGGTTGCCACTTCCTTTTTTGTCAGAGGTTGTACTTTTCCTTTTGTTCCTGTCTGTAGCATGGTTGGTTCCAGGGCAGTGAACTATCTTGTAGTCAAAGGCTTGGAGTTTCAGTGCCCATCTGGCAAGGCTTTCTTTGGTCTCTCTGAGATTCTGAAGCCAACTGAGGCTGGCATGATCTGTTACCACATTGAAGTGTACACCATGTAGGTACACCCTAAACTGCTTATAGGCGTTTATCACAGTGAGACATTCTCTTTCTATGACGGTGTAGTTTTGCTTGTGGACATTGAGGGACCTGCTGGCATAGGCTAAAAGATGCTCAGCTCCCTCATTGTTGTGTTGGGATAGCACTGCTCCCAATGCTGAAAACAATGTGTTAGTATGGACAATAAAAGGCTTGTTAAAGTCTGGATACATTAGGACAGGGCTGGATAAAAGGCTGGTTCTAAGAGAATTGAAGGCATTATGGCACACCATAGTCCATTCAAAGGTGTTTTCATTCTTAAGGAGGTTAAACAATGGCTTTCCAGTGCGGAAGAAGTTTGGAATAAAGCGTTGATAGTGGCCAACCATCCCTAGAAAGACTTGTATGTCTTGTTTGCTTTCTGGTTGCTTCATATTTGTGATTGCTTCAACCTTAGCAGGTTGAGGCCAAAGTCCAGTTGTGTCTATGAAAAAGCCAAGTTATTCAAGCTGATCTGTGAAGAGCTGGCACTTTTGAGGCTTTATCTTCAGATTGGCGTCAGCCAGTCTTTTGAATACGGCCTCTAGATGATCCAGATGTTCATTGAAAGTCCTGGAAAATACGTTAATATCACCCAAATATACCAGGACGCAGGACAACTTAAGGTCTCTGAGAATTGAATCCATAGCTTGTTGGAATGTGGCTGGGGAGTTACACAGACCCTGGGGCATGTGTGTTGGCTGGAATAACCCTTGAGAGGTTATTATTGCACACTTCTCCTGTTCTTCAGGCGGTAACTTGATTTGCCAGTATCCAGAAATTAGATCCATGGCAGAGAAATACTTGGCTCTGCCTAGACAATCCAGTGCATCATCAATTTGTGGGAGAGGGTAAAAATCCTTCTTTGTTATCAGGTTGAGTTGTTGGTAGTTAATTATAACCCTATTGCTACCATCTTTTTTTCTTAACTATGAGCATAGGAGATGCCCAAGGGTTATTAGATGGCACTATCATATCTCTATCTAAGAGTTCCTTAATCTCCTTGCTCACTACCTCCTTGCTGGCTTTGGACCTTCTGATAGGACAAAGGCAAATAGGTTTCTGGTCACCAGTGTCAATGTGATGGGTGACATCTGTGGCACATCCTAGATTGAAATCATTGTTTTCAAAAATGCAGCAATATTTTTCAAAAAGCGCCTGGCCTTCTTGCGTTCCTCATCTTTTAAAGAGGATAAGTTAGCCAAAGGGATAGTTGTGTAAGCAGCAGCTTCTACTTGATCTGGCTATCCCATGTCAGGGAAGTCACCTATGCAATGGAATTCCTCAATTTTGATGACTGGGATGAGGTGTACAAAGGCAACTACCTGATGCTTCTTAATCTTTAGATCAAAGTCTTGTAAGTTAGCCAAAAGAACATGAATTTCCTGTTGCCCAGGAATGATGATTCCAGGGGCAACACATGGTTTATAACAGGGGCGGCTCCAAGGCTGATGAATTTCCCCGTAGAGTCCTTCAGGTATATCTAGGGTCAATCCAGAGTTGATGACCATCTGGGTGCTGCTTCTTAGTGTGAAGGTTTGACCTTGACTGGAGGGGAATGCCCTTGTGCTCTTTTATCTGTGTGGGCAGCCACTTGCCCTTTTTCCCTTTGATTTCATAGGGTACTGCCACCACTCTGTCCTTTGTACGCCAGGTGAATGATTTTAGTTTCCTTTAGTGGCATCTTCTCCCTAGATTAATACAACAGGATTGTCTGACTGAGCAGTGTCAGTGTGTCCACTTCTATGTCTAGCTTAACCCTGTATTTGCAAAGGAATGTTGTCCCAATCAGTATATCATAGTTTTGACTGGGAAAAACTACTGAAGGCAAGGAAACCACAATTGAACCAAATCTCATTGGCAGTGAACTGTATGCTCCAACCAAAGTAGTGCTATGTATGCGGCAGTACCATAGACCTTGGAGTGGGCTACGTCAGGAGCCAGACCCAGTCTTTTCACCAGGCAGGTTGAGACTATATTGATGGGGGCCCCACTATCTACAATGGCCCGTACTTTTACCTTGTTTACAGAAATATCAGCATAAGTACATTCTGTGTAAGATTTGGATTAGAGATTTAATAAATGGATAACAGGTAATCCTGGGGTATCAAAATATTGGCAGAGGCTCTGGCCAATCTCAGGGAAGTTGGCTTCTATGGTCTCCAGTGGCATGGAGAACTGTACACCTTTCAGTGGCAGCAGGTCACTGGACACGTTTGGGTTAGAACCAGTACATACCTCCTGAACTTGAGCAGTGTAGGGCTTTTATACAATCTCTATTGTGTTGGCGTCAATTTTCCTGGGGCGGCCTCTCCCTTGGGTGGGGATTGCATACAGGTTGTCTGCTACTAGCTTATGAATAGAGTCCTCCTCAAAGTCTTTTTCCGGTAGGAATAGATCAGGAAGGGGCTGGTTGCTGGCCGTAGATGTTGTCAGGGTAGGTGCTGTCTCCTCACTGGTAGGCATGGAGACTGTGTTGCTGACCTCAGGGCGCTGGCTGGCTGTCTCTTGATCAGGTTCTTTTGGAATAGAGGGGATTGGCAGGACCAGTACATCTCATTACTGGCCCGCCTTCCCTTTTCCCTGTTCTGCAGGCTTGGCTACTGTGACCACATTGACAGAAGAAGGACTAGGCTTTCCTCCTTGGCAGTCTGCTGCAAAGTGGCCTTGCTTCCCACATTTATTGCAGTTACCAGAATTTTAATAGGATTTGTTTTTTCCCTTTGGCTTATTGTCAGGTGTGGAATTGGCAGGCTTGGGGGTTTGGGAGCACTCCTTAAAGTTGTTAAAACTTTTACCTGACTGTCCCTTGTTTGGTGCCTTGAACTGGGAACCAAGTCTGCTGAGATAGCTATTAACTCTCTGGGTGTCATTGGATTGGTCAAGTACTGGGAACATCACGTTGGCAAGCTCACAATATGGTTATAATGCTCTGCTCATAGTAATCCGGCAATCTAAAACAGAGAGTACCCTGGCCCCAAGGAGAATCTGCGCCTTGTGGTAGAATTGATTGGCAAAGTCAAAGACAGTCTCATACTTCTTAAAGGAAATACTGCTAAACTCTGCTTTTCTGGCCTGGAGTTTAGTCTTGCTGCTGAATTAATCAATGACTGCCTGTTTGGCGTCTGCATATGTCCACTCTTCCAGTGGTAGCCTTAATGTGGTCTGATGATCCTCTCATGGACATCTCAAATAGCTGTATAAATGTTCTAATGTTCCCATTAAAATTGAATTTAAGTAAGTTCAATGGCTTGAACTTATGGTCAGGGACCAAAGTCTCTTCTATAGAAGTGGCCATTGGTCTTCTGGCGGGAATAGAAGGGAGCCTGGTGGAGGTCATTGGTGTGATAGGAGGCAGTGTCGCAACTCCCATGGGTACATTACGTGTGTACTAGGATCCATTACTCTCACAATCAGATCCTACTTCATGGAAGTAATCAGGAGACAAAGTCTTCTGCCTTTCTGAGGAAGAGGTGGGAAGGGGTGAAAGGCCTTGACCAGAGCTACTACCGCCTGCTCTGCTAGCCTGTGTCTCAAGCTTTCTTAGTCTTATAGCAAACTTAAGTTCCATCTCCTTTATAGCTGCATGTTCCTGTAACAGCTGTTCCAGTAGATTACTGTGGTTCTCCTCCAGCATAAGGACCGTAGAAGTGAGCATGCCATGACGTTGTTTGTCCTTCATGCGACCTTCCTCCAGGTGGGTGATTTGTTTGCGTGCTGACTCCAGATCCTCATACAGCAAGCTGGCAAGTTCTCAGACACTTTTGATGGTCTTCCAAAGATTGTTTTTTATCCACATAGGCGTTGTGGTATAGGCAAAAATAATGGGGGTCAGAGGCCATTTCTTGGGAAGTAATGCTCAGCGGGGCAGTGAACTTCTCCTTTCTCAGGCTGTCTATCTTGCTGGCCAGTTTTTTAATGTAAGCCACTAGCTTGTTATATTGGTTGGTACTTCTTTTGTCAGCGTTGTTCAGTATACGGCGCAGAGCTTCTTTATCAGGAGTCCCTTCACTCTGGATCAGATGCTGGGCCAACTTGTCAACTCTTTGCGTAAGGGTAATACAGTGGGCTGTCACATCAGTGATCCACTATGGAGTGATGCCAGTGCTTTTGAAGCAATTGGCGACTATGTGTCCAACCTGAGAGTTAAACTGTTGTACAATCTCATCCACTCTGAAGTGGGCATGATTGGTAGTATCAAACAGATTTCTCAGGATACCCTGCAACAAGTCAAAGCTTGTGTTTATCTTATGAATTGTAGCCAAGTGGGCTTCCTACAATTCATTGTGACTAGCCCCCAGCTCAGTAAGTTCCAAGCTTTGTCTTGCAACAAGTTGCTGCATGTGCTTAATGCTTGGATGAACAAAGTAAGAGAGGAAGTCTTCAACTTGCCCCTTCTCCTTGTTCAACAGCTGACTAATCTGCATGCTGTTTGCCTCCTGGTACTGGCAATATGCAGTCCAGAGGTTGGAAGCATTCAGATTGTAGCTGAAAAGGGTGAGCTCTGTCTCCTGTTGGGCCCCTTTGTGTTGACAACTGTGTAGCAGTGCGCCTAGCATGGCGCGGACCTCTTCTAGGGAATACTGGCAAGGTTGGTGTGGTCCTGGGGCATTGGCAGGGTCCAAGTGGAGGCAGTAATCTTGGAGCTCAACAGCTCTGTGTGGCGTAATTGCCAGGCAGAGACTAGTGTCTCTTTTTGGTGTCACTAGTGTTCATGCATCCCCCCATACTTATCAACAAAGCTGGGGCAGAAAAGAGGCAAGGCAGCGCCTTGACTTGACTCCAATAGTAGCTCGTTTTTGTAGTGAGCACCACTATCAAGATTTTGTGGTCTTGAGGAATTATGTTTATATAAGGACATTATAATGTGCGTGTTGATAGGGGACTGTATGGCAACAGTCTGTAGCTACCAATCAGGTCTTAGGTGAAGCTACAGCCTGGCGGTACTCCAAGTCTGTAGGAGAAAACACAAGGGTCTTCAAGTAAACGGCAATGCACTTTACTTGGATACTTCTGACTACTAGGCTTTGGCTAGTAGTGATACAGTGATATAGATTACTTAATCTCTATCTTCAAACGTGAATATTCTGCTCAATCTCTAATCAGTGGAGCACTTTATATAGGGTGAATAAGCCATCTTGCCGGATTGTAATCTGACGCATCTAACTCTACTAGTCAGTCTATCTGTTCCCCAGACTGCTAGTTTCAGCCCCCAGAGCTAGGCAGCCATACTGGTCTGGCATGGGACTTCAATAGATTACTGGGCCTCAGCTTATCTCATCAGCGTATTGTCAGTATTGGTTTGATTTATTGGTTTGTTCCTGTCTACTAGGATTTTGCATCATGCATTATTCATCTGAACAAACTTCTATATTGGTCATAGAATTTGAGGTATCTACAAGTGCAAATGTTTGGCGTCAACCATATTGCATTAATATTCCTGAGCATTTTGGTCTTATTGGCTGTTCAATGTTCTGTGATTGTGACCCAGAACATCAAGCCTGTTTGTTCAGGTTCAATCCAATTGGCAGGCTATTCTCGGATCAGGATCAATCTTTGGAGTAATCATCAATGTACTTCTAGCCGTACCCAAGGAGCACAATAAGTTGATGCTTCTATAATTAAGCCAGCAGAATGGCTATTGGTTGTCTAATCAATAAACCAAGGAGAAAAATTTTCAAGTCTATTACATTATTCTGGAGGCTTGACATCAACTAAGCCAAAGGGAACTATCCATGCTGAAGTGAGGACATTACAAGCATCATATATTGCATCTTTATAAAACCACTATTCAGGTTTATAATCTAACACCCTCTAGGGTTAAAACAAGTAGCTTGAGTACAATAGGCTATCTATAAGAGTTATCTGCAGCTAGACGCCAGTCTGTCCATGGAAATCTTACACTATAAATGGGTCATTATTTGTTAGATTAATCTGTTTCCTATTAACTATGCTACTTAAAACTTTAAAATTTTGTTTTAATTTTCTTATCAATAAATTTAAATAATTACAACAATTTTATCAAAATAAATCTTATTTAATCCTTATAATATAAAAACCTATATTGAATTAATCATTTTCTACTTACAGCTAAATTAAACTGTATTAAAAGCTAGTAACAATCTTATTCCATATACCATTATTTCTTGAAAGCTGATTAGTACAAAGTGACATCATTCTAAAAAGAGCAACATAAAAATACAATAAAAACTGATATGATGCTTTTTGTTGGAAATTAAATTGTTGCCTAAAATCTTAGCTTTTTTAAAATATTTAATTTAAAATATAATAATTTTTGAATCCCTCTTTTTAAAAAGAGGGCAGATAGCTTTTTTGCATATTTAATAAATAAATATTAAATAATTTTAGATTTTTTTAAAAAAATCTAGTAAAAAGTTAAAAAAAACTAAAACTAAAATTAAAACTGAACTTTTATTGAAATTTCAGTGATCTCATTTAGCATAAGTAATTTATTCTTAAGTTAGATTTTATAGAAAATATATAATAAGAACTTATAAGAGAGTAAAAGTTTTTCTTTTCAAAATTTTAAGTATTTAATATTAATAAAATAGCTTTATACAACTATTTAATAAAATTATATTTTTATACTGTATGCTAGAGAAAATATGTATAAAAAATTCAAACATAAAAAAGAATGTATCAAAATCTTGCTTTATTTAATTAAATTTTATAAAGGTTAAAATTTATTTAAACTAAATGGAAAATGGTCTTAGTCATTGTATCTATAAAAATAAGATACAAATTTAATTATACAAGCAAATATTTATATGTGATTAAAAATAACATTTTTGTTTTGATAGATTTAAGATATATAAAGTTCATTTTTTAAGAACTGTTAAAGGTTATAATAAACTTAAGTTTATTTAAAAAAGGTTTTTGAGTTGATTACTGAAAGTAAGCTAAACAATGATTTATACTTTAAATTTAGTTTACTGATGAAAATATCATACTTTAAGAGTTAGTTAGCATATTTTATTTCAAATAATAATTTTATAAGCTTACATTTAAAGCCACTTCAAGATACTAAATTGGTATTGAAATATAAAGTTGCAGAACAATTCCAAAAGCTGAGATTAAGGGCTTTCTAATGATACTAGTTTGAGCAAGATTGAAGTACTATTTGCGGAAATATCAACAGTTAGCCAGAATATAAAAAGGGGTAAATAAACAATGATATCAGACTTCAGGGGTGATATTGATAAATTAAGAAGATCAGTTGGGGGTCAGTTGGAGATTTATGCCTGTAGTGCAAAAGCTCAGCTAACATGGTATTTAAACAGCTCAACTTTACAGAAATTTACTTTACAATCCACACCTTTACTCCTCTCTGATAACTGCACATCTATTTCCAAGCAAGAACTGCCTGAACCAAGCCAAGGAACCCAACCACTATCATTATGGAACCTATCAAGTTTGCACCTCAGATGACACTCTTCTTCTCACTGGGGGCTTCTACTAAGAGAGAAAGAATCTCTATGCTTAAACAAGCATTCCTTTTTACTGCTGGCAGTGATCTTAACAGCTTTTTTGAGCATTTCTTATTAAAAACAGAGTTTAGAAAAAGTACTTTCTTACCTGTCATACAAAATTCTAAGACAGATGATTTCCTTAACAACCTAAAGGAATTGATGTCAGAGTCCCCTGCCAAGCACCTTCCTTTCCTAAGAGCATTGGTAACATCAAGCTACAGTCTGAAAGAGCTTTGGGATTGTGGATTTAAAATGATAAAAAATGAGTATTCATATTCTAAAAAAAATAAAAAATGCTAAAAAAGCATCATTAAATTCAAAAAATAAAAAAGGAAAAATGATTCAGTAAAAAAAGAAAACATTAAAAATATTTAAAACATATATTAAAAAATTCATTTCCAACTAGCTAATTCACTAAAAAATCCCCTGGATTGATTATGAAGAATTACAAAAAGAGTTGAGTGAATACTCAACTAAAATAAAATACTCATTATTGAAAACAAAAAAGAAATTTATGAAGATATGAAAATAAAAAACAATATTTCTATTTGACTTTCCACTTTTTATAAGCTTATTCCTAATAATATAATTAATAGCAAAAAGCAAACTGATATGTATAACATTTGCAACTTAAAAAAGTCATTAGAAATGAAGAAAAAGGATTTGAGTATAAAGAAGTTGCTATTGCCTATATCTATTAAAGAAAATTTGGAATCTTTTGACCTACATGAAAAGTTTTATAAGCATCAAAATAAAGAATATATTAGTGATATAAATAATCTTGATAATAATTCATGTGTTATAGTAATAGACTATAAAGAAAACTTTAAAATAGGTGGGGGTCCTATAGAGACAAATAATTGTTTTTATGAGAAAATACCTATTTCTTTATTAGGATTTGCAATTGCTTTTAAAGAAAATGAGAAAATTAAATATGAGTATCATAACTTTTTATCTGAAATTTTATCTCATGACTCTTTGTTTTCAGGTCAGTGTTTGATAAGTCTGCTTAAAAATAATAAATTTAAGAATATTAAAAATATTAAAGTTTGGACTGATAATGGTAATCATTTCAGATCTTATGAATTCTTATATTATCTTTTTAAAGAGGTACCTAAAATTATAAAAGAAACAATTAAGTTTAACAGATTTGTTGAGTGTCATGACAAAAGTATTGTTGATGGTCATTTTGGTGTATTATCTAAAATATTTAAACAAAAGGAAAATGAGATGTATATAAAAAATATAAATGATCTCAAAATGATTTTTGAGAGAGAGGAAGAAAGAAAGGGTCTATATGAGACACTTGTAAATAATTCAGATGTTTCCCAAAAAACCTTTTTTCACATCAATGATAGAAAATCTAGGCCTAAAGAAAGCTGGCTTGAAGTCAAAGCATTTTATGTTAATCTTTCATATTTAATGAAAGATGGTGAGCTGTATGTTTCACCTTTGACATTTGAGGATGTTAAGGAGTACTCCAAAATAAATTATTGTGCAAAGTTCTGCACAGATGACAGAGAAACAAAGAGATCTGATACTACTAAAGGATTAGTAGGACATATTCATGAAGTTGGACACATAACAAAAACTTATATTTCACATAGGGTAAATAGTCTTTTAAATACAACAACTTTTTTTCTAAAAATAACTAAGAAATTAATTATATGAGCCAAAGATAGGGTAATAGCAATTATAGCTTTGGGGCTGCTATTACTCTCCCATGCAACTCATATATTTAATTCTTGGCTTATTAAAATAGAAAAAAGGGTTTTAGCAAAAAATAAAGTTAATAGAAATAAGATTTATTTCTATTATTTGTATATTTTACACTTTTAAACTTTTCTTCAGTAAACTAAGCATTATAATAATGTTCAAAAAACATAAGTTTATGACTTAAATGATACCAAAGAAGTTAAAAGGCTTTGAAATGCTTAAGCTGTTGCCTTGGCTTAATTTAACAAATAATGACCCAAATAGCCCTTCTAAGATTACTTGTAAGGCTGAAATTTTACACCCATCCACATTACTACTAATCAAATTTTAGTACAGTAATTTTCAAACCTGTTGAGATAAGCAAAACAACTCAGTCTAAAACAAAATAAAAATCAAGGAATTTATATTAAATTAAAATATATTTGGATCCAATTTTATTTTACTTTTAGACTGAGTTGTTTTCATTTTTAGACTGAGATCTTTTTGTTTATCTCAACAGGTTTGAAAAGTACTATAGTGTCAAGTGATCAATAAGAGTGTATTATTAATACTTCCCAGATCCTGACTAACCTACCTCTTCCCAAATCTTCTGGTGTTGTGTCTGTTGACCACAGGACCTCCCAACTAAATGGCTCCAGCAACAAAGGATGAACCCTGTCAATGCTGCCCCAAGATCACATAAATTGAAAGCACATATGTTGTGTCAGGGAATTCTTTCCTGAATTTATCAATTAAGTGGGGATCTCTTTCTAAAATAGAAATGCAAAGGAAACCAGCAACCAAGTGTTAGACTACAATATTTACTCTGGAGTTTAACACAATGGGAATTGAACCTGGAACCCTAAGGAGAAGAAGAAAGTTAGTCTAAACTCTAATAGTTTATATAAATTATCTATTTATTCTAAACCAACTCAATTGGTTTTTGCTTTCAAACTTTAAAACAACTTTGAAAAGTTTATATGTTAAAAGACAACAGCAATTACTGCTGCACTTCTGATTGGCTACATAAACTATGCTTGACGCCCTGGGACCTGCTTAACCTACCTTTTGATCCAGATCTGTTCTTAACTGTTAATGATTTTCTGCTATCAACCTGCTTAATTATGATCAGCTTGATAGTTTATTCCTGGTATCTCTATCTTCAATATTTTGCAATCTATTTTATTAAGTTCCAGCTTGATCTGCATATTAACAAGTTATTATTTATGATATTAAATTTCATGTAAATACCTCTTATACCTCCGTAGCCACTTAAATGTTCCAGCCTCTATTTTAAGGGTATTTAAGTGAGCCATCTTTATCATGTCTACTTTTTCCAACAATAAAGATATTTCTTCCTATTCAAAGCTTGTCCATACTTATTTCTGCACCCCTTATTTGAAACCATGCAAGGAAGTTCATTCCTGTTCTGGTTTCTAGTTTTTTTCTTTCCTTGGTACTGGCTTTTGAAGATCCAACTCCCATCACAGATTGGCACAATTCTTCCCCTGAAGACTCTCATTAGAAGGGGTTCCTAGCAAATTATTGGTTCAAGTATCCCTCAGTTTACTGGGGACAGAAGTTTCAGTATACCCGGTCCACGCCTCCACCTCCTTCAGCTGAACCTTTCTTGGTGAGACCAAATGCCTCTTTTTACCTGTTATTCTATCTGGTGGGTTACTACTTGCTGGGTAGATTCAGCTGGATGATGGGTTGTTTTGCATTTTTAGGACACTTTGGTCACCTGGCAATGATCACAGTTCCTATTGGTTTGGTTATTGCAGGGCTCAACTTAGGGGCCTTGGCTCATCAGATTGGGAACTTGTTCCCTCTCAAGTGGGTCCCTGAAATGTTGTCATACAGATTCACTTCTATTAGCAATTAGCCCAAGATGTCATTAAATCAACATAATAAACATAATGATTATTCTTCAAGACCCAAAATCTTGACAAAGAGTCTATGGGTCAAAAATGATGGTGAGAGGAGATGGAATGTCCTTGATCCTAAACAGTTCATTGATGCTGGTAATTTTCAGGATTGACATTGAAAGCTCTTTTATAAATGATCAATCTCCTTACAGCAACTAATCTGAATTCCCAATTGACCTAACACCCAAAAAACCAATTAATTTTTCATATTATGACCTGATTGACATAGCGCCCTGGGGCCCATTAGAATTACAGATGTAGTCCAAAATAAATATTTTAATTCCCTTTCCATAAGCTTTGATGCTACCCTTTATTCCAGATAAGGCAACTCAGCTCAAAAATGTCAGGGATAATGCTGGACCTAGAAAATTCTGGGGGCTCTTCATATATGCCAACACTGTGGCAGCTTGTCATGAATCACTATGGCATTGTTATTTCCAAAAGTTGCATTTTAACTACCTGGGCTGATAGAGAAGATTCTTGCTTTCAAGACAACACCTTGATAGTCCCCCTAGGTTAACTAGTTCAGAAGTTAATCAGAGTTGAACATTCAAGCCCAGGAGAACTCATAGATACGTCCCAAAAAGGAAATGTGATTAGGTATTGGGACTACAAAGACAACAATCAACGCTGCGCAGACAAATACTTGTTTATCTCAGCTGATAATGATTGGATTTGTCCATTTTTATGCACAAATTGAAGCCACAAAGCAGGAGCTTTGATTTGAGCTATTTTTGGATAATAGACAAAACCTAAGAGTGAATTTCAAAGATTCTCAAAGGAATATGATGCCATACAATCAGCTGATTTCTCAGATTCACAGAATGAGCCCCCAGATGAAGATCCGAGAACCTCTGAGAATGATATGGAAGAATCAGATCAAATGGTATAAAAAGAGCCTGATTCCCCTCCCCTTCATTTGTGGTCATCTTTGGTCCTTTAAATAAATACATCAAATACATCAAATCTTCAATTTAATGGTTCAGAGTCAGAAGCCCTTGGGCCCTGACACAGCTACTGAAGTAATTGACTCTCTGGCTAAATCTATATATAAAGACTCTGCTAAATAAATGTACATTGGTTAATATTTAAAATAGCATTATCCTAGCTGGTCTTACCTTCCAAATAGCTTAAGTAATCCTAAGGCTTACAGGAACCCAGAAAAAGAATCAATACAAGAAGAGGGCAAACTTCAAACACCACCTTTCAGCAGTGATCCTCTATTAATAGCGCCCAGAACGCCAGAATACCAGGGTCCCAACAAGCTGATCATGTCAAAGAGTGTATAAAACACTTGTAAAAACAAGATTAATAACAATGTCATTTTTAAATCAAGAATCAATAACCCTTTAATTCACTCACATTTTGCTTTATTGTGTTCTAGTTTACTACCACCTGAGCTATATACTGTCAGGTCCCTCTACCTACCTTCATAGTTGAGCCAACCTGTCTGAGGACCATCAGAATGACATTTTTAGATTTTCAGGCTTTCTTTTCAAAGACAATTCACTTTACAGAATATTCTCTTAACCTGTGATATAAGGGATTCACCTTTAAGAATTTTTTTCTGAATCCCTAGATAATTGTTGCATTATGCTAAGGGTTAATGGATTTGACAACATTTGATTAAAAGTCAGATCCAGAATCCACTTACAATATTAGCAGTTTCTTGACTGTCTGATTGGGAATTAGTGATCCCTATTACACTTTAAGCTAAACTCTAATTGTCTCAGTAAAGGACAATCATTAATGGTTCTTAGAAATTAGTAAATACCAGATCTACTAATTCTGGAATCTAAGTGTGATCCCACATTCCAATTCCAGAACTCTTAATTAGGTATGTTGCAATTATTCAATCAATTGATTCAGTGCTCTGGGGTGCTATTGTTGCTCCCCATTATTGATATTTTTGCCAAAAAGTTTAAATACTAACTCCCCAATTCTCATATATTAATTATTCACCTTTTACATCACTATATATGCTTGATTTATATTCAAATAAAATAAGTTTTTACCCATAATATATTGTTCAATTCCTCATTAAAATTTTCTTTAGCTGTTGTTCAGGTATAGTTAAGAAATATTATTGGGGGAATAACTCACATCAAGATAGACAAAAAAGTCTACACCATGACACTCAAACATAAAGATCCTAAAATCAATAGAGAAGCTATCTGGTACACCAACTGCCATGGGTATTTAACAGAAAGTACATCTATCTGCCCACATATCTGATTCCTATGGATCTAACTCCCAATCTCAATCCTAACTAAATGCCCTCTTTTGACATAAATATATATGCTAATTCTAATCAACTAATTGTAATAGTCTATATTATCCTCACAGGTCTTATTTACTCCATGGTACCATCTGTAGGTTTTTGGCCCATGTTTGTACAGTTGATCTTGTATCATATTAATATTACAACATTCCTGTGGTAGGCCTTTTCCATCAACCTGCACTGCTACTATGTTCTTTTACCTGGTGGGACATTCACTAGGACCTGGTATCCTGATATTATGATAATTTACTAAAATTATTGTAAACTGAGCCTCAAGACACTGTCAATTCTTGCAACTAATTGTATAGTTTTACTATTGATAATCACTTTTTTAACTGCAAGATAATTTCCTGGCTTATTTCCCTTAAATGGATATCCCTGACCCAGAAGAACAACAACATCAAAAAATAAACCCCAGTCCCCAGCTCTTCCCAGGTACAAAAAATGATTTTAAACCAGATCAATACTAAAATATAAATGCCCCAGATAGGCAGGCTGAACCTATAGATTGCCTTTCAGCTATGCCTGACCTCTTTCTCTATTTTTAGACCAACTTCAATGCCTACCAAAAAATACTGATAAAATCCTATGCGTTTTTAAAATGATCTCTGGAGACACTTTGGAATGGTTTGGAAAAGAAACTTCTGAAGACTTAGAATTTTTCCTGGACTACGCCAATTTTAAGGCCAAAATAATGGCCACAGGTAAGGAAAAAGACACTAGGCACATGTTATCATAAAACTACTACAAATTAAGTAGGGAAGAAAAACTGTTCAAATTTACATCAAGGACTTACTGAAGCTGAAAGACTGAAAAATTGAAGATGAACTAGCCTCAATAAATCTTTATAAAGAAGTTGGCCCTGCCTTAAACAATTTACTGAGACACCACCCACCCACTCTTGGGATATTTAAACTTATCATCTTATAAAAAGGACTGAGCATAAATCAAATAATACATGCACCAGAATTATGTAGACATATAGAGGACTACCCCCAGTCAGCCTGGCACTCAAGGAACTCCAGCGCCACTACATAGAAGAATTATGTTTCTACTGCCACAAAGCTGGTAACTTTAACAGATTCTGTCCAAAATGAATTTACTTACTAGAAAGATGTTCTAAAAAGCCACTAATACACAATATTACATGTTCATTATAGCTGCATTCCAAATCAATTGGAGCAGCCAACTAATAGAAATGTTTATTGACATAGGAGCTGACAAAAGCTTTATTGAGTCAGGATTAGAAGAAGAGATAGGATTAAATTCAAAAGAAAAACAGTTTTGTGTCACCCTAGGAAGCATTATCACCAATATAAGATATTAATGTGACCATAAAATAACTTTTCAAATGGGGTCAAACATCAACTCATTCTCACTAACCCCACTAAAAAAACTGCTGCAATTATTGAGCCTTGGTGATTTCTGGTTTGAAAAACACATAATCACCTTGAACTATCAATGTCAGACATTTGCCTTAGAAACCACCCTCAACTAGAAGCTTTCTCATTCCAACTAGTCCAGAATAAAGAATCCTAAGGAGAAATAATATCAATCATACTCAAGCCATGTACCAGAACTCCTTCCCAGTTAGAGAAATGAGTGCACATGTTTAGCACAGAAGAAGCCATCTGCTTACCCAGCCACTCAAGTTATGGCCACACCATATACCTATTACCCAGAAACCAGCCCAGCTAATTTATAGTTACAACCATAAAGAAGAAGTAGCTTTGAAAGACATATTGAGGACATGACAAATAAATGTATCCTTAGATTATACAAGTCTCTTTTTCTCATCCACATTCTTTTTTTTAGGGGAGAAAGATGAGGACATTCAAGCATGTGTAAATTATTAAAAGCTGAACAATATCACTATAAAGAACATATAACCAATTCCCAATACCAATGACATATTTTTTATCCTAAAAAAAGCCCAGGTATCATCCAATATAGACCTTCAAGACTTCTTCAACAAGATACAGATATAGTAAGATGACATATAAAATATTTCATCCAACTCCCTAATATGTCCTGTTTAGGTATCTGATAAAGCTGTTTGGACTGTTCAATGCACCCAGCACATTTCAGAGCATGATCAACATAGTCATGGGTAAGTAGATCAACCCATTCTGAAATACATATATAGATAATATCCTGGTTTGAAGCCATAATCACAAGCAGCACCTAAGCCATCTTGAACTCATACCAGAAATATTCTCTCTGAAGAATATGTATGCCAAACTAAATAAATACAAGTTCTTCCTACCAAAATTTAAATTTCTAGGATATGTATTAAAAACAGACAGGTTTTATAGGGCACAAGAAAATTTGGGACAGTAGCTTTATGGCCTTTTCTCACATGCAGAAAAGACTTGTAAAGCTTCCTGAGTTTGGCCAACTACTATCACAAGTGACAAATTCCTGCTATCAATTGGCAAAAAAAATCCTAATTTTGAGATTCAAACCCTGGGCCCAGCTGCCTGCATTTTTTTGAGCTCAAATCAGAAATATATTTGACTTTGGGTAAACTTCTAAATCCCACCAGCATAGAACCTTCTACGCTTGAACCCTACCCTGTGGGGAAACCCCTAATCCCAGCCAATGAGAGCAACAGCTAAAAGGACACCCCTGCAATCACCTGGGCTGCTGCCAATGAAGTGTTAGGTAAATTACCCCAATCCTGAGGCCTTTGGGTTGCTGAAAAATCCTTTTTATCAAAAAAGGGCTTGAAGCCCCCCTTTCTGATGCAGTCAATGAAGAACCAACAATTCTGAGCTCCCACAGGGTTGTGCAAACTCTGGTAAGCGCCACCACCAGGGCCACCAGAATTTGCAAACGTTTTCATAGTTTTGATGAGCATACTTATACCCAAGAGATGACAGGAAGATGCTCATTGCCATCCTTACAATAAATTATTATGAACCTTTGGTTCACACAGGGCTTACCCTACCTTCTTTTAGCACTTTATCATTTTTATTTGAACTACCCAGTTCTGTCCCCGCTTCCCACCAAGCCCGAGAAAACGCAGACCAACCACTCAAATTATTCTGTCCTCCAGGAGCTCCCTATGACCCAGTCCATTTTACAGAGTATCCTCCAAGCCCAGATTGTTTGTAATTTACCTTAGAGGAGATCCTAATTTACAACCCAGAAGCCTGTACCAGAGAAACAGAGCTTATTGGTTGTGAAAATACATGGATCATCAAACAACATTTGCTCTTTTTCAAAAAATATAACTACCTTCCTGTGCACTTGGTATCAATGACCCCTCCTTTGATCCCCCAGCCTGACTGCCTGCAAGAATCCATTGCTACTAGTGAGTCCACCTCCACCCAGATATTTGGATTCATGTACATCACCCTCACTGGCTTAATTGATTCTATGGTGCCCTCCAGCAGATCCTGGGCCATCCTTGGGAAATCTCTATCCTACATTGTAAAGTTAGCCCCCATCCTGTGGTGGGCCCTTCCTTCTGAGCCTGTGGGCTGTCTGCCCGCAAGTTCTCAGGAAACTATCCCAGGATGGATCCCTGGCAACAACTGTCAAGATTTAATCAAAATGTTTCAGATAACCCTTGACAAGACTCTGCTCTGAAAACTTTTATGTTGTCTGGTCCCCCAAATGCTTAGTATACTTTGACAATCTGGAGCTGGACTTCATATCTTTTTCTTTTTTTGCCATATCCACACATAAAGTCATTTTTACTAGAGACCTTTGCATCACAATTTGTGGTGAGTGTGGTTCTTATTCAGGAAAGAGGGGATGATACACTACATAGTGTAGCTTATTACTTCAAGAATTGGTTTCTAGAGAAGAAAACTACAATCTATGAAAAAGATATTTCAGCAGAAATTAAGAGACTAAAGCACTGTAGAAGATATATACAATAGTGCCAAAGACCTTTGAAAGTCCCCATATTCCAAAAATTATTGATCTAAATATTTAATTCAATACAAATGAACCAGTAAAAGGCCAGATGGGCCTTAAATTAACATTAAACACCTTGACTATCAACTATAAACCAGTAAAAGTTAAATTTTTATCAGATGATCTGAGAAGAAGAGCAGAATTAAACCCCCATCCACAGAATCCTGATATCACAACAACAATACATTGTTTGACCAAGTCAGCCTAAGAATCCACCTGATCTACGTAAAAGTCATGGACCAAAAACTAGATGTGACAAATCCCAGATGCTAAAAAATACTCAAAGTCCTTGATAGACAACTTTATCATTGATGCAGAAAGCTCACACTACAGAAAGGGATTATTTTTTAAAAGAATCATCATGTTACTCCATAACAGATTTTAAGCACCAGAGGGACATAATAGAGCCAATATTCTCTCATATTTTCAAAGCTTGGAAATTTCTGGCTACCCTGTAAGACACAAGGCTCTCAGAAGCTTCAATAGGATATTTATCTGATCAAAGATGGACAAAAAAGTAGTCAATCACATAGAAAGATGTGAAAATTTTGGCAGAACTGAGACCTGTAGGACTAAACCTAAAAGACTGCCAAGACCCATAAGCATTTCTTCTGGACCTTGGAGGTCAGTTTCAATGAAGTAAATTGTGAAAATACCCCTTCAACTTTTGCAATTTCATTCTGGTAATAGTAGATAGGCTTAACAAGATGTATTACGTTATTTCCATAATAAATCACTTCCCAGTAGCCAAACCTGCCTAAATTTTCTATTAGAGAGTTCTTGCCAAGAAGCTACATGTAAAAAATAGCTATCAACAGATAGACACAATTTACCTCACATTAACGGGAATAAGTAATGAGGGACTTGGGAATAAAGCATTTAATTTCAGACTCTTACCCCCTCACAGATGAATACCCAAACTGAACTGGTCAACTAAATCATTGAGCAATAGCTATGATTCTAAAAAAACGCTAATCAAGATAGCTGGGCAGAGATGCTCCCCATGGCCCAACACACCTATAATAGAAAAGATCCTGTGTCTACCAGAACAATTCTCTTTCAAGGCTTATTACACGGTTGGCCCTTCTTAGAACCCCAAGATTGATACCAAGAAGTCTAACACAACAGGTCACACATGAATAAACCAGATATATAAGGCGCAAGCCATGTAACTTTTGAACTTGAACCAAGAGTTATATACCTACAAAGCTTTTTCTGATAAAAAAATAATCTCTTAAAATCCCATGGATGCTGATGAAAAGGTCTATCTGGACTCCTGGAGCATTCCCCTGCACGTTCCTTAATAAAATTTAACCCATATATTCAGCAGCTGCTAATAAATAGCCAAGATTATTGATGTAGTAGCTTAAAGACTGGAACTCCCTGCAACCTAGAAAATACACAATTTATTCCTTTTCTTACTGTTTTTAAAAGGGGAGGAACCTATCTCCTGCACCAGAAGCTCAAGTTCTCCCCACCTCTCATCCAAGTTAGATGGGCCACCAAGCATTATGTAGAATACATCCACAGGGACTGCACATGTCATAATACCCAGAAATGTTATGTAAAACGGCTGTAATACCCTGTACAAGAAGACCTCTGGGGAAGAGATGACATGAGAGGAAAAGGATGATGTCAAGGTTGACAAATGAAGCCCAGCAGCAAAGTACCAAACTCTACACAGGCATAAATCAGATAGCCCAACTGATCTGGCACCCTACAGTCTTTTTGGATTGTGAATGTGATCCAAAATCAACATGTTCAAATTCCTGTCTGTAAACTCTAATAATACCCGGATACCAGATAAGGTGATTCAGTAAAAGCCTGTTAAGGATAGTGAAGGCTCTGAATTATGGGGCCCTATGATCTATTTCAACACTGGGGTTCTGCTATTATGATTAGCCTGGTGGTGTTCTACTGCTCCTCAGAGGATACAGAGGTTTTTCTTGGGTCAGATCTGGGCGCTGTCTGGGTTGGGGTGGTATTCTTCAAGTGACTAAGTTCCAAGTACAAAGTATTATAATGAGTCTATAGGCATTCAAACTCTTCCAAAACTTTATCAAAAGCATCCAAGCATCATTTTCAGGGCACATAATGCCCATGACAATCAGCTGGCCTTCCTAGAGGCAAAAACTCTCACAGCTTGGGAACCCCTACCAAGTATCTCCCAGAGCAAGAAAACCCCCCTTTTGACTAACAAATGGCCCTGGATTTGAGAGGCACACAAGCCTCAAATTCCTGACTTTGATTCTATTATCAAATTTGTGCCTTTCAATTATTGGGAAATGGTACATTGGGAGCGTGATTGTTTGATTAAGTGTTTTGGGCACTTGATCTCTTGCAGGATCTATAAATAACTGTGGCACCTTAGCATGCTGAAATTCAAGAAAGGTTCATGTTATACCAACCAATGAGCACCCACCCCCTGGCCCAAGTACGCAAATTCCAGTGAAAATTGTAAGTTCAACTGAATTTGATGTCATCAGTTCCCTGGTGGCACAAAAGGCCACAAAACTACCAGTAAGTATAAGTAGTGAGGAGTAGAAGCCCTCCTCACTGTTGAAATCTTAATAAAGTGAGTTTATGCCCAGAAATCATTATCTTATTGCAGGAACTGTTTATTTTTGCTCCAATTTAATTAATCTCTTTGCACCTATTTGTGAATCTACAACATAATACAATCTTGCCTACCCATATCCTCCTGGCTATACCCCTGTCATCACAGTCAATCTATCCTGCGCTCTTGACGTGGAGTATTACTACCCCCATCATTTGGATCTCCCACCTGCTATGAAGGAGATTCCTGCTGCTCCCCCCTGCCCAATGTGCCTCCTACCCAGGACTTCAGCAAGTTGGGGTTTGTCTATATCACAGTATTGGGGCTGGCCAACCAGGTTGTGCCCCATACTGGGAGTTAGCACCTCCTAGCTACTGCAGTCAACTACCTGGTCTTTATTGTGCTTATTGTGTATAAGCCTTTCAGGCCTGGCCTTCCTCCACATGGGAGTCCAGCCGGACTCTGGTATGGGCTGTGACAATCATAATCATGTATCATCACACCTTCCTGTGATTATACTCTTTTGATATTTACAGTTTCTGAGCCCCTTTAAGCTCAACTCTTAGGAACACTTGTACTCTTGGTGTGGGGCTTAACCCTTTTTCCATCTTGGCCCATTCTTCATCAGGTGTCTTTCTGTACAAAAGGGTTTAGCAAGGTTGTCTATAATGATCCTCATGTAAAGCATTTTTGTAGTAGATATGGGAAAGATTTCTATGACCAAAACACTTTTAAAGCTTTATAAGGGCTGTGAAAGTGTTTATTAAAAGCAAAAGGGTTATCCCTTTAGAAACCTTCTGACTTGCCATTGTTCTGTAGCTCTCTTGACTAGCCTCCTCCTTGGATATAATTTCTGAAGGCCCCACATGAAGATCCTTCTGGAGTTAATCCAACCAAGTGTATTGAGATAAAATATTTATCTGATATGTCTCTAGCTGAACAGTCAGTCACTGATTTATATCTCCTTGTCTCAAGCATCTAACCTTTAGGTTAGTTATTTTTAAAGCCTAAGCTAACCTGTGCATACAATTTCCCTATATTGAAATAAACTTTTAAACTTCTCTATGCAATCCCTGAACATTATCCAAATTTTCTTTGATGTATATATAAGCTTTAACCTTTTAAACCAATAAAAATTATATGTAAAACAAGCCTAAAACTGTCACAGGAGATTCCATAATGCCAGGTATTGTCCTTCCAGGTAAGAAGGCTTGGAAGGCTGGGAAACCTGTATCAAAATTTACTGAGTTAACGGATTTAAACCAAACAATTGAACAAAAATGGGTCACATCTGCTCCAGTCTGCCAGCTGAAACCAGCTCCCCTTTCAAACTGACGTTAATAAATTGACGTAATATGAGGGTCACCTGGTATGAGCCTGTTAATCAGTATGGTTGTCAGAGACTAGTCACGCAAGGGTTCTTTGCAACCTGGACCAGATACTTACTTGGCAACGTGGAAGGAATAGGAGGTCAAGACTCAGGTGGTATTGCTTAGTCAATTTTTCTGATATATATTGAATAGTTTTCCCTGTTTCAACTCTAATAGTTGAGTCCTTCTAAATTTACTCAATAAAAATCAATTATCCCAAGTTCTAAATTTTAAATTTTAAAAATGCATCCTGTGATTGGGTTGTTACAGTATATCCCGTACAATCTGATTCTGAACCAAATCATTTCAGAGAGATGGGGCCCAGCATCTGGAACTTTGTTGTTAGAACCTCCAAATGTCAATTTCATGCCAGCAGACTTTGTAGCTCCTCCCCCATTCTTGAAACTGAAAATTGTGTCCCTTCTCAATACCCAGAATTCTATACTGAAGATGCATTGATGCTTTCCCAGGTCATTTATCTTGGTTTACTCTGGTTAGGAATACTGGTTCTACTTAATCCTGGAGTTAAAATTGGAAATTTTACAAAAAATATATCTGAAGCCGCGTTGGTAGTTAATAATCAATTCTATGTGGATTTGGGTGGTAATTCCCCATCATTTAGAAGCTGCTTCATATTATCCAGTGATTTCTGTCACAAAAACTGATGTTGCAACCAAGTTTCCCTCCTTACCTGCCAACATATTGTCAAGGATCTGGATGTACAGGTATTCTGGCTACTGCCAACCCACTTAAAATCCAGCCATTGCCCAATTTGGTGCCTTTCCAATATACCATTTGATATACCAGAAATGACAACAAACCAATATCACATGACTGTCCAAATTCAGTGACTCAAACCCATCCTGCACATGACCAACCCCTAGGTTTGATCCAACTAAATCTCTGCCACAGCTAAAGCTATATAAGCCTAAAGTATTATCCAATAAAATAGCTTCTCTTCTTTCTTAAACTCAATATTTGCAGCTTCCCCAAATGGCGCTCCTTATCAATATCTTACAATATACAGTGGTGTTGCAACCAAGTTTCCAGACTTGCCTGCCAATGTATCTTATGATACACAGGGGGCGCTCAATGAGCCGTCCTTTGACGTATCTAACAACATGAACCAATCTGATGGCAATGTCAAACTGTGGGAACTTTCTCCTAATTAGGAGCGCTACCAATTTGGCCTGCTGATCCCGTATAAGTTATTCCTTGGCTCCAATCCTTACATGGAACTTGCCACCATGCCACCCCCTTCTGGCCTGGTGGCTTTCCCCATATAGTATATTAATCACAGTATTCTATAATAAACAATACCTTATTCTTATTATTCCTGTCCTTTCTATTGGACTTTTTTCTTCCCCAATTCAAATACTGAATCCTCATTGGTTCAGTTGCAACAGTGGTAGCAGCGGTAGGTTTACAACCTACCTAAAGAGAAAAGTTCCCCCAAGAAAGGACGTAGTACAGGTTGTATGGCTGCTCCTCACCAAGAAACCTTCCTGCTAATCCCCAAGGGGGACATCTCCAACAGTTAGGTCATCTATTGAAATTGACTGGTACTTACAAGTAAGTATTATCAACTCTGCCTTGGGCAGCGCAATGCTAGTGTCACCCTGCCTCAGTCAGACCTATCACAATGCATGTTTAACCTCCAGTTGGAAACCTTTGTGGGTGGCATGGAAGGAGCTGACATTTTATGCCGGCTGCACTCCACTGAAACCTGCCTCCGGTATGTCAGGTACCTGAGCCTATGTGGGCCATCACTGCTTCAGGAAGCCTTACAGGACCTGCTGCAGTTTGGTTCACCAACTGGGCTAGTCAAGAAATAGAAATCAGCTGGGTGTAATTCAGGGATGCCGCAAAGTCCCGCTAAGGAGATACATTCTTGCCCATTATGGTAGGGACTCATCTCCTGGCTAACAAACAGACTGGGTCTGCTCCTTAATATCTTGCCGCCTGGCAGCAAGCTCTTGCTGCTTCCCCAGAAGCCGTGACTGACGGGAACACCATGCTCCTTACCTTGATACTCAATGGGTCAAAACCCCATATCTGCAAGTGGGTTCCCATAGGTTGCTGCACCTCCATTGATGACTGCTATAAGGCCACTGTAGAGTCTAATAATCAGGCTTCAATGGGTTTCCGCCGCTCAAATGACGCACCACCCCAACCTTGTCCCACACCTGGTAGTGCTCACAACCAAGTAGGTTGCTGCCAGCCACACCAACAGGAAAATGGGGTTAAGCGCCCCTGCAAAGGGGAACTCCAGTTAGCACAAATTGCGGACCTGGGAAAAGCCTGGGGGTTGTGGTTACAAGAGGTTCTACAACCTCACTTGACCCTCACTCTCAATCCCTCCTAGCAAAGAACCCCTGAGACTACAACATTCACAAAGTTGAAACCCTTGATGTCTTCCAAGTTCATAGCAATGACCCCATACTTCAAGCCAGTCACTCTTAAAATAAAGTAACTTTCTTGGCCTACCCCTTTTGTTTCTGTGGGAACACCCACAAACTACTGGTAGATACTGGGGCCAATCACACCATAGTGGACCAGACATTTGCAGATGCTCAACAGTTAGACCAAGTACCAAGTAGATTCAAGGCAGTACAGGTGGCTGATTCCTGAAGAGTGGCAATTACCCATGAGACAGTACCCTTCTCTGTGAGAATAGAGAACGTCCAGGTTAAGCTTTCTGGACCAATTATGGCAGGGCTCAGCCACAACGTAATTGCTGGCCTCAACTGGCTTTGTCACAACTGTCCTTACATTGACTGGGATACATATGTAATTACCCTCAATAGAAATGGGGTTGGTTTCCAGATATATTCCGTCAAAATGAACAAGTTGCTTTACAATAACATATTATTCAGAATAACAGAGACAGGCCCGTACAATTTCAAGGGGGAGACTAGACTTTAACCAATGCTTAGTTGATTTTATCTGCGCTGAACCATCTGTGCCCCTTCCTTGACTACCCCACCTCCACCAGCACTTGCTGCTCTCCTTGAGGAGTATAAGGACATTTTCAGTGAAACACTAGACCAACTACCTCCTCCCCAGGAGATCCAGCATGGTTTACAGCTACAAGGGTTGCTTTCCAAGGCACATCACCTCTATTGCTTGATACCAAAAGAAGATGAAACCCTCTTCCAGCACCTTGTAGATGCACTTGATAAGGGCTTCATACGCCCCTTACTTTTTCCATACGGGGCTGCTGTCTTCTTTGTATCCAAGAAAAACAGATCTCTTTGCTTAGTCACAGATTACTACACCCTCAATAAGGTGACCGTTAAAAACAAGTAACCCTGCCGTTAATTGACAACCTGTTTGACACACTTGCGGGTGCAAAGGTCTTTAGCAAGATTGATCTCACCACAGGGTACAACCAGGTCTGCATTGCACAAGATGACAAGGCAAAAACTGCCTTCTGCACAAGCTAAAGGTTGTTTGAGTACTGGGTCATGAACTTTGGAATGACCAACACTCCTTCTACCTTTGCCATGTTAATGAATAAAGCATTTCTGGAATTGATTGAAAAGTGTATTGTTGTGTACCTTGACAACATTATTGTCTTCAGTCAATATCAAACCATGCACCTCCAACACCTCTGTGCTATCCTTGACACCCTTTGGAAAAACCAGTTGAAGGCTAAGCCCTCCAAATGTGAATTACTCAAGTCAGAGCTCTTGTTACTTATGTGTCATTGTTATTCCCAACTGCAAAGAATTAATTGAACCTCTCACTGAGCTCCTAAACACCAAACAGCGCTTCCATTAGACCCCTGCCAGAGATCATGCCTTTGAGACGTTAAGGCAGAGACTTACAATGGCGCCTGTATTACAGTTTCCCAATCAAACCCACCAATAAAAACTCGAGACTGATGCCTCTGACAGGGCCATTGGGAGTGTGTTACGGGTAGAAACTGACAAGGGCGTCTTTCTCCCTGTGACATACAAGTCCCAGAAGCTCACTGACTCAGAAAAACATTACCCATTTCATGACAAGGAGCTAGCAGCAATTGTGCACTGTGTCAAGAAGTGGCACTGTTACTGGGAGGGGCCACCTTCTTACCCAGTGTCTTGACGGACCACAAGTTGCTTCAATACTTCAACACACAGTCCCACTTGACACACCTCTAAGAAGGCTGGGTTGAGCGTCTGTTCCCCTACCAGTTGTGTATCAAGTACAAGCCTGGGAAAGAGCTCATCACAGAAGATGCCCTCTCAAGGCTCTATGTGGCGTCCATCACCAGGGATGATGGTTTGGACCCCAATTGGCCAATGCTCTACCTCCAAGCTAAGCAATCCTCTATGAAGGTCTTAAATTTGGTAACCATCTCCAAACTGAAGGGCAATGAAAGCCAGTTTATCACCAATGTGGGCAATGTCTGCTGCCAGGCAGAGACAGGTAAAAAGATGCCCTATATCCCCATCACACAACAAGGCAACACCATACTACACTACCATTGCACCTTGGGTCATGTAAAAGGACGTAACCTCTTTGAAATCATGAAACATAAAGTTTGGTGGCCTTGTATGCGCCAAGACATCTTGAACCTCCTCAAGGCATGTGTGTTGTGTGAAAAGAACACATCTAAGCCTGCATCCCCAAGTCTTTCCTACCCATTAAGGCCATGGAACCCTTTGAGCAGTGGGCCCTTGAAATTGTTGGACCTCTCCCCAAAGACATACTTGGGAAGAAGTACATCATCACGGCCATTGACTACTTCACCTGCTGGCCAGTAGCATGGGCAATCACTAATCTCACTGCCAACACCATCACCTGCTTCATTGGCAAGGAAATTGTGGCCTGCTTTGGGTGACCCAAACGCCTTATCACAGATGGCGGCCCCAAACTTTTTGGGCATGTCATGAAGGTGTACTGCACCAGTAATGCCCTCCAACAAATAGTTATGACGCCTTACCACCCCCAAGCCAATGGGCACATAGAGCGGCTGAATGGTTTGTTGGTCTAATTGAACACCAAGCTCTTGCAGGAACACCCTAATACTGTGTGGACAGAACACTTGCTCACTGCCCTGCTCATTTTAAAAGCAAGGGTCAACAGGGGCTCTGGGTTCAGTCCCAGCACCCTGGCCTTTGGGACGCCCAATGGGTTAACAGGAGTAGAACAAGGGAAACTACAATCCACATTATCCGCAAAACCCCCTTGTTGCCTACCCCTTCTCTGAGCTAGTGGCGCGCCAAAGCCTGGGAAATCAAACATAAACAGATTGAGGGGGTGACACAGAACCTCAAGTGTCAGGGATCCAGTCTTGGGCAGCTGGCCTGTCGTTTTCAGGGGTAACTTGGGTCGGGTTTTTTTAGGGCAATGCCCACCACAAGAGAGGAGCTAACTTTAGAAGGTAGAAAGCAGACTTTTCTATCCAGAACCACAAGCCAGCAGCCGGTATAATAGTGTCCATCACCCCTGTGAGGGTGATGTACACTATACCAAAAATCTTGCTGGTATGGTTGGTTGGAAGGTCAGGTGAAGAGGCTGGCATTGGTTTGAGTGTTACAGGCGGTTCCATGTAGATATTTTAGGCTGGGAGAGAATTGAATTTTCCTCTAAATAGTTTTGGTGTAGAGAATACCCACAGGCCTTGGTGGTTGTATCTAATAGCGGATTGGATGTGGGCTAGCGGGACAAGTTCAAGGATCTTCTCTGGTGTATAGTCCTTGTATTTGGGCTTCAAGGGATAATCAGTGAAATGAACGGGCCCAAAGGGTTCACCAGGTGGGCAGAAAACTGTGGGCAATGGGGAAGGAGGGCTGGGAGATCTTGAACTGAATTGATAGACAGCAAATACAAAATATGGCAAAAGCTGTATAAGCCAAAGTAACATAACCTTTATTCAAAAATGGCAATAAGTTTGGAGCACAAGGTCCTTGGGTCTATATAGCACCCCACCTCCAAACTTAACATTTTCCATGGGGGGTTCATTGGGGCATTGGGAAAGGCAGGGCCAGAGGAATTGGGTACTTGGGTCTAAAGGCAGAAAAATGGTGCTTGGCCCAGGAGTTCTTTCATTGGTCAAGACTCCTAATTTGGCTACCTGATTATCTTGCTCTAGCGTCGTGGTCATGGAGCCAGGTTGTAGGCCTGTGCCTCTTCCTTGGGTCGGCTCTTGATTGGTTGCTGGTGCAGACTTCAAACTCATGAAGCTAATGGTTGCCGCTTTGGCACCTCCATTAGGTGCTGTGATTGGCATTCCACTTGGTGCAATAATTTCCTTAGTGTGGTCTGTTTCACTGCATGGGCCATCATCTTCAGTGTCAGCTTGCAGGGGCTTGATCCCAGAAAAATGCAGGCAGGCAGTCCTGCAGTCCATAGGCCCGGCAGCCTGGGGGGATCCAGGTTCTGGGTTCAATTCCTGCTCTTGGGCCTGGGGTTCCAGAGGGGAAGAATTGTCAATCCTGACATCAAGGCCAGATACGCCATAGGTGACCCCGTCTACGCCCTCAACTCCAACTCAGCTAAGTTAACGCCCAACCACTTGGGACCCTTCAAGATAGCTGCAGTCTATGACAACCATACCTAACAACTTGAGGATGCCCAAGGAAACACCAAAAAGCTTCAACACAATTGCTTGCGCCCCTGCTGCGTCATCCCTACACAAAAATTGTTTGTGCAGACCTTTCCAGATCTCCTGCAAACTCTGATCCTGATGTCTGACAACAAGCAGGGGGCAAGGGGGGTGTTGCAACCAAGTTTTCAGACTTGTCTGCCAACTTATCTTACATTACACAGGGGGTGCTTAATGAGCTACCCCTAAATGTACCTCACGGCATGAACCAATCTGATGGCAATATTGAATTGCAGGCACTTTCTCCTAATTAAAGGTGCTACCAATTTGACTTTGCTGATCCCTGCGCAAGTTATTCCTCAGCCTTAAACCTTACATGGAACCCACTGCTATGCACCCCCTGTTGCCTTGTGGCTTTCCCCATATATGTAAGGGATTCTATCCCTTTCATAAGCAGTGCAAAAATCCTGGATTTCTTAGTACTCAGAAAGAATTGGGCATTGAATTTTTAAACGCTACTGTTGAAAATAATAATAATAACAGGTTAATTGAATTAATCAATTTGAATCTGCCTTAGAAATTGATTAATTAATGTGCTTTCAGAAGCAAAAACAAAAGCAAAAGCTCAAATCAAATTGAAAACATAAACTCTACTTTAAAACCAAAAATCCAAGACCCAGATGATGAATCCAACAACAATCACTGTATAGTGGTTAAATTGAGCTCCAAAACTCCCAGAGCAACCAATCAACCAGAAATTAAATGCTTAAACACAAATTGCCAATATTCAGGAGAACCACTTAACCAATCATGGGATACAAAACAACCAAGACAGAGAAAGAGTACTCATCTAGGCCTAAAGTACTTTCCCCACCATAGCAGAAAAGAATACTGCAACTCAGTAACCCAACTTACCTCTTCTTGCATTGCAGGCTCATCCTGCTGCAGTCCTGCAAGGCAATACTGGCCAAACTACTCTTTCAGGATCAACTGGTAACCACTATGCCCACTTCTCCACTTGAATTCAGTATTTAAGCTGAAAAAAAATTCCCCTTTCCAATTGCTCCAACAATTTATATTCCTATCTTAGCCAATAAATCTATATTTTCAGAAAACTTCTAAAACTTGATTAGTAGATCTAAAAGGCTCTACTCAAACAACATGAAGCTCATTCATCTTATATGGGCTTTTTGTATGTTAATCAGTTATGGGCAAGTTAACGTGAGCTTCAGAAATCCTGGTCCTACCCCCATCAAAAAATCAGAAGACTCAATTTTGTATTGTTTTGTTCCACATTGTTGCCATGCCCCTTATGTAGAAACATAATGATTTCCCCCCATCATACATCCCAGGCCCCCTGGTTGGTTTTGAGTTATACCAGCATCTATTATCTCTTAAAACCTTTCACTCCTTTCTTGAGGAGATTCTGCCTATTTGATCATCTCTTGAATATGTTAATGATAGGGATCCCAGTAGGGTCCACTCTAGTCAAATTCAACTCAGGAGCTCTCCTTCACTTAATTGGAGAGAGACTTATCAATGAGTGAATCCCTGACAATATGGTATATTATCACAATATTCTACAATAAACAACATATTATTCTATTTATTCCTGTCTTTTCTATTAGACTGTTGTCTTCCTTAATCAAATACTGAACTATCATTGGTTCAGTTGCAAAACTGATCTAATGACTGTAACACTCATCATCCTCAATAGCTTCAAGGATTCCCTGTGATCCAAATAGGAAGTTACCATCTCACTTCTTGAAATGTTGATGATTTACGCCACAGAGCGTTTCCTATTTCACTGTTTTCTTCAACTCTCTCTGTGTTTGAACTCAACTGCCTTACATAGTAAATTGCTATATGGGGTGTTCCCTCAGATTTCCTTTGTTGTTTTACTCAAACTTTACCCTTGTAGAAAAATTGATGAGAAGCCTGCACTGAAACATTTGCATTTCCCTCTTGCAGCAAAAGACTTCAGAGAAATTTTGAAGGCAAGCTGAAACATTTCCCCAAGCCATCCTTCATATGGAACAATAGCCTATCATGCCGCTGATCTATTATAGGCATCTAGGACATGGTGGTGCCCCCAAACTTTGTCTGCCAGGGGCAAGCAATGTTGTTCTAATTCCTCTCCACTCACCCAAGTGGTTACCCTGGGCTTATAAGTACAAAGTGTCACAGTACATTCCATAATGCCGGGGATTATTTGGCTGAGTAGAAAAGCTCAGAAAACCAGAAAAGCTTTAATAAAATTGACCAAATTAACGGATTCAAATCAAACAGTCAATAAAAAATGGGTTATAGCTGCTCCAGTCTGCCAGCTGAAACCAATTCCTCCTTGCAAATTGATATTGATAAATTGACGTAATTTAAGGGTCACCAGATATGAACTTATTTATCTGCAGTCATCAGAAGTTGGTTACTCAAGGGTTCTTTGCAACCTGGACTAGATACTCACTTGACAATGTAGAAGGAATAGGAGCCCAGGATCCAGGGGGTATTGCTTAGTCAATTTTTGATATATATTGAATAATTTTCACTGTTTCAACTCTTAAGAGTTGACTCCTCCCAAAATTTATACTCAAATAAAGTTATTATTCTCCTGGTCTAATCTACATTTATCATGCATCCTGTAGTATACCTGCTGCGCTATATTCCCTATAACTTGATTCTTAGTCAAATTATTACGAGAAGATGGGGCCTGTCGTTGATACTTTGTTGTTGTTGCCAACAAATGTTAATCCAATGCCTGTCAATCTCAGAGCTACTCCTACTCCTGTCAAAGCTGAAACTCATGTACTATCTCAATGTCCTGACTCTTATTCTGAAGACACTCTGATTCTCTTGCAGGCCATTTATCTAGGGCTTTTTTGGTTGGGGTTAATTATTTTACTTAACCCTAGTATCTTATCTGGAAAAATTCACAAAACAGTATCTGAAGCTGTGTTGGTGGTTAAATATTAACTCTATGTAGTGTCAAGGATCTAGATGTACAAGCATTCTGGCTACCACCAACTTACTTAACATCCAGTCATCACCCAATTTGGTGCCCTTCCAATATACAGTTTGATATACCAAGAATGGCACCAAGCAATATCACATGACTGTCCAAGTATCCAGTGGCTCAAATCCATCCTGCACATGACCAACCCCTAGGTTTGATCCAACTAAATCTCTGTCACAGCCAAATCTATATAAGTCTAAAATATTATCCAATAAAAGATACTTCTCTTCTTTACTAATTCCATACTCGAAGCTTTCCCAAAAGGCGCTCCTTATCAGTGGATTTTGTGGGTGATTCCCCACCACATGGAGACAGCTTCTTATTATCCTGAAATTTCTGTCACAAAAAGTGACTAACTTTACTTATGATAAGGAGTGCCTTTTGGGGAAGCTTCAAATATGGAATTAAGAAAGAAGAGAAGTATATTTTATTGGATAATACTTTAGACTTATATAGACTTGACTGTGGCGGGGATTTAGTTGGATCAAACCTAGGGGTTAGTTGTGTGCTAGATGGGTTCAAGCCACTGGATACTTGGACATTCAGGTGATATTGCTTGGTTACCATTCTTGGTATGTTAAACGGTATATTGGAAGGGACTAAATCAGGCGATGGTTGGATGTTAAGTAGGTTGGCGGTAGCCAGAATGCTTGTACATCCAGACCCTTGACACTTACTAAACACCTCAAATCATTAATTCTAGAAGCTGCTTCTATAAACAGCCACCCCAATGATGGTTTTAGGCTCCCCATACTTGCACAGCAGCATTTTGTGTCTTCTTTAAAGCTACCCATAATATATGAACAGAGAAACTCCAACTATTGTATTCATGCACCCAACTTTAATTGAGCCCCAGTTGGTCTTAGGGGTTCAATGCCATGTGACATATCTATCCTAAGGCATATCTTACCCTTGCATAGTACTGATAGGGTTTGCTCCTATAATCCCCTAAAGGAGCTTAATAGCAGAACACTAATCATTCTAGTTGATGTTCAATAGACAAGCCCCTTTATTTGCCTAATGGTAGTCCATGCCTGTCAAACAATGTTCACCACCAGTATTTTCCTGTTTACGGTAGCCGGTTTAAAGCCTACAAGATCTGCAGAGCTTGACTGGAGTCTTATAATATCAAATGGCCTTCTCTTGGAATTATATAGACTGCCTGATATATTGGCTGGTAAAGGCCAACCTTCCTATCAGATAAAGTTGATGGTTAACCCTACTGAAAGTTGTGGGATGATAGCTTCTGTCTCTAGTTTTTTAGGGTGAGATGATACTGAGCAGTATTACTGGGTTGGGTTTCAGGTACCTTGAGTAGGTACCTTGAGCCCTTTGTTTATCTCTACTAGGTAACCCTATGATGATGGCTTGGTTACTTGGCCATAGATGGTCTTGGGTATACTGGCTTGCTCAGTTCAAAAAGTTCACTGATATCAATATTGGTAGGTGTTCAAGTTTAAGAAGTTTAAACAGCAGGGTTGACCCACCAACAAGGTTCCAACTAAGCAGGTTTGTGATCCGCAATCTGACTTCCTAGTGACCTGTAGCCAAAAAAGGGAGCCAACTTGAATTCCCAGAAATGGCAACATGAGCAAATGATGATCCCATACAGTGGATTACTTGATCCAGCGCTTGACTCATTACCAAGATCAAGCCACCCCTTTGACCATCCAACTGAGTGATCAACACAATCATGTTCCTCTTATAATGATTCAGCGCAACTATATAGTTCCTATCTTCAAATAAAGATAATTATCTGGTCTTTGTATACCTTTCCCCCTGTAACTCTGCTAAAACACTATAGCTATGACAGAAGGATCACATGCCTTATAAGAGGTTTAAGGGCATGGATCAGAAGCCAATAATAGTGTGCACTTTGAAACATTTATATCTTTGGCACTGGTTTTATATTGGTTAATGCCAGAAAACATGGCTTGGGATGGCACTGTGTTTTTATATTGGTTTAACCCCAGCTAGAATAGATATTTATTGGTGAGTCTCTTACCTTACGAGTGATTGGACCTTGATCTTCTAGTCTTAATAGGGTGGCGTGGTTTTAAAACTACAGGGTTTTAAAAATAAAGCGAACTAGATTGATTATAAAGCTAAATCCATGGGTTGTTTAAAATAAAGAAGCTTATGTGGGGTTTTATATTTAAGTTTCTATAAAACTTTAACCATGTATGGGGAAATATAGTTATATCAATGGCAGGAGACCAGTGCTTTTATTTGTATGGCGGGAAATCTGTCTGGCCCGTCTAGCTGCGGAAGAAGGGATGCATGGCATAGCGGTAGTTGTTTTAAGGAGAAGATGGTAGATAAAAGGTATCTCTAGAAGGGTTTAGTTCTCTGCCTCTTCGAAATTGTTGATGACAGACTGCACGGAGCTGAGAGACCGGAAGCCGGTGACGCGGTTGAGCCTGTTTACCAGGGCGCGTTCGCGGTCTTGCACGCGCTGCACCTCCTTGGGGTTGAAGTTGTTCTCCTGGATGAACTCCTTGGTGAGGTTTCCTGGCACCTTGAGCAGCGGGAATTCGTTGGCTTCACTGGCAGCAATGGAGATGCCGCCCTCGGTCGAAATGTGACTGAGAGCAGCATCGATGTCTCTGGTCTTAAAGGTGCCGACCGTGAAGGGGTTGGTTGATAGGATAGAGTTTGCCGTTGTTCGTAAGCGCATTGGCGTTCTGCGGGAGGTGATGACGCGGGGGTAGGGTGGGTAGCTGTAACAGTAGAAGTTGTTATTAATCTGGAGGGTGTCCCGCACAGTGACATCGAACCCAGTCAGGCGATCATCTTCACTGACAAAAGATCCAAAGCGGCTGCCTTCGTAGGGGAGTTGGGGTGACGCTGCTGCCACTTTTCCCACACGAGGTCGACAAATGCGTGATGCACAAAGAAGAGCGGATCGTTGGGGCTGTGCATGGGGGCAAAGTCGCCGATGCGGCCGCCAATGGCGTTGTGGGGGCGGCCATGCTTGATCTCAAACTGCATCGAGAAGGAAGAGAACTGGTTGGTGTTGATGTCAAGGAGGATGGATTCTGGAGAAGAGAAGGAGCCCAGCCGGCTGCCCATGTTGTAGTCACGGCGCAGACAATGGCGATCGGGATAGCTCATCTGCCAACCCGCAAACGCCCCATTGCGCACACATTTAGTGGAGCGAACACCGTTGCCCCCCATGATACGGTCGCTCAGCACCGGGCTGCGGTGGGGCTCGCTAGCATCCAGGCTCCAGTCCCAGTATGGCAGCATGACGTTGGGGTTGATGCGCTGCAGTTCCAACTCAAACAGGCGGATAAAGTAGCGATGCCAGGGTAGAAACGATGGTGTCGAATGTACGCTGTGAGCATTGTTGGTGTGGATGTATGAGAAATGCTCATATACCGACATGCCTTGGAAGCCAGACTTCTTCTCCCGGTGCATCTGATTGACGGCATCTGTGAACTCACGAAGCTCGCTATCGCTCAGCTCGCGGAGCTCTTTGCGCACACGCGGCTGCAAGCACTGTGCACTAATCACACCAGCAAAAACAAGAAGGCCAAGCAGCTTCATTGCCTTCTTTACTCCTCTTACCTTTGTTTTAAATTATGCGTTGCTCCATGGCTAGCGTGATCTTCATTAATTTAATTAAAGTTTGGATAAAAAGCCTCAACCATATCCACCCTGCCAAATTGGATGTCGATCATTTCAACCTGCTTCTCATAAGAACTGCATACCCAATCATCGTCTACCTTGATAACCATACGTCCTGTAATTTTAAATTAAATCTTCTTTTAATCAACAAAGTGGTTTAACTTGCCGAGTTCCTTATCCGATCTTATTAAACAATCGCACACTCTGTTACCTTAATAAATGGTCACTTTATCTCACAAGCTACTAATAAGTCATAAATACGTTTTAAATCTAATGTAAGATTACACAGCAAATGTGCTTTTTTACAAGTCTTGTAGATTCGAAAGACAGAGGTAACGTTCTTCCACTTGTTATCGTCTGGATGGCAAATACGATGCAAAATCTGCAATTTGCTCAAAGCGACTGAAAAACAATGATTGGGATATATGAATTTACTTGTGTTTGAATATTGAATATTTTGGTCGAATATATAGTATTTGCCAACAGTTAAAATATGGGGGTTTGAGGAAGTTGAGGGGGTTAGCCATGAGGCTGGTGCGTAACTGAAAAGCGGGGATTTCAGGAGGTTTGGTTGACTGAAATCCAGTTAATTGCCGGTTATGTCACACTTTTCCCCTTCATTCATTGGCTCGGTGAAATACCTTCATCCGGTTGCCATTGATGACAAAATTGAGTGGCTGACCTTGTTGATCCACTAGGTAATAATTGTTTGACGTGGTGTGGCCAATCACCTTGTATGGTCTAGACCACTTCGGGAGGAATTTCTTGCTCAGTGATTGAGATACTGAATTCTTGAAAACTAATACTTCTGTACCAATAGGTATTTTATCAACAGTAGGCGCCGCGCGCACTTTTGCTCTCAGCTTTTCAGCTGCCTCTAAAACTTAAAATTTTGTTCAATTGCAGGCTTCTGCCATGGTAAGTTTGTCAGAGTTTATGTTATTAATGTCCAAGCTTTTTTCAGGAACACCATAAAGTAGTTCATACGGCTTAAACTTTGTTGTTGCTTGAACTCGAGAGCAGTAGTTCCATAAAGCCACGGGTAAGTGGACATCCCAATGTGTTGTGTCTTCTGTTGTGATCTTCTCCAAGCTCTGGATCAGGGTTTGATTGAAGTGTTCTGTCAGTCCATTGCATTGTGGGTTGTACGCGGTGGTAAGTTTGTGCTTTGTACCTACCATCTTGCAAAACTTGTCTACCAACTTGTTTTGGAAATGATTTCCTTGATCACTTAGAAGGACTGTAGGAGGTCCATACACGGTAAAGATCTCTTTGTACAGAAATTTAGCTGTGGTCTCTGCATTGTGCTCCTGGGTTGCTCTGGCTACAGGCCATTTGGTAAAGTACTCTGTTGCAACAATAATGTATTTGTTCTTACTAACACTCTCTGTTATAGGTCCAATGTAGTCAATGCCCCACATTTCAAATAATCTGCTCACAGTTATAGGGTTGATAAGTTTGGCTACTGGATGTTTCTTCTCAAAGATTTGGCACTGGTGACAGCTCTTGATGTATGTTCTGATGTCTTCAAAGTAGTTGGGCCACCAATACTTCTCGCACAAATTATCTGCTGTGGTAAGGACTCCATAATGTTCTGTTCCTTTGTGGACTTTGCGGAGTATCAACTGGCGCTCTTTTATCTTGGGGACCTTCACAATTTGTCCGCGCACGCTTCTGTACAGTGATTCCCCTAGGATCACGTAATATCTGCTCTCCTTGAGCACAGGTAATTATGCGTTCATTTCCCCTGTGGTAAGCATTGGTATACTGCATGTAGTTTGGGCTTGTAACTTTATGCTAACACTTCCACTAGGTATGACTCATGGACTCCTTGTTGTGAGAGGCCATCAGCAACGACATTCTTCTTCCCAGGTATATGTTTTATGTCCATGAGATACTTGGACATCTCCATCACCCAGCATGCATGTCTGATGTTCTCTTGTTGTTTGCTCAGGATGAAGGACAACACCATGTTGTCAGTGTACAAGGTAATACAGTTTCCTAGTATGTAGTACTTGAATTTGCAAAGTGCTCTAATCACGACTAACACTTCTTTATCATAGATGCTGTAACATAGCTCTGGGCCACTGAACAACTTGCTGGTGTACTCAACGGGTTTGAACAGACCATCACGTTCTTGTGCAAGGACTCCCCCTGTTGCTTCTTCCAAGGCATCAGTAAAGATGGAGAACTTTTCCTGGAAGTTTGGGTGAATCAGGACGGGCTCCTTCATGAGGCACTCTTTCAATGTCTGAAAAGAAACCTCTTGTTCAGGGGTCCAGGTAAACTCTGCCCCCTTATGAATTAACTTAAACAGAGGTCTAGCAATGTTGCTATAGTTCTTTATAAAGCGGGAATAGTACCCAATGGTACCAAGGAAGGACTGCTTGCGGGCAACCTTGGTAGGTACAGGCCACTGTGAGATTGCTAACACCTTGTCAGCATCAGGGTGTACCCCTTCTTTGTCCACTACATGCCCTAGTACGTGAAGTTTGGTCTGGCAAAGCAACAGTTTGAATTCATTGACTGATAGCTGGGCTTTCCAGATGCGACCAAAGACCTTGGTAAGTGTATCCAGATGCTCTTCAAAATTAGCACTAAACACTGTTATGTCATCTAGGTAGAAAGTCACCTTCTTGTACAGGACATTGGCAAAGATAGAGTTCATAGCGCGCTGAAAAGTACGTGGGCTCCACAGAGTCCAAACAGCATGTGTTTATACTGATATTGACCCTGCTTAGTGACAAAGGCCGTCTTGCTGATGCTTGCGGGCTCCATTTCTAACAGGTGGTACCCTGAGAACAAGTCTATGTTGGTGAAGTACTTGAAGCCAGCATATGATGCCAAGATCTTGCTGATAAAAGGCAAGGGATAGTTATCAGCCTTAGTGACTGAGTTTAAAGGTGTGTAATTAACACACATACATAACTTTCCATTCTTCTTATGAACAATGATTACTGGCAAAGATCAGGGTGATGTGGACGGCTCAATGATGCCCTTGGACAACAGGCAATTGAGCTCCTGCTCAATGTAATTCTCATACTTCTTGGCCAGATGATAAGGTGCCTTATGGATAGGTTTAGCTGTTCCTGTGTCTATAACATGCTTCTCTAGGTTTGCTGGTGGTAGAGGATCATCCTTGTTGCAAAAGAGGTCCTTGAAATTGCTCATGAAGGCGAAAAGCTTCCCTGTCTGACTGGCAGTCAGTCCTTTGTTCTGTTCCACAGACTCAGTGACGGTAAGGAAGGACTCCCCCATCTTCATTGTAACTTTGAGTAGCTGACCTCTATAGGAACCAGCTTGTTGTTGCGCTCAATAAACCAATTGTGGCAACAGAAGGATATAGTGACTCCAAAGTCACTTAGGGCATGATGTCCCAGAAGAAGGTTATACCTGGTAAGCGCAAGGATGGCTGCAGAGATTAACATGTGGACACCACAGATTTCAACGGTGAGGTTGCACACAGTTACCAGGAACTCTTTGGTCTTGCCATTTGCAAAGGTAAATTTCTCTTTAACTCTACTATATTCCTGAACTCCTAATGATCTTAGGAAAGACTCAGATATAATGTTGGACGTAGATCCTTTGTCCAGAATGATAGATGTGGGGTAGCCTTCTAACTCCCCATCCATACATGGTGCTCCCTAGCTGACAACATCAATCACTTTCTGGGCCTCTTATGGCTTCTCTTCCATGACCGCAAACTGCTCCTCTGGATCTCTGGCTCTGGTGGCTCCAAGGTAATGTACCATCTGAGCTCTAATGCTGGGCGCTATTTCTGCCAAATTATATAGGGATATTAGAGCCTGGGTGTCCGCAAGGATCTTCAGCACATTCAGCTTAGAGGGCTTTACTTGAGGTAATACTGGCAATTTAACCTTTGGTTTCTTTAGGGTAGTTTTGGAGGAGGTCCCCTTTGCAACCTCAATAGTGGGTTCAACAGGGTAAGTGCCATCTTACTCATCCATTGGAATCCCAAAAGGTTCTGACTGTTGAGCCTCATGGTCAGTCTGATGTTCTGACTGAGTGTTATTGGCCTGTTCTGTCTCAGGGGCTACTGGAGGCGCCTGATTGGGCAAGTGAGCATCAGGGGTAGGCTGTTGAGGCTTGGCTGCCTCAGCCCCTTTTTGCTTCTCATGTGTATTATAAGGATGTACAATGTGGCTGAGTCTGTGCTTCTGGGCCACATTTGTTCTTACTGCCGCCATACTCTCCACCAGGTGTGACTCATCCTTGGCCGTGCTAGGCTCTGTCTCCTTCTTGGGTTTGGGGGCCTGCTTCCGGTTCTGCTTAGGTTCAGCGGCTGGTGTCTTTGGTTTGTTCTGGTGGTTGTTTGGACAATGTACATAACCATGTCTGTTGGGTCCGCATCTATTACAGGGTCCTTTGCAGGTGCCTGTTAGATGGCCTTGTTTCTTGCAGTTATGGCAGTAGAGGTTTGACTTTGCCTGCTCACCACTAGTCATATATGTGGTAAGCGTAGCCATTCCCTACGCTAACTTCTTCATGTTTTCAGATAGATCATCTGGCAGTGGCCGGATAGCCTTAAGCTTCTCCTTGGGTTTCATGGTAATGTGAGGGTGCAAAAGCTAGCCTCTAACCTTAAACTTCCCAAGGTGACAGATTAGAATATATGCTTCTTCTACGTTGCTAGGAGCATGAGATTCTAAGGACTGGTAGTATTCTGAGGTAAGTGTTTCACAGATCCAGTCTAACCCTTGATTCTCCAAAAAGGTCTGTCAGGCGTGCTTCCCTTCCACTGTTTTGTAGCTACTGTTGCAACATCTTTGATTACTCCCTCTTGGGGAATTAACGCCCCAAGTAAATCACTGAGCAGCTCACCAAGTGGTTTGCTGCCCAGTCAATAAACTGGTGGCACCATTATCAGTTAACCATCTATGATGGGGATCTCTCAATCTAGGTTCTAAATGAAACACAACTTGATTAAGCCTTGTGACTCAAGAGGAACATTACTCAGATAAGCCCCATGACCTCCATGACGTACATGGATGACATGTGGCTTATCAGGATACTATATATTAACCTATATTCATATTCAATAAAGTATCATTCTCTTCTTAATCTTCCCCTTTATTTCATTTATTATACTTCCCAGAAGTATAAACTCAACAGTGGTAGCACAGGTAGGTTATATATACCTACCCAACTCAAAGGAAAAATTCCTCCCAAAAAAGAACCAAAGCAATGTCACTCCCTAATGGTTGGAGAGATTACAAAGTAGGACAAGACGTCCCCCCAGGACTTTTCATCTAAAATAATCTCCTTGTACCCATCAACCATTAAAACACTCTTAAAACCCGCAAACTGTTCCCTACCACGCCAGCCACAACAGCACCTACACAACCTGAGATACCCAATATAGTGTTTCAGCGTTTACATACCACTGAGATTGGCGCCTTTGCAGGACTAAGCCGTGAGAACACCTTGCTCTGGATCAATAGCACCAAGAGCAAGTTTGAACAAGTGGAGTACCCTCAAAGACTTTGGGTTAGCAAAATTGCCCTCTGCGTCACAGGGACTGCCTTGCGTTTTGTTACCAAATGGCTGGCTCAATGTCCTGACCAGAAGGAAAACTGGGAAATGTTCAAAGCCGCATTCCTCAAGAAATTCTCTATGAAGGATTCAGACGTGGTGATCATGACTGAACTCCAAACCTTCAAAATGACAGGAACCATTGAGGAATACATTGCCGCATACAAAGGACTACATGACCGTGCACCCAACACCATCAACTTTGATGAACCTGGGCCACACCTGGACTTTTACAATGGCCTCCCTACCCATATTAGACACCAGTTTGACATGACCTGCTGCCAGAACCTTGAGGACTTATTTTTAGAGGGGAAAAATGCAGCTCAGAAGTCTGACAATCTACACACCTCCAACAAACGCAAGGAAACCCCTACTGTTAAGAGAGAGCCTCACCCCAATAAACAAAATAACCAAGCCACCAGTACCCAACCTCGACACAGGAATTGCACTGCACAAGCCAACCAGGCTAGAACTGAAGATACTAATGAGGAGGGAAAAGCTCAGGGGAGTGCTTAGGCAAGCTGCCCTCCCCCTCTTCACAAGACTTGTACAGAGAACAGGACGTGGACTCAATCACCATGATCCAGGTTCCCTCCAGCACTCCTCTACTGTTTGCCACCCAATCTGGAAATAAACTCCTTACCAATCCTTTCTGTTTTTGAAGATATCAGGAAAATAGCACTATTTGACACTGGAGCAGACCAATTGCTTATCAACAAGAGTTTTGCAGACCTCATAAAGTTACCTACCATTTGAAGTAACATCAAAAGGGTCATCATGGCAGACAACTGCAGCACGCCAGTTACCCACAAGACCAGACCTTTCCAGGCCCAAATTGGAGACGTCCAAACGACAATTAGTGGTCCCATCATTCCAATCCCCAAATACAATATCATACTTGGATTAGATTGGATGCAAAAGACAAAGCCTCACATAGACTGGGACAGTGCCACCCTCACTATCCAGAGAGGAGAAGTCCACCATCATGTGTACCCAACACATCTTGACACCCTCATGAGGGACCACATATTTGTGAAAATCATGGAAATGCAGAAAGAAACTGACATCAGCAAAATCAATTGGAGCACATGTACATGTGAAGTCATTCACTTCAAAAACACAGAAATCCAACACAAACAGAACCCAATTAGGGACCAGCTGGTCAATGAATTTCCCTCTGTATTCCAAGAATCACTACCTGGGATGCCACCTGACTGGGGTATACAACATGAGATCAACCTGAAAGGTAGCATGCCCAAAGCACAACCCATCTACCGCCTCACACCACAAGAAGACAACACCCTGAAAGCTTACCTTGACAAAGCACTCAAGAAAGGCCTCATCAGACCTTCAAAGTCACCCTTTGGTGCCGCTGTCTTCTTTGTAGCAAAGAAAGATGGAGGCCTCTGCCTGGTCACAGACTACAGGGCCCTCAACAAGGTCACAATAAAGAACAGGTATCCCCTGCCCCTAATTGATGACCTTTTTGATGCCCTGGGGGGTCCCAAATCTTCACAAAAATTGATTTGACAGCAGGATATCACCAAATTTGCGTGAAACCTGAAGACATTCCAAAGACCACATTTCAAACTAAATACAGGTCCTTTGAATGTGTTGTCCTCAATTTTGGCATGACAAACGCTCCCAGCACCTTTATAACCTTCATGAACAAAGTATTCAAGGAACACATTGGGAAAAGAGCAATCATCTACCTGGACAACATCATCATTTACAGTCCCAACCTACAGCAACACTGGGAAGACGTCTGCACAGTCCTCTGTACCCTGCAGGAAAACCAACTAATTGCCAAACCTTCCAAATGCAAGTTCTTCTCAACTGAACTCCCCTTCCTTGGTCATATCATTAGCAAAGACGGCATCAAGCCCAATCCAGACAAAATACGCACCATAACAGAAATGCCAGCCCCAAGGAACAAGAGCAAACTCTGCACTTTCCTTGGAATGGTAGCCTATTTATGCAGGTTCATCCCTGACTGGGGCGCCCTAACAGCTCCCCTATCAGCCATCACTGGGAAAACAACCAAGTTTGTCTGGACACCTTTACAAGATCAACATTTCTGCCAACTGAAGGAACACATGGTCACTGCCCCCATCTTACAATACCCAAACCGCAAGGGCATCTATGAGCTGGAAACTGACACCTCTGATTATGCCATAGGAGGAGTCCTCCGTATCCAAACAGCCCAGAAAGACTTCCTCCCTGTGGCATATGAATCCAGGAAGCTATCAGACGGCAAACAAAGATACCCTATACACAACAAGGAGCTGCTTGCCATCATACACTGCCTCATGAAATGGCAATGTTATCTAGAAGGAGCCCAGACGTTCAAGGTACTCACCAACCACAAGTTGTTAGTATTCTTTAAAACACAACAACACCTGTCAAGAAGACAAGCTGAATAAATGAGTCTCATACAGAGATACCCCAAGCAAATTGAATATAAGCCAGGCAGAGAGATGCTTACTGCAGACGCCCTATCAAGGCTATACAATAAACACATCCTCTGCACTGATAGCAACCCCAACTGGCCCATGTTAATCATGGGGAATCTCCAGGAAGGGTTCCCACCTGGCACATCAATGGACATCCAATAGAAAGTCCTCAAGAACAAACATCTGTTCAAAAACATATATGGTACCCTTCACCAAATCCTTCTAAATGGTGACACTGTACCCTAAGTTCTGTCAACACAAAAGGTTGACACAATCCTCCATTATCACAGAGACTTGGAACACACCTGTAGCAGAAACTTGCATGAATATCTCAAGGCCGCTACTGGTGGCCCTATATGCTAGATGATATCAGAGAAGCACTGGAACAATGTGAGGTCTGTGAAAAGTACACCCAAACCAAAGCTCCAACCAAGTCAGTAGTACCTGTATCCATCACACAGCCCTTCAAGGTATGGTTGTTAGATATCTTGGGACCTATGCCTGGTGAAAGTGAAGGCAAGAAGTACATCATCACAGCCATTGACTATGCAACCAGGTGGCCTGTGGCACAAGCCACAAAAGAGCACAAAGGCAATGACGTGAGACAATTCATTGGCAAAGAATCATAGCTAAGTTTGGAAAGCCTGACCTCTTAATCAAAGACAGAGGCACTGAACTTAAAGCTATTAACACCAATATTTATCTTGCCAAAAATGGGATAAAGCACGTCACAGCCAGCCCATATCACCCACAAGCAAATGGACGCGTAGAACAACTAAATGGCTCTCTAGTGGAAGCCCTTAATAAGTTTTCTGCCAATAATCCAAAAGCCTGGGTTGTTATGCTACCAACCTCCCTTATGGTCTGCAGAACACAAGTCAACTGCAATACGGGCAAAAGCACTTATGAACTTGTCTATGGTCAAAATCCTTCACTTGTCAGTACAACCATGGGGCACAACTGCCACTTCCAAAGAAGATTTCAGACAGCAATGACCCAAAAGTACTACAAGCCAGAAAGGACCAAGAGACAATGGAACAACAAAGGGTTCAGTGAGAAGCAATCCCATTTCAACAAGAAAGGTTCCAAGTCAGAGACAAGATCTGGGTTGTCAACCACAACCAACATAAATTAGACCCAGGGTTATGTGGACCAGGCATTGTCATGGAAGTGAAGCCCATAACACCTACCTCATCAAAGGGATTGGAGCCCAAACCAAACTAAACCTATACATCATGATTGTCTTTGTTTGTGTAAGGCAAGAGCAGCCCAAAAAAATTCAAGACTCCCTGTCTCTAATGCCAAACTGGATCAGTATCAAGCCCGTATACCAGATACCCTCAAAAAGATCTAAGGCTACGCCTTCCAGCACCCCAGGGGGAGATGTTGCAACATCTTTGATTACTCCCTCTTGGGGAATTAATGCCCCAAGTAAATCACTGAGCGGCTCACCAAGTGGTTCACCACCCAGTCAATAAACTGGTGGCACCATTATCAGTTAACCATCTATGATGGGGATCTCTCAATCCAGGTTCTAAATGAAACACAACTTGATTAAGCCTTGTGACTCAAGAGGAACATTACTCAGATAAGCCCCATGACCTCCATGACGTACATGGATGACATGTGGCTTATCATGATACTATAAATTAACCTATATTCATATTCAATAAAGTATCATTCTCTTCTTAATCTTCCCCTTTATTTTGTTTATTATACTTCCCAGAAGTATAAACTTGATACTAACATAGACTAAGTCCTGGTATTGGCTGAGAAAAGTGTTTACTTTCTCAATAAACTCCTCTGTTGTCTTGTAGTTTTTTTGGCCTACTTCCTTTAGTTTAGCAATAAATTTTTCAATGCCACCTCTGAAACGCTCAAACAAGGCCAATTTTCAGTCTGCCCATGTATAGTTGCCTGTCAGTGATCTATGCCAAGTGGCAGCTCTTCCCTTTAAGAAGTACTGTACTTCCTCAAAGCAGTCTGCTTGCTTAACCCTATGCTTCTTGCAATAAAGTTCAAAACGGTTTAGCTAAGTAGGCAAGTGGTTCCATCAAAGAAAGGGATATTATGGGCGGCCATGGCCTTCAACAGGTCCAGGGGATTGAATTGAGAGCTTGCAGCATCTCTAGGTGGGTTGTTGGAAGACATTTTAAAGTCTTCCCTGGAAGGATCACCAATGTAAGATTATACAGCAAATGTGCTCTTTTATAAGTCTTGTAGTTTCAAAAGACAGAGGTAACGTTCTTCCACTTGTTATTATCTGGATGGCAAATATGATGCAAAATCTGAAATTTGCTCAAAGCAATTGAAAAACAATGATTGGGATATATGAATTTACTTGTGTTTGAATATTGAATATTTTGGTCGAATATATAGTATTTGCCAACAGTTAAAATATGGGGGTTTGGGGAAGTTGAAGGGGTTAGCCATGAGGCTGGTGCGTAACTGAAAAGCGGGGATTTCAGGAGGTTTGGTTAAATGAAATCCAGTTAATTGCTGGTTATGTCACACTAACTTGTTAAACTAAGTGCTAAGTAGAATGCATCTATTTAAAGCTTCTAATTGAACCCCAGCAATGACTCAGATCTGCTCTGATAAATAAAAAAATTAATGCAAATTTATAAACTGCGCCTGGCTAAAATCTACCCATTATGGGGTTCTCAAACAAACTGTAGAACAATTGACAATTATAGTAGGAATCCAGTCAATTTGGAACTCTCAAAATATGACGCAACCTGTCTTGGATCACTTCATTTCAAAACTTCTAGAAATAGCTAGATTATTAAATATTTATTATTCCAAACTACTCAATTAACAGCCATGCAGCATATCTATTATAGTGTATACAATCAACCTATTCAGCATTACTTTATAATAGAAAAATCATTCCAAAAGGATTTTACAGCCTTGTGAAGCATAACCCTTCCAAAGCAGCATATAGATCTTTCTGCTTTCCACTATGTCATAACTGTGCTTTTTTAGCAGAGTTACAAGGGGAAAATTATTTAGAAGCTAGATAATAATCTTTATTGAGAGATAGTGATTATATAGTTGTTGTGAATCAAGGATAACAGGAACATGATTGTGTTGATCACACAGCTGAATGGTGAAGGGGGTGGCTTGATCCTGGTAATGAGTCAAGCGCTAAAACAAGGTATCTATCATAGGGGATCATCATCTGTTCATGTTGTTGGATTTGGTAATTTGAGTTTACTTCCTAGTCCGGCTTCAAGTGGCCAGGTAATTGGATTGCGGGTCACAAACCTGCTTGTTTGGAACCTTGCTGGCGGGTCAAGCCTGCAGTTTTGACCCCCCCCCCTCAACTGAAGGTTGGCCTCCTCTGGAGGTAGGTCATAAGGGAGGTTGTCAGGAGCCCAGGGGCTGTACTGGACTAATTGTTTTTCTGTGGCGGGCAGGGCAGTTTTGCATTGTTTTTATTTTGCTTTGCAGGTTCTCAGATGATCATGGTGTAGGGTTTGTCTTGTTTGTGCTTCCCGAGTCCTTGCACAAGGTAAGTGTTTTCTTACCTTTAGAATGATTGCTGGTCCTACTTTCTTGGGTTGTAGTTTGCTTTTATCAACATTCATGACCCAAACTTTGTCCCCAATTTTATGTCTATCTTGGATAGGGACAAAGGTTTTTTGCAGACGTTCATTCTCCTTTTCTGTTTGCTTGCTGTATGCCTCTATGACTTGAGGGTCTGAGCGCAGGGGGATTTTACTTGGGATTTCCAGCTTGGGTCCTGATAATGCTTGGATGATGTTGGGCTGTGTTCCATATACTAACTCAAAGGGGCTTTTCCCAGTGGATCTGTTCACTTGGGTTTGGCACACAAGTAGTGCAGTTGATAGCTGTTTATACCAGTCTTCAGGTCTCCTGGCGGTGAGTTTGGCTAAGGCTTTCACAAGGCTGCCATTTAGCCACTCTACACATCCATTGGCCTGTGGGTGGTATGTGTTGTCAAGTTATGTTTGACCCCATTTTTACGAGGTATATGTTGGTGTTTTTAGAAGTCAATTCTTTCCCTCCATCAGTTATCAGGAGTTCTGGCTTTCTGAACTTGCTGATGATATCTTTTCCAATAAATTGTTGTACATCATTGCCAGTGTGCGCCCTTACTGCTTGGGCTACTGGCCATCTTTTAGTGAAGTCTATGGGGGTGATGATATATTTCTTATCATTGTGTTTCCCTGATATGGGGCCAACAACGTTGATGGCTCACACCTTGAAGGGTAGTTGTGTGTGGATGAGTAGTACTGACTTTGGGGGGCTTCACTTTTGACAAACTTTTTGCATACCTCTCATTGATCTAGTACTTCCTGCACGTCACAATATAAGGTTGACCACCAGGCCTTGTGCTTAAGAAACTCATATAGGTACTGACTCCTGGTTTGTCCGAGGTCTCTGTGATAGCGTATGATGGTGTCTACTTGCTGGTGCGTGGGGATATAGGGAATGGTAGCGCTGTCAGACATTTTTCTGTGCAGGGTCCTGTACACATCAGCAAATAGGTGTTTGTTTTTGATAACTGTTTCCTTTGTTATGTCAGTTGTACCAGGAGGGAAACCCTTGTCTTCTGTTTGTAGAGCCAAGAGAATCCAGTCTGGGTCAAGCCCATTTTCCCCTCTTGTGGCATAGACATATAGGCGTGAGAGGGTGTCTGCCATGGCAAGCTTGGGACCAGGTTTTTACTGTATGAGCATATTGAATCTCTCTAAGAGCTCCATCCAGAGGGCTTAGCGGCAAGATAGATTTGCTTGGGTTTTGAAATATATGAGCAACTTGTGGTTGGTTAATACTGTGAACTCTTCCTGCTGTTCCAGATAAAAATGCCATTTGACTAGACAGTGCACAATGGCCAGCAGTTCCTTGTTGTGAATAGGGTATTGATACTTGCTATCCGTCAACTTTTGTGATTCATAGGCTACAGGCATGAAATCACCATCACTATTTTTGATTTTTAGTACTCCCCTGATGGATTCATCTGAGGCTTTGGTTTCCATTTGGTATTCCCCGTCATGTTTGGGGTATTGCAGGATAGGAGCTGCGTGAGCTTCTCCTTAAGGCATCTAAAACAGAGGTCACGTTGGGGGGTCTACACAAACTTGAATTTGGCGCCTGTTATGGCAGATAAGGGGGCAGTCAAAACGCCACAGTCAGGTATGAAGCGGCGTACATAGGCCACCATCCCCAAGAAGGTGCAGAGTTCTGACTTATCCTTGGGTGGCAGCATCTTGCATACGGCCTGTATCTTTTGACTGTTGGGTTTGATGCTGTCTTTTGAGACTATGTGTCCCAGGAAGGGTAGTTGCTCGCGGAAGAACTTGCACTTAGAGGGCTTGGCTAACAGTTTGTGTTGTGCCAGGGTAGCAAAGACTGCCTCAAGGTCTTTGTGGTGCTGTTCCACCAAGGGGCTGAAGACAATGATGTTGTCCAGGTAGACTAGGGCATGCTTGCCCATATGTGGGGCAAACACTTTGTTCATGAAGGTCACAAAGATGGAAGTGGCATTTGTCATGCCAAAGTTGAGCACCACACATTTGTATGAGCCGTATTTAGTGTGGAAGGCTGTTTTGGGGATGTCTTCCTCCTTAATACAAATCTGGTTGTAGCCTGCAGTCAGATCAATCTTGGAGAAGACTGTGGCTCCTCCCTAGGTGTCAAAGAGATTGTCAATCAGTGGTAGTGGATAAAAATTCTTGATGGCAACTTTGTTTAGGGGTTGGTAGTCTGTGACCAGAAGTAAGGTACTGCCCTTCTTGGCCACAAAGAACACAGCAACCCCAAAAGGAGACTATGAGGGGCAAAAAGACCTTTCTCCAATGCCTCTTTGAGGTAGGCGCGTAAGGTGTTGTCTTTGTTTGGGGTCAGGCTGTAGATAAGACACGCTTTAGGTACAGCTCTTTTGAGCTGGATGAAGTGTTGGATGTGTTTCTCAGGGGGCAGCCCGGTTAGCACTTCCTTGAAGATTTTTGGATGGCAGGCCACAATTTTGCAGTTCTGAGACGTGGAGGTATCCTGGCAATCTTTGAAGTGTATGATTTTGTACTGGCAGGATTCCCAGTCAATTGCCTTCAGGTTTTCCTTCTTGTCCAGGGTCTCTGTGATGCGCACAAAGACATGGTTGTGTAGGAGTTGGTCCACTGAGTCAGGGTAGATCTGGTGGTTGACACCTTCACACTTGATAGTCAAGACTGAGGTTGCCCAGTTTATGTGAGGGTTTTCTTTTGTAACCATTTTAACCTCAGTACAATGTCAAACTTTGGGAAGTCAATGACGGGACCTTGGAAAGTGGATTGGAGGTTCTCAAGCATGACAGAGAAAGGGGAGGTTTCCCTTGTCACAGCATTGTGGTGTTCATCAGCCAGGACCACGTTTTTAATCCCTTAAGGATTAGTGGTTGGCTAGAACTTATCTAAAAAGCTGCTGTTGACTAGAGTTTGATCCGCACCTAAATCCAGGAGTGCTGAGCCTGTGTAATTGCAAAAAAGGAAAGGATAGGACATCAGTTTATTGGGATGTCTGACAATGGTGTACAGTACCGGGTCCTCCAAGGGTACTTGGATCATTGGGCATTGGTCCATGTCCTTGGGTTGGTACTTATCATTGGGAAAGTCAGGGGTTGTGTGGGGAGAGCTTGGCTTGCTTAATGCTCTCCCTGGGCTTTTCCCTCATCTTGATTGCCTTGCGTGGCAGTGATATGGAAATAGGTACAATGTGACTGGCCATTGTTTCCATTCCCATATCTGTTTAAGCTTGTGGGTTTATGGTTGGGGTTATTACCGTTGTTTCCAGGGGGTGGTCAAGTGGAGCACCTGCCTGTGTGGGAATCCTTGGGTTTCTCTTGTTTTTCATTTTGTGCCTTATGAAGGGCGTTGGTGGTTTGTTCCGCTTTCTACGCTTTGCAGTACAGGCTTTGTAGGTTGGTCACTTGGTCCAGGTTCATGTGTCTCATCACATGCAACTTGAGGGCGTTGTAGTACATGCAGTGTGTGGCTGGGGTGTAAAAGGTCATGTCAGATGGTGCACAAAGTTGGAGTTCCTTGTAGACGCAGGTGAGTTCCTTCACAGTGCTTGTATGGGTTAGGTTCTTTACTTGGTGTATGATTGTGAGCGCTGTATCCTTAAGCACAAACCTTGCCAAGAAGTCTTTCTTGAAGGTATTCCAGTTTTTGTTGGCGTGTTCTTTGTGCCACTTGTTGCACCAAGTTCCAGCGTCATGGGTTGGGAGGATGGAGATTTCTGCAATCCAAAATCACTGCAGGCATTTCATCTGGGCCAGCTTGCTCTGGGCAGACTGGATCCATGAGGCAGCGTTGTTGTTGTTGTTGGCCCCAGCAAATGGTTCCAAGGCAGCACTTTGCAGTCTTTGGGCTACGTAGGCAGGCATGGTGTTTTTGGTGGTTGGCCGCAGAATATAAGAGGGAGCCTGAAAGAGCCCTTGTGCAGACATGGCGCTGAAGGCGGGTAGTGGGATCACCATGTTCTGGTACAGGAAAAAGCCATTGGGTATCTTGGTACCAGGTGTGTACGGCGTCTAGTCTACCAGGAGGCCAGACATGATTCTATCAAGGATTTGTTGGCTGCGGCAAGTAAAGGCAACAGGTGGAATTTTGCAAGATAAGGTAGGATGGAGAACCTACCTGTGCTACCAATGTTGTAACTGTGCTGTTTTAGCAGAGTTACAAGGGGAAATTTTTTTTTAGAAGCTAGATAATAATCTTTATTGAGAGATAGTGATTATATAGTCATTGTGAATCAAGGATAACAGGAACATGATTTTGTTGATCACATGGCTGGATGGTGAAGGGGGTGTCTTGATCCTGGTAATGAGTCAAGTGCCAAAACAAGGTATCCACCATAAGGAATCATCATCTGTTTATGTTGTTGGATTTGGTAATTCAAGTTGACTTCCTAGTCTGGCTTCAAGTGGCTGGGTAATTAGATTGCAGGTCACAAACCTGCTTGTTTAGAACCTTGCTGGCGGTTCAAGCCTGCTGTTATGACAACTACTTATGTCATTTTATCCAATCCATCTTTTATCACCTGTGTTGTTAACATATTTAATACCAATTTTTGTGCTTGCTTGTTGGAGTATGGTTGTGTCCTGATCACAAAGTTAATCCTACTGATAATAAAACTCTGTCTTTATCTTATTAAATAGAGATAGCAGCTAAGTTGGGTTAATTAAATATCAAGTAAAATTATATCTTTATTAAGGAAAAGGAACAAAATTATATACTAATCAAGCTGCATGATGGCTACAGAGGTGTTATTAAACCCTGCACTATTGAGAAGAGCATGTCATAATGTTCAGCAATCTAGAGTGACACTTGAAGCTGCATCATTTCCTTATTCAATGATCCAGTGGGGAACATGTGATACCCATGATATTTGATTGCTATGCAGCTACCTGTTTTGGCAGCAGCTAGAAGAACCCTGAACCCGGTACATTGTCAATTTAATGGCTTATCCAGAATAACTTACATTGTTATTTGAGTTGAATCAACAACTCTGTTGGATACAATGGAACTACAAGTGCAAACCAACTTTACCATTGACATCAATATTATTCCTTGATTGCCTTGACCATTCACACTGTTCAACCAATCTATGGCACCTTTTAAATTACCTTTGACCCTCAGAATTCTATATAATTCAAGTTTCCTACCCTTATTACAATTGCTCAATAAATAAAGTCTGTAATTATACTATTTTTTTAGAACTATCCTAAATCAAGCCTTTAATCATGATATTGCCCAGAACCTCCATTAGGGGGTTTATTAGGTATAATTGATTTTTTATGATGCCCTACCCCTAAGGGAAGGCCTATTGATGTTTCAATTCACTTCATTTAGTATTTGGCTTTCTTGATTTAAAAAGAGATTATTTAGTAAGTAAAGTTGTCAGGAATGCCTTTTCTATCCTTCCTGACAACAACAAGGAAATTTTAACACTTCCAGATTCTGGGAACTCTTCTCCTAATTTGGAGTTTCCTCCAGGACCTAGAAATGGTTTATTAGTATGTAATACCAGTTCTATATTACCTTTTAAAACCCTTTATTCAAGCTTGGAGGCCATCTTTAGTTCCAATACAGGGATTAAACCCGGTTCCTCTCGCTTACTGGGTGATCACCTAAACAAAATTAGTATGTTGGATTTGCACTTACCTTTAACATCACTTTAAAATGTTTGCTGCAGCCAATCAGATGTTAAAACCATGCTAGGAGCTTGCAAACTTGCTTTTGCTTCAAACTTGAATGAGGTTAAAATACGACCAGGCTCCGCACTTAACAATAAAACAGTTAACAGTGATTTACCTTCTTCTGGGGCCCAGATTTCAGCACCAGTTGTTCCCCAAACTGTTGCTTCTCTAACAGCTGGGTTAAATATCACCTAGCTGTTAGAGAAGGGGCAGCAGGGGCCAATTGTTCTATTTTTAAAAATAATCTTTAAAAATTAAGTCAAAGCTCCCCCTGTCAAGTTTCCCTCCTCATTTTTCCCAACTTCCCCAATATTGCTTGATTCCCCTTGAAACTACAATTTAAAACACCTCTTAACATCCTATAAAAGGCTCCATTTGTCAAGGTGTTTGATTGTTCAGTTAATAAAGTCAATTTCCTTTAACTAGTTGATTATTTTTTCCTGCTCTCCAGTCTTGAAATATAACACCATGATACTACCCAAGTCTTCCCAATGGGGACCATTTGGGTATAAATAGTTGTTTGGTTGCTCCTTGTCCAGTCCTTTACTGCAAGCATATCCCTTGGAACCAGAGCCAATTCTGGTTCATCTCCTCCTAATTACCTTGACAAGTCATGGAGCCAAGTGATATCAGGCGTATGGTACACTGCCACTCCATTGTCACTAAATCCCCCCATTACAGAGGAGCTGCAGGTCATGGGGGCCAGTCTGCCTGCTCCTTCCTTTTTCCATCCTTTGGCTTCTGTTTTCCTTCTCAGTTATCTTGGAGCTTACTTCATTTTGGGAAAATTCAATCCTCTTTTGGGTTGATACCACCTGATTGGAGAATTATTTCATATGGGGATGGTCTCTGTTCCAACTGGTTCTTTAGTCACAGGGTTGAATCCATCTGCGGCCATACACCTTTTGGGTGGTATGTTTCCGAGGGGATGGGTCCTGACAAAAGTAATTTTCTTACCATGTTATTTGCGCTGTTTGTACTTAACAGCTCATATATGTGGTTTGAAATTCATGTTTTTTATAAATTCTAATTTAAAGTAAGTAGATTATTGCTTTTACCTAGTTTTGTAAGCACTAGGCAAGGGACAGAAACAGCAATTGTGCAAACACAGTATCACAAAACCATCTTTTTGGATGTTTTAGATTGGTTCACAAAACAATACATGTGATTTTGTGTCACAACTTTTGGAGTAGGTCACAATTTGTGCCTCACTCCATTGTGTAGATCATAAAATATAAAAGGAAGGTGGTTTTCATGGATGAAACAGATGGTGTCATTTTTTGCAAGGCACAGGATGTAAAATTAGAGAAAGTATAGTTGTAAGACTTTATTTTTTAAATTGAATTTATTAAATCTTTACCTGCCATTATATCATAATGATGAATTTGATCATACCACAGTTTTCTTTAGATAATTATATTAAAATACCAATCAAAACATTGAAAAATATATACTTCAATTGAAAGGAATAAGTTGCATAATTATGATTAGACACAACACAAAACCACATGAGATTGTGCTTGGTCACATCACAATTCATGCAGATTTGTTTTGTGACTTTTGGAGCAGGGCACAAAATGAGGCAGTTGAAATTGTGTACTGCTCCCTAAAAACACAAACCCAATATGCATGAATTGTGATGTGACATGAAGGTCACAAAATGAATTGTGCTCAACTGACAAAGTCACAAAACCAATTGTGCCAATCAAAACTGGGCCACAAAACCAATTGTGTAGATTTTGGTGCCTGTCCCAACCCTAGTAAGCACCTGATTTCCCCTGATGCTCTTAAGAAGATCTTCAGGTTTGAGCTTTAATGCAAAGACTATCCTCAAAACTCCCAATCTTTATCATTTTTAAACATAATATTTGTTCATAACTTCTACCATAAAAGTCCTCATCAGTGTCTGGTATGTATATTATATCCGCCTATAAATAAAGCACAGCATGAAAAGTAGACAATAAGCTGAAATTCTAAGTAGGTTCCCCTATATTAATCATTCACATTTTCTCTTCAAATCCTTCAAACCTTAGCTTTAAAGCTTTAGGTTCTTTTAAATTTAGCTCATTATTGTCAGGAATATTCCTGACATAAACTATATTGTTACTGGAGTGCAACGCTGGGGGAAAATAGAGGATTTTCCTGTCAAAATGCACAATCTAATCTGGATTTTCCCCCTTTAATTGGGGGGGGATAAAATAAAAAACAAAACAGAACTTGATCAATGCCAGATTGATTTGTCATCCAAGCAGGCACCTGCCACATCTGCCAGCCAGTCCCAGCAGGCCTCCCACCAGCCACCCTGTCAGAAATTGCGCCATTAATGCTATTTTGATATGACCTTTGAATAATGATAGATGCAAAGATTTGACTGGTTCTGCTTTTGAGTTTGGAAATTCCCTGTTTTCTGTAAATGAGTCTGGGCCAATATCCACCCATTCTGGATTATCATACCTTCCCTTGTCTGATCCTGGTATGACCTCATCCCAATGTGACCCCCTCAGCCACTCTGTCTTTCTAATGAGTGATCACTGTCCTTTGTCTACTATTTAAGTAGAATCATTTTTCCTAATAAAGACAAGTTTATCCACATTTGCATTGACTTTAATAATCTTCAAGCTTTTTCCTGTCCTTTATGCCAAAAGGACTTTCATATCTTGTATTCCAGGAAATTAAGGTATGTGCCCTTAATTTTGCCCTGAAGGCTAACCCAGGCTAGCTTCAAACCTCAATTTTTTTTATAAAGATTTCCTGCTGTGTCCTCCTGGATGTTGTCCCCAGGAGCCAAACACAAAAAAATGGTGCTCACTACAGGGGCTGCAAACCACTTGGTTACCCTGTTCCCACGCGCATTCTCTGGTCCTTCTCCCTTTGTTTCTGAAGTACCCAAACAACATAAAGTTTCTGGTCCCCCTCTAAAATAAGACATCACTGATGCCCCCTCAACTCCCATGGTATTGGTTTTGTCCCCCAGGCCTGTGTGGCCCCCCTTCCAGCTTTCTCTCTCAATTACAAGCAAGCTTTTGCTGCCGCCTGCTCCCTACTCTACTCTGGAACTGTGGCAATGCACACTATCCCTGGTCTCCATCCCGGGTATGCTTTGAAAGACCTGTACTCCTTCCTCTTGGACTTTGGTCTCCCCCGCGCTGATGGAGTCCATGGATACAATTGGTGTGTTGGTCAACCAGTTCATTCAACCTGCCCTGGTTCACCATCAACTTGCATTAGGATAACAGAACCAACTTAAAAATGCTGTAGCCACTGCTGTCTCTAACAACCATGCTCAGAATATGGCATATCAAGAATGGTCCCACAGTCTCTTTGTGTGTATTTCCAATAACCAGCGCAACTTGCTGGCCTCTCAGAAGTACTTAACCTCCTCACTGAATTTCCTTTGTTCCTTGCTCCCTGGATACATCAAAGATCAACTATGCAGATTGGATGAGCATAAAGCAGTGTGGCATGGACAAATTGAGGCCTTTCTGCTAAAACACTGCCAGGATTTTGAGACTCAGGTTAGTGAACTTAACTAATTCTGAGAACATATTAATTTGAAATTTGAATTAGTTAGAGCTCATGTTAATAATTGGGGCCGCCATCTGCAGCATCAATATGGTCTGGATAAGGCTGCACTAGGCAACACTCTATATCAAGTACAAAATTATGTGGATGATAGAGTAGCCTCTATTGAGGTGACTCCTCCCACTCCTCCTGTTGAGGCCCCCTCTGACTTTGAGGCCAAAGTATGGGAGGCAGTAGCTGAGCTTAAGGCTACCACTTGGCGTCAATCTTCTGTTCAGAACCCCTGCTCCAGTCAAGCCTATGCCTGACCTTTGTGTTGCTTTGCTCACTGATCAAGTAGCTACTCTGCAAGGCAAAATTGAGTATTTAAGGCAACACCTCTCTAATTCTGAGGACTCATCCTCTGAGTCTGTAGATGAAGAGGAAAATGAAGTTGTTAATACTCCTTCTCATGGCAATCATGGTTGCTGCCCTGGTTTGGAAGGTCAACCCTGGGTCAACTGCGCATGTGCACTAGATCAGCTTGCAGAAGTAACAAATGATGTAGCTGATAGGCAGGACACATTAGAGAGAGGTAAAAACCCTTTCCCGCTTTACCAAGACTATGAATGGACAGGTCATCCCCTTGGTTGTCCAGACCACTTCCCTGACCACCTGCCTCAATGAGATTTCTGGCACCCTATTGGTGCAACAAATTAAGATTGACAATTTTGGAGCTGCTGCCGCCACTACTAGAGATATTAGTGAACAGAACAGTTCTACCTTGGACACTCTAGAGGAAAGCCTTCAACTTCTCTGGGCTAAACAACCTGCTGCTGAATCCAAGTTTGAGGGCAATCCTCACATTAATGTCCTCAACCCAGGTGACAACAGTCAGTTCACTTTATTGTTCATCAATCCCAACTATAATCCTTCCTTCAAGCAGATATTTGATCCCAAAACCTCTACCATTGCTGCCTTTCTAACCATTTATGAAACTGCAATGTTTAGGGCTACTGATGAACTCAAAAAGGAACATATCCTCTCCTGTCTCCATCCCACTTGCCAAGAAGTGGTGGTCCCCAAGCTCCCCTCCATTGTCACTTGATAGGACATGAAATGCCTCCTTATTGAGGAGTTTGGAGGAGATCTCAGCTTGGAGGTCAAGAAGGATGCATTTATCCACATTGCCTTTAAGCCCAAGAAAACCCTGGATGAGTTTGTGGATTGTTTCTACATCAAAGGTGTAAGAGAGGGGGGCTGAACTAACAAAGTCTGGCTCCCATCCTGGTGGGACCAACCACCAGGATTCCATCCAGTGCAAGACTGGGATAGCCTCTCAAAGGGGCCTCCCAAAGGAGACCAGATGTGAAAGGGGAGGGAAGTATGCATCCAAAGCCATGACCAAGGCTCCAGTAAGTAACCACAGAGAGAAATCCCAATTTGAAGGGGTCTCTGCATATGATCCTGGGATTCAGTGCAAGGGGAATAGAAATGATGCTGAAACTGCTGCAGGGGAAGGATTATCCAATTCAGAAGAAGGAGTCTCAGTAGTACTGGATTCTAAAGGGTCAACAATTCTTCAAGATAAGAAGAGAACCAAGGGAACAAACCATAGGATACTGGGTTGGTGGGAACTTGGGTGAGATGTCCAATTAAATTTACAAACAGACCAGGAATAAACTCAGAAGATTGAGAATTCAAGAAAGGTTTGCTCCAAAAGATAGGGTTGGAGGACCAGAACAATAGAGAAATAGGCACCAGTATCCACATAGCCATCTTGTACCAAGGAGACAACATGATTTCAGAAGGGTGCCCTTTTTTGCTAAAACTTCCAGGCGGACAGACCAGGTGCACGGGTAAATAACAGGGAACAATCCAAATTAATATACTTGGAACAACTCCCAACAAAAAACAATGGGCAGGCGGGCAGTTGGGCAGGCAGGCCAGGGAAAACAGGAGTTGGGGACAACAGTGGGTGTTGAGACAATTACCTTTATTATTAAACAAACTTCAAAAATACAAAAAGATTTACAAAATCAGGAGTTTATTCAACAATTGGAATTGGTAAGCAAGAGAACTTACGGCCCATGCTTCCATTTTATGTAAAGGGGGGGTGATAGGACAGGGGGTTATGAAAGGGGCTATTGGAGTGCAATCTAAAGGAGAGCCTATTAAAGACTACTGGCCAATCTTATCCTGGTTTGAGACCAAGAAAAATAGGGCTGCAGGCCCAGATGTAAACTCAGTCCCTCAATTGGCTAGGAGCCTTCTGAAGACTCAGGGTGCACATTTCCCCTAATGCCTTCCTCTGATGTTTCCACCGGAGAGCTCCAAACCCAATTATTTTGGGCCAAGGGACTTCTGGGCCAGAGGAATTGGCAGCCTGAGACACCACTGATTGTGGGATTTAATACCCAATTTCCCTGGGCTGCAGGTTAGACTTTGTAGGCTCCATGCGGCCTGCATTTTTCTGTTAGTCTAGTAGTTGTTTCAGGACCAGGTAACACCAGGACAACAAAAAATCTAGCTGAATTAATGTCTCCTCTGCAGTTGGAGGGGACTCCAATGGAGAAATGGGAACTTCAGCCAGGAAAGCCAACACAAAGTGTTCATCCACTGTATGGGCCAAGTCCTTCAGGTTTTGGAGGGGTTTTGCCTGAATGTGTGCCACTTTTTTTGATGGTCTGGGAAATACATCCCAATCCAGGGCCATTGGTGGGCCACAGAACTTTACAAAAGGCCAACAGTTAATCACCAGTCAGCAGTTAATCCCCCAGGAAGCTTACACGGCTTGTTCAAATGCTTTGAAAGTGAACCAGCTTCTATGCCTATACTTTAAGGCACACAAGGCTTCACTCACTTCCATGAAGAGTATTAAGACACTCTTGGAAGACATGTGTTTGACCCATGGGAGTACAGTGGTACCTGAAAATAAAGCCATTAATGCTGAGACTACCTCTTGTACGCCGCATATTAAGACACTGGGTTCAGGTGGACAGACCAAGAGGCATGATTATCATAACTGTGGCCAAATAGGGCCCCTTTGCGTACTTACATCACTCCTCAATTGGAAGGTTGTGACCCCAAGGAACAGGCAGGAAAAGAGAGGTCAGCTTAGAGACAGAGACACTCTCTGCTGACCAATCTCCCCTGTCTCCCCCTGATCCTCCTTCTGATGAGGAAGCTCCGCCTTCCTCTGGACCAACTATCCTTCACCTATTCCACAATCTTTCCAGTGATTCAGACCCTGAAGATACTGATAGTGAAAATTCTGATAGTTATGGCTATTCTGTTCTGGCTGTTCCAGATACTGTCTCTGTCTCATACAAGCTTTTCTCTGACAAGACCACTACCACTTCTCAAGCACCTTCAAGTGAAGCCAAAGCCATGGTGTCTTGCCCTTACCTAGCTCAAGCTCATCAAAATACCCCATCTTGGTTGATTCTTCTGAGGAAGCAGCCAAGCTAGCTGAAGCTCTCTTCCAAAATGTAACTGTATCTCTTCCACTGAATACTGTATATAAAGAGATTCCTGCCTTAATGTACATGTTAGCTAAAAGGTTGAAGGTGCTAGAGGCTGCGCAAGATGTGGTGGAAGTCTTTCCCCCTTTGGGGAAGATATCACCTGCGTGAAAGTATCAATCCAAAAGGTTAAAATCAAAGCCATCCTGGACACAGGTTCTCCAGTCAATGTAGTATCTTCAAAACTAATGAAGAAACTTAAGCTAGCCCATGACCTCAACTACACTCAGTTGTATGGCACAGCTGGCATGGCACAAACTTGGGCCATTGGTGCCTACTTTGCTCTACCTATGAGGTTTGGGAAACTCCTTATTGCTTCCCCCACTGTAGTCCTTGAGAACAAAAGCTATGACCTCTTGGTTGGTACACAATTTCTCCAAGATTATAACAGAATTGTGAACTTATGAGATGTATGTCTTTTGCTCTTAGGATATGAGGTCCCTCTGATTTTTGAGGAACCTCCGCGCCTCCCAGGAAAACGTCTTAAAACTTGTGTGCTTAGTACCCCACAGGTATCTTCTCTCTCAAGTATAGGACTCACTCCTCCAACATGTGCACCCTCCTCCTTCCTGCCATGCAGAAGAAGGGGTACCTCTTCTTGCCCCAGCGGCTATCAACATTCTTTGGGCTCCCAGGAGGTGATTAATTCTCAGATTTCTTAAAAACTACCTGAAAAGTTGTTCTTGGAACTCTACTCCCCTGAATCTCTAAGCCATAAAGAACCCTGCCTGTGTCCCAGGATTCTAGATTGAACCCAATAAGAGCCTGTATAATTACTTCTTGCCAATCTGACGGCCCTGCCCATACAAGTGACCCAAGGCCAGGTTATAGGTCATGGTCAAATACTGGGGGCAGAAAAAGTGTCATCCCTCTACCCTTTGGAACTTTTAGTAATTTCAATCTACCTGAAGACAATCCTCAGGTTCTCTCCTTGTTCACTGCTGCTGATTTCCCAACTGTCTCCTGTTCAACAAAAGGACGTGTTGGACCTGCTCAATCAGTTCAACAACATCTTTGCCTCTGGACCTACGGACTATGGCCTAGCTAAAAAAGTCATCCATCAGATTGATACTGGGGATATACCCCCATTTTTTGCCAAACCATACCACTGTAGTAGGGTAAAGGATGCTCAGGTATCTAAGGAGCTCAAACAACTACTAGACGCTGGGCTACTGGCTCTTTCCCAAAGTCCTTGAGCTTCCCCGTTACTGATCCTAAAGAAGAAAAATGGAGGACATCACATTGTAGTGGACTATTGTCACCTGAACTCTCTCACTAAGAAATACTTGTACCCCTTTCCCAGAATTGACAATGCTCTCAGACGGCTGAGTGGTTCCAAGTTTTTCTCAGCCATGGATCTTGCCTCTGGATACTAGCAAGTTGACTTATCTCCTGAAAACTGAGAGAAGGCTGCGCTTATTACCTCAGAAGGCCTTTTTGAACCCACTTGTATGCCCCAGAGATTCTGCAATGCCCCTGCTACATTTCAACAGGCTATGGACTCTATCCTACAAGACCTAAAACTCTCTTGTGACCTCGTGTACCTTGATGACATCACTGTATTCAGTGCTACTTTTACCAACCACTTGGAACACCTCAAGGCTGTCTTCATAAAGATTTGTGAAGCTGGCTTGAAACTCAAACCCTCCAAGTGCTCCTTCTCTAAAGAACACCTTGAGTTCTTAGGTCATGAGGTCACTCAAACTGGAATCTGCCCCATTAATAATAAGATGAAAGCCATTGAAAAGATGCTATCTCCCACAACTCTTTGAGAGGTTCAAGTATTCCTTGGTATGATGGGCTACTACCAACAGCTCATATATGACTTTGTTGAACTGAGTGAACCCCTTGTCCAACTGCTTTGCAATGTCCCCTTTGAGTGGACTGACAGCCAGCAACAAGCATTCTAAGCGTTGAAGGCCAAGCTAAAAGAGGATCCTATCTTGGACTATCCTGATTATGATAAAGGTTCATCTTGTATACTGACGCTAGCGGAGTAGCTGTGGGTGCCATCTTAGCCCAGCTTGACAACAAAGGTGTGGATTGACCTGTAGCCTAATCTTCACGGGTCCTTAATAAACACAAGAAGAACTACAGCGTCACTGAAAAGGAATGTCTGGCGGTTCTGCATGCTGTAAAACAGTTCAAGAATTACATCTATGGGGCCCACTTCACAGTGGTCACAGATCACTCCTCCCTCAAATGGCTGCAACAACTAAAGGAGCCTGAAGGTCAACTAGCGTGTTGAAATCTGTGCCTGAAAGGGTACAATTTCACTTTGAAACACCGTCCTGGGGCCTAACATCAGAACGCTGATGGCTTGTCAAGGATGCTATTACTAGCTATCCACCCCACTGACACTGATTGCCTATAAAAATTAATAGGGTACCCTGACTCTTGGACTACTGAGCCAGAAGACATTTGCCTGGCGCTGCAAACCCTATCCAAAGACACTGTAATTCAAGGTAGGCAGCTCTTCAAAAAGGTCAACATTGCATATCTACCCTACATCTGTCCTAGAATGAGGATAGCCATTATCCTCCAAGCTCACATTGACACTGGGCATGGGGGTATAGCCAAAACTCATAACTGGCTATGCAAGAACTTCTACTGGGAAAACATGTGCCTTCTGATCCCTGATGTTCTTGCCTCCTGTCATTTGTGTCAACTCCAACGTCCTTGCCCTTCCCAACACTAATTCAAGCTCATCCCCCCTAAGAATGCTTTCCACAATGTGAGTATTGATGCTGTTGGGTCTTTCCCTTGGTCTAGGTCTGGGTGTTGATTTATCTTAGTTGCCATAGACAATTTTAGCAAATGGGTTAAAGCCAGAGCTACAAAAGATATAACTTCCAAGACCACTGCTAATTTTTTGCTGCAAAATATTTTCTACCAACATGGCTGCCCTCAAGTCCTGCTTTCTGACAATGGCACCAATTTTAATGCTTGTCTCATCACCTCTATTGTCAAAGCTATGGGTACCCACCAATTTTTCTCTGCACCATATAATCCTTAAAATAATGGAACTTTTAAACAAGCCAATTCCTCCCTGATGTCCATAATGAGGAAACTCACGCTCTCTGATGCTACCAATTGGGATATGTTCCTCCCTGCTGCCCTCTTTGCTTACTGACTCAGTAGACACCAAGTAACTGGTCAGTAGCCTTTTGCCATGCTGTATAAGCATGAAGCTGCCACCCCTCAATCTTTGGACCCCCCTTGATTGCAGTTGATGTGTCTGCAAATCCTGAGGCTCATGTTAAAGACTTAACCAATTGTATCATTGACATCCAAGCAACAGCTTATTCCACTGCTTACAAGGTCAAAGCTCTGGAGCTCTCCCCTTTCAATGCTGCTTGAGCCCCCCTCCCTGAGTATCAAATAGGTGACCTGGTTCTCTACTATCAGAATTGTACAGGTGGTAGAGCTCATAAGCTGGATTCCCTCTGGGTTGGGCCCTGTGAAGTCACCTTTAAAAAAGGTGTTGAGTATACCGTGAAATTGCTGTCTTCTGGACGTCATTTTGCCCGTGTTCACTCCAACTTTCTCCACAAATATCAACTCCCAGTGTCCAATCTTGAGGGGGGAGATGTCAGAAATTGTGCAATTAATGCTATTTTGATATAGCCTTTGAATAATGATAGCTGTTAAGATTTGACTGGTTCTGCTTTTGAGTTTGGAAATTCCCTGTTTTCTGTAAATGAGTCTGGGCCAATATCCACCCATTCTGGATTATTGTACCTGTCTATGAATGATCCTGGTATGACCTCATCCCAACATGACCCCCTCAGCCACTCTGTCTTCCTAATTAGTGATCACCATTCCTTGTCTACTATTTAAAGTAGAATCATTTCTCCTAATAAAGACAAGTATATCCACATTTGCATTGGCTTTAATAATCTTCAAGCTTTTTCCTTTCCTTTTTGCCAAAAGGAATTTCACATCTTGTATTCCAGGAAATTAAGGTATGTGTCCTTAATTTTGCTCTGAAGCTAACCCAAGGCTAGCTTCAAACCTCAAATCTTTCCTTATAAAGATTTCCTGCTGTGTCCTCCTGGATGTTGTCCCCAGGAGCCAAACACAATACACCTGCCAGCCCATCCAGCCAGCTGCCATCTTCACACCCACCTGCTTGCCCCCTGTGTCCCAGCCGGCTGCCAGCCACCCACCTGGGTCCCAGGCCCCACTCCCCACTCAATCAGAAGGCACAACTAACCATGGCCAATCAAAAAAGTGCCTGATTATAGGGATAAAATTAGAAAATAATCCCTGCCATTCAGAACAAGGGAAAATCAAAGTTTTAAGTTTGAGCAACAATTCTACCTCAAGCCAAAGTGATTCTGGGTCCCAGACCACATGGTTGGGTCCAGACTCCAGCTAAACCATGCCCTCCAGTATAAAAAAAGATCCTGATGGGTTCTTGAGCCTTTACAACCACATGACCCAATGCTCACCAGAAACTATTGGCTCCAGTCAAGAAATGCCAAACCAACAACAGATTGCAGGAGAACAAGGATTTAGCCATATTCCCAAACCCCAACTCCCAATCCCATCCTCCAAACTTTTGGGATCCCCAATCTCCTGTTCTCATTCCCACTTGCAAAACTTTGCACAGTAGGAAGCAGTATAAATAAAGGATCACTCCTCAGTAATAGCTTGTGCTATTATTGAGTTTAATACCCCCAATAAAGCTAATACTACTTAACATCTTTAAGTCTCTTTAACTAGTTTGCCCCAGCCAACTACCTCCAATCCAAGGAAGATGAATCATCTCATCTTCACAGCTGTGCTTACAGCTTGCCTTGGCATTGGAGGATATCAACAGTGACCAGAGTTCTTTGGCCCTTCACCAGAAGGGCTAGGTCCTGGCTACCCTATGATCCTGGACAACTCAACTCTTCTAACACTGGTTCCTGGCCTCCCCTTGTATCTCCACACTCCACCCTGTTTATTGTGGTGTATACCTCCATGCACTATGTGCTGATCTACTTTGCGGGGAGATTTGGGAGATACACATCCACATCAAGGTCTTCTGGTGATTCATGACCATCTATCTGATTTTCACTACCTTAACTGGCTTCATTTCTCCAATCTTCTGTCATATCTTCTTCAAGTAGTGCCTACAATGTCTGAGTACTACAATTATGTTTTGATTCACTCTGTATTCAACTTGATTATTTTCTCCAATGAATTGACTTTAAATTTGAAGATTTCTGTTAAAATTTTAAAACTTAAGTATCTGGGCACTGATCATCTGGCTTGTTGCCACCATTTCTCTCCATAAAGAAATTTTTCCCTGTTTATGTCCAGGTATTCTAATGGAGAATATCCTGGTATGGATATACCTTTAGTCAAAGACAGATCTTTTTTCAACACATTTTCTTACATGATTTGTTTAGGACTATTAAATACTTTGGCACCTTTTGTTACTATTATAAGCTTTTGGATGGACTTTTAAACATCCTTTTGCAAGCAGTACCTACAATTATATATCTGTTTAGCTTAACCCCCAATGCTCTTCATTGTATAGCCTATAATCTTGAACCATACTTGGCAAGCCCCTAAAATTTAGTTTTTTTACTGGGGGTATTTAACTTCTGCATCTTTAGGAACCAAGCCTGTTTCTGGAACTACAGCTTCTTCCTTCTCTGATTATTACTGACATTGTGTCATTTCTGGATAATTATATATGGTATATATTCCTTCATGAAATTATCAGGTAAATGAAATAGCTGATTTCAACCCTGGTTCCTCTGTTTCTGATCTCCTCAAGCCTTTATCCCCTTGCCACAACCATCTTTTCAACTTGATCTGGGGAATACCTTGTCTGGAATTACTTTACCCTCTCTAGATAGATAATGTCTTATCAGTGATTTTTTATGTATGGGTATGGTGTCAGCCCCAGTGGTGAAATTGTCACCAGCCTTAAGCCATCTGCCCCTGCCCATAGGATTGAGGACATGTTCCTGAGTGGGTGGGTTCCTGGAATTTTCCCTTCCATTTAATGCTGCACCTGGTTGGTTGGGGTTATTCTCCCTGGTGTTTCCATATTAACTACTTGTCTTTGGGGATTAGGCCATTGCTTTTATTTAATATATGATTGCTAATATGTGTACCTGAGGGTTAAAAGTTGATTGACATTCATTATTGGTAGTGGAGGGAATTTGGAGCATTGCAATCAGGTTCAGATCAGATTTAAGCCCTCAATTTTTTGAGTGAAAAAGGTGTCTGTTTTTGGTTTCTGGATAGATTTTTTACCATCATATTGGCTCTGGGTAATTAAAATTCTCCCTGGAAATTCATTGATTATTTCTGAATTCATTTTGAGGCTTGATCTGGATCTCTTGTTATTTGATTTATTTGATAATACCTTAATGCTATTGGTACCAACTTTAGTTATAGATACACTTTATGAAAAAATTGCAGATAGAGAAAGTGTATAGCTTGGGAATTTTAATCATTTACTGAAGAAGAGAACAGGTTATACATCTTTTTGATAGGGCACTAGAAGGTGTCCCAGAAAATAAAGTACTTTTAGTTTGATTTATGTGCAAAGAGGGGTGATTCTAATAGGACACCATTAATGGAGAACTACTGGTGATAACAGGTAGTGCCTGTCAGGAATGACAATTTGGTTGCTCCTAAATCTCAAAATACGGAACAAGAGTCAAACCCTGGACAAAAACCTTTGTGGACTGCCAGACCCATGGGCTGGGAACCCAATAACCCACTACTGATTGATAAAGTTGTTGCCAGCCCGCCAGGACCCAAACCCTTAGCTGTCCTGCAGAATTCTGCAAGCAAACTGCCAGTGCAAGATTCTAAGAATTTCCCTGAGGTGCCAACGCCTGACATCGGTGGTTTTCTTGATAAAATGCACAATTTTCTCCATGAGAATTATTCCAAACTCCCCCAAAGTCACAGGGGAGGCACTAAACCTGAAAAGACACCCAATACCCAAATCAACAAACAGAAGGATTTGAAGCCTTCTCATCCCAAAGCAGCCAGTGGCAAACCACCAGTGCCAAGCACCACACTGCCATCTGAGACCCCTGATGCCAACCAGGAAGTGAAGCCTGGCAGTGTGGTATAAATATCTGCCAGACCAAGATCAACCCACATCATCATTTTTAAATAAAGGTTATGAGATATTGGTTTCCCCAATTATTGCTGTATTTTATTCTTGTCATCTGCCAGTTAACTCAAAGATCATCTGATCCCCTGCCAGCCCAACAGCTACGTACTGCCTGCCAGGTGCTCCCTTTGGTCCTGTTCATTTCACAGAGTACTCCTTAAAGCCTGAGTACAAGGACTACACCTCCAACTGCATACTATCCTGGGATCCCTTGGCCAGAACTACAGAGTTAACCAGATACAACCAAGAAGGCCCTTGGTACGTTACCAAACCTCGCCTGTTCAGAGATAAATAAAATTTCTTTCCTGCCTATCAAATGGACATGGAGCCATCTGTCACCCCCAAACCAACGCCTGTCTCCGCCGCTGAGCTCCCACTGAACCATACCAACAAGCTTTTGGAATTGTATATAAAACTCTCACAGGAGTAATAGATACTATTGTCTCTGCTGCCAGTCCGTGGTTGTGTGTGGGCAAGTCAATGTCCTACCTCATTAAGTTAGCACCAATTCTTTGGTGGGCCCTGCCCACCCAGTCTGCAATCTGCCAGTTCCCAAATGCTAGCAAGCTGGCCAATCAGGGTTGGTTCCCTGAAATTATGACAATCTATTTTAAACCTGGTACCCTGAGCCCTAAGATGTTGATTATTCTTGGGACATCTTTTTTTCTGTAATGATAATCACTTATTACACATTTTTGATGACCAAGAACCTAATTTCTTCCGCGTGAAAGAATGCAAATGTGAACCAAACAACCCCAAGAAATCTGACCCCGCCGCCAAAACCACCAAAGAACCTTCCTCTCAGGTTCAGAATGTGATAGTCAACCAATCCTTCACCAAAGTGGAGATGCCCCAGATGTGAAAACTCACTCTGAAAGAGGCCTGCCGCCCCATGCCAGTGCTCTAACTACATTTTCAAGCCAATGCCCCGTCCTATTCCAGTGACACCAAAAAGGTGCTTGGAGTAGCTGCCATGCTATCAGGAGACGCCCTTGATTGGTTTGACAAAACCACCACCAAAGATGTAGAATTCTGCCTAGATTATGCCAAGTTTGAAGCCAAGTTGATGGCCACAGAGGAAGACCGCAACACCAGATACTATGCCCTGAACTCCTTGTTGGAAATCCAGTAAGGCGCCTGTCCTATCTAAGCGTACATTGAAAAATTCCTAAAGTTAAAGACCCACACCCAACTGGAAGACAAACTGGCAGCCACTATCTTCCAAAAGGGAGTCAACCTAGCAATGAAGGACCTGTTGAAGCATCACCCGCCTACCCTCAACCTAGACAATCTAGTTCCCCTGTGCAAGGGCCTTAGAATGAACCAAGAGAATGCTGGCCTCTCCCAGACCCGCAAAACCAAGCACCAACCCCCAACAGAACGGGAATGTCACCTGAAGAGCTCCAACAACACTACCGCAAAGGACTCTGTTTCCACTGCCATGAGGCAGGCCACTTGACCAGAGCCTTCCCTAAGAAAAACACTGCCCCAATCTCACTGGCGCAAATAAACACTTCTTCCCAGTCTTACAAATTTATCCAAGTGTCCATAGAATTAGTGGGAAACAAGAGCCAGATTAAAGCTTTTACTGATATGGGAGCTGATGAAAGCTTCATTGACACTGACCTGGCAAAGGAGCTAGGCTTGACAGCTTCAGAGCGTAGCCTACAAGTTGTCATGGGAAACAGCTCTTTGGACACTGGCTATGAGTTTTAACAAGAACTCCTGTTGACAATTGGACATAATGTGTACCTGTTGTCCCTGATTTTCTTGCCAGGACTACCCCACCCCCCTTATACTGGGCAACTCCTGGTCCAACAAGCATGGCCTGATCCTGAACTATTGCAAACAAACTGCCATGTTGGTCCAACCTGAATCTTGTGACACTGTCCCATTTTGCATAAGCCATGGCCAAACCACTACCAACATACTCTTAACCATAAAGATGGAACCTAGCGTGGGAACCTTACCTACCCCCTTCAGAAATGGGACCATGTGTTTAGTGAATAAGAAGACACAAAACTACCCAGCCATTCAATCTAAAATCACGCAATAGACCTGTTACCAGGAAACCAACTTCACCATGGCCCCATCTATAGCTGCAACCACCGCAAACAAGTAGCCTTGAAAGCATACCTGGATGATATGACAAAAAAGGGTTTCATCCAAGTGTCAAAAGCCTCCTGCTTGTCACCCATGCTGTTTGTAGGGAAAAAAGATGGTGGGATGTGTCCATGCGTAAACTACCAGAAGCTGAATGACATTACAGTGAAGAACCACTACCTCATCCCTTGTGCTGACAGCCTCTGTGATGTACTGACTGGAGCCCAGGTGTACTCAAAAATTGACCTTATAGATGTGTTCAATCAAATCCAAATCAAGGACGGAGACAAATGAAAAAATAGCCTTCAAAACCCAATATGGTTTTTACAAGTACCTAGTAATGCCATTTGGCCTGTGCAACGCCCCCAGCACTTTCCAAAGGATGATTAATACTGTCCTAGGGGAATATCTTGACCAATTTTGTGTTGCATAATTGGACAACATCCTCATCTACAGCAAGTTACACAAAGAGCACTTCCAACACCTGGACCTGATACTGAAATAAACTCTCCCAAGCCAACCTCCACGCCAAACTTAAGAAATGTGAATTCTTTCAGACTGAGGTCAAATTACTGGGATATATGGTGAAGACTGGCGGTTTTGCTATGGCACAGGACAAAGTAGAAGCAATAACAGCTTAGCCGGTATTCAAATGCAGAAAGGATGTGAGAAGTTTTTTGGGCCTGGCAAATTATTGCAGGGATTTCATCCAAAGATTTTCTCACATTACTCTGCCCCTGACCCTCCTTTGTTCTGATAAGGTCACCTTTGCTTGGACTGACAAGTGCACATCAGCATTTGAGGCCCTAAAACTTGAGTTCACCTCTGCACCTGTCCTGGCAATGCCTGACCCATCCAAGTCATTTGTACTGGAAACCAACATGTCCAACTTTGAGGTGGGTGGGGTCCTTCTTCAGGAAGGAGGTGATAGTATGCTACATCCTGTAGCATATTACTCCAAGAAGATGCTGTCTACAGAAGGAAACTACTCAATCTACAACAAGGAGATGCTCACAATAATGAAGACCTTGAAGCATTGGCGCTGGTATCTATGTGGCGCTGAATTCCCAGTAAAAGTCCTAACTGACCACAAGAACTTGGTTCACTTCTTTAAACCCAGACAGTTGAACCAGAGACAGGCCAGATGGGCTCTAGAACTGGCCAACTACACCCTGAAATTAATTACAAACCTGAAAAAGTTAACATAGTACCTGACGCACTGAGAAGAAGAGCAGATATGATTCCCACCACAGCTGAGACCAAGTACCACAACATCCACGTACTCCTTGACCCCGCCAGACTAGGCATCTAACTGATGTACATGAAGATCATGGCCTGCAAGCCTGACATAACTGAGGTGAATAAATTAGACAAGTATTCAGCGGAACTCATTGCCAACTTGATCTCAGACCCAGATAGCCATCATTACAAGAAGGGATTCTTATTGAAAGGAACCACCCTGCTATTACACAACCGGATCTATATACCAGAAGGTGAAACAAGGACCAAAGTACTCATAGACTATCACAACTCAGAGGTGGCTGGCCACCCTGGCAGACTCAATACAATCCAAGGAATCAAGAAGAAAGATAATTGGCCCCAACTGGACAAAGACGTGGCTGCCTACATCAAAGGCTGTGAGACATGTGGAAGGACCAAACCCCGTAGATCCAAACCTGAAGGCTTTCTAAGACCACTAGACATACCAGCAGGACCCTGGCAGTCCATTTCAATGGATTATATTGTGGAACTTCCCCCTTCTAATTTGTTCAATGCAATCCTAGTCATAGTAGATAGAATCACTAAAATGTCCTATTTTGTCCCTACCACCACCCACTGCACTGCTGCAGAGACAGCTAGACATTTCCACAACCACATCCAAACCCACCATGGCACTCTGGCAGAAATCATCACTGACAGAGGCCCCCAATTCACCTCCAACTATTGGACTCAGGTGATGAAGGACTTGGGAGTAAAGTGCTGTGTATCAACCTCCTATCACCCACAGACCAACGGCCAGACTTAACAAGTGAACCATTTAATTGAACAATACCTACAATGGTACGCCAACTCCAACCAAGATAACTGGGCTGAGATGCTACCCATGGCATAGTACGCCTACAACAGCAAACCATGCATCTACTGGATTGTCCCCTTTCAAAACCAACTACAGGGTTGACCCCAAATGGGACCCTAGCATTGGAAACAAGGAAACTAACCCATCTGGATGTGCCTGGATTGAACAGATCCACGACATCCAAACTATATGCCTAGTAAACCTGAACCAAGCAGTACAGACATAAAAGGCCTTTGCTGATCAAAAACAGACCCCTGTTAAACCCCTCCAAGTTGCAGACAAGCTCTATTTGGACTCCCAGAACGTGCCCCTGCATGTGCCTTGCAGAAAATTAGCTCACAGAAGAAGCAGGCCACACAAGATCACCAGGCTTATTGGAGAAGTTGCTTTCAAGTTAACCTACCCCCCACGTGGAAAATCCATAATGTGTTCTACTGTGCCTTGCTGTTCAAAAAAGACAGAAACTCCCTTCCCCACCAGAATATCAAGTCTAGCCCCCGCCAATTGGGAAGGACCACTCAATCAAGTATAAAGTTGAGTACATCCACGGCAACCAAGTCTACTACAAGACCCCCCAGTACTATGTCAAGTGGTTAGGCTACCCCCCAGAAGAAAGAACCTGGAAACCCTTGAGCAACCTAACCAATGCCAAACAGGCCATCCAACAATAACTTGGGAAGAAGGCCCTGGAAGGGGGACTTTGGGGAGAAGAAGGGGATGATGTCAGGAATGACAATTTGGATGCTCCTAAATCTCAAAATACAGAACCAGAGTCAAACCCTGGACAAAACCCTTTGCGGACTGCCAGACCCATGGGTTGGGAACCCAATAACCCACTAATGATTGATAAAGTTGTTACCAGCCCGCCAAGACCTAAACCCATAGCTGTCCCACAGGATTCTGCAGGCAAACTGCCAGTGCAAGATGCCAAGAATTTCCCTGAGATGCCAACACCTGACACCAGCGGTTTGCTTGTTAAAATGCACAAGTTTCTCTATGAGAATTATTCCAAACTCCCCCTAAGTCCCAGGGGAGGCACTGAACCTGAAGAGACACCCAATACCCAAATCAAAGAACAGAAGGATTTGAAGTCTTCTCATCCCAAAGCGGCCAGTGGCAAACCGCCAGTGCCAGGAGCCACACTGCCATCTGAGACCCCCAATGCCAACCCGCCCAAGCCCAGAAAACCCAACCAGGAAGTGAAGCCTGGCAGTGTGGTATAAATATCTGCCAGGCCAAGATCAACCCACATCATCATTTTTAAATAAAGGTTATGAGATATTGATTTCCCTAATTATTGCCGTATTTTATTCTTGTCATCTGCCAGTTAACTCAAAGATTATCTGACCCCCTGCCAGCCCAATAGCTATGTACCGCCCGCCAGGTGCTCCCTTTGGCCCTGTCCATTTCACAGAGTACTCCTTAAAGCCTGAGTACAAGGACTACATTGCCAACTGCATACTAGCCTGGGATCCCTTGGCCAAAACTACAGAGTTAACCAGATACAACCAAGAAGGCCCTTGGTACGTTACCAAACCTTGCCTTTTCAGAGATAAATAAAACTTCTTTCCTGCCTATCAAATGGACATGGAGCCACCAGTCACCCCCAAACCAATGCCTGCCTCCGCCGCTGAGCTCCCACTGGACCATACCAACAAGCTTTTTGGAATTGTATATATTACTCTCACGTGAATAATAGATACTATTGTCCTGCTGCCGGTCTGTGGTTGTGGGTGCGCAAGTCAATGTCCTACCTCATTAAGTTAGCACCAATTCTTTGGTGGGCCCTGCCCACCCAGTCTTCAACCTGCCAGTTCCCAAACGCTAGCAAGCCGGCAAATTAGGGTTGGTTCCCTGACAGTGCCATTGCTAGGGGGTTTATATTCAAATTGTCCTAATTAGTGAATAGTTTGATTTGATTCAGAGCTAATTTATGAGGGATCAGGCTTTTTGCCATATTTGCTAATTTAGCGCTGTTTCTGAACCCCAGGTCATTAGCTAAGGTACTGCTTTCTCACTGGGGTCTGTTAATTTACACAAATTTCCTGAAGGGTTTAAAGCCTGGATATAGGCCAGCTGCTTGTAGGGAAGAAATTTTTTCCCATAGAGAAAAATATTATCACCCATAACACCAAGCTATTCCTCCCAAAGAAAGGTGTTTAACACACATTCATTAGTCCCTGTCAAGACTTTTGGGTCTTTAAAAATTATTTTTTATTTTTAATCTGGCTAGATATCTTGGCAGGTTGTTTGTATTGCATGGATCTTTATGGCTAAATATTTCTGTCCTATTGTTAATGGTAGTGGTGATTAACAGTGACTAGCTGAGTTCCTTCCAAAGATGTCAAAAACCAACTTATCATTGTTTCTACCAACATTGGTTTAGGATATACTAAAGATGCTCCTGGGGATAAAAAGATAGTCTTGTATGCTTTGAGTAATGTTATCCCTAAAGTTGATGAATTTTTGAGTAGCAAACCTCTCAAGTTACCTAGTTTTGATCCATTACTTATCTTTGATGATAATTTAATTTCAGCCATGGGGATCAAACCCAGTTTTGTAGCTTCCTGTTTGTCCTTGCTGCTAAGATTAACCAAAAAGTCAATATCTTAAATGTGGGGCTTATTTTTAAATTTTCTATCTCCAACCACCAAATAAATGCCTTAAATAAGCAGATGACGTTGATAAATCTATCTTAACAAGAGTCACCACAAAGCTGTTAAACCGCTGTTTGAGCTCCCAAGAGCTGTGTTGAGCATATTGGGTTATTGCTGGTATGTTCAAAGCTACAGATAGATATTAGACTAGCCAATGTACTCTACCTAATCCTATGCAAGAGCACTACAGACTACAATAGAATAGAACTTTGAAGATAATCACGTTTATTGAAGCTGGAGTACAATCTAGCCAGAGGCTGCAATCTATCCAGGTGTAACTAAGAACTTGTTGTTATCCTTTCAGGTGCATTTATCAATATATACTGCAACAACCCCTGTTCTTGTCCTTTCAGAAAGTTATCAGTGGCTACCTTTGCAATAGGTCCATCTTTGCTGGCTGTGCCTATTCTGATTGGCTATCCTTGGCACGTGTGCTGCTACTGGCCCTAACAAGGCATACATGGTAATTCAGCTACAGCCTATGCTCTTCTTGAGCTAGCCCACTGTCATTTATTGATTGGCTGTATCTTAAACGCCTATTATTGTGCTGGGAAACTACGCCGTATTTAGTTGACGCTTATAAATGGTCCCTAATCTGTCCTCTAACATTGGAAGGTAGAATTCTGGTATTCCATTTTCAGGGCTTAATCAGTTATCTTTTTTGGCAACCAAGCCTTCTGCTTATTAATGCAATAGGTTGAGTTGAGGATTATACACCATATAATAGCTAACTCAATCCAATATTGACTCGTACATTATTTACCGTGTAATGTTGACCCAAACCAATAAGGAACCCAATTATACACTGTGTAATGCTGATCCAAACTTGGTATTTCCTAGCCATTTTCATATCAATTGTTTGATATGACTCTATACGCCCATCAGGCTGTGTGGGACTGAGTTGATACAATGTCCAGTAGGGTGTAATGGGAGATACACAATTGATGATCTTATGAGTATATGGCGTGTAATCAGTGATAATCATTATATTGGCTAACAGTTATACAGTGCATAATAGCTACATCAATTATAATAAACTAGTAATATACAGTGTATAATCATTACATATTGGAATGATGATCTGTGATAATATAGTGTATAATTGTTGCATCTATTATAATAAACTAGCAATTATATGGAGATATTTGTCATATCTATTATAATAAACTAATTATTATACAGCATACAATTACTACACTTAATAAAATGATAACCAAGTGATAATACAATGTGTAACTAATAAAGATCTATGTTTAATGATTAGCCTGATTATTTGTGGTTAATCAGCCTAATCTCACAATGGCCACAGTCTATCACTTGATTTTTACTCTTAAGTGTAGATATTCCATTGCTGTGTGAAAGTCCAATATGGTGTATCTCATTGATGGAGTCCCATAATACTCTTGGTGAAATATGAATTGAAAAGGTGATGCTCCATCCAACTTCTCAGTGAATTGGATATTAATTGAGCTGTATCCTGTCTATCAATGGTGTGTTTCCCAGAGCTAATCCTTTTTAATCTATTTCTGGAAGTGAGGGGTACATCATAGTATTTCCAAATGGTTACACTTGTATTAATTATGAAGGTGTTCTAATCAACCAATTATGATCAATCCAGAATGTCACAAGTGCCTTTTGAATAGGGAAACCCTATTTTAATACCTGCCATGCTTCAAATACTATTATGCTAATCAATAACTTTATGAACCTATTATATAGTGTCTATAATAGAGGTTTATATTCTAATGGGGCTACATCTATTTTTTGTGGCCATTGTGATGGGGAAAGGAATCTGTAAACCCTGATTAATCAGGATTTCCTGACCACCCCTATCACCCAAAATCCAAAAGCTTAGTAGAAAAACTGCATGGATCCCTAGTTGAAGCATTAATTCAATTTTTTCAACAGCCATATGCTCTTATAAAACATGCTCTCAACTGCATTGATGGGTTTCTGCACTCAAGTGGATTGAAGCACAGGTGCCGTATTTGGCTCCTGGGGACAACATCCAGGAGGACACGGCAGGAAATCTCTATAATGAAAGATTTGAGGTTTGAAGCTAGCATTGGGTTAGCCTTCAGGGCAAAATTAAGGGCAAATACCTTAATTTCCTGGAAAACAAGATATAAAAGTCCTTTTGGCAGAAAGGACAGGAAAAGCTTGAAGATTATTAAAGCTAATGCAAATGTGGATAAACTTCTCTTTATTAGGAGTAATTATTCTACTTTAAATAGTAGACAAGGGACGGTGTTCACTCATTAGAAAGACAGAGTGGCTGAGGGGGTCACGTTGGGATGAGGTCATACCAGGATCAATCACAGACAAGTGTGATAATCTGGAATGGGTGGATATTAAACCAGACCCATTTGTGGAAGGCAAGGAATTTCCAAACTTGAAGGCAAACCCAGCCAAATCTTCACAACCATCAATATTTGAAGGACATATCAAAATAGCATTAATTGCACAATTTACAGCATCTCCCCCCTCAATATTGGACACTGGGAGTTGATATTTGCAGAGAAATTTGGAGGAAATGCGGGAAAAAGGACGTCCAGAAGACAGTAGTTTCACAGTATACTTGACACCTTATTTAAAGGTGACCTCACAGGGCCCAACCCAGAGAGAATACAGCTTATGGGCTCTACCACCTTTACAATTCTGGTAGTAGAGAACTAGATCACCTACTTGATACTCAGGGAGGGGGGCTCTAGCAGCATTGGATGGGGAGAGCTCCAGAGCTTTGACCTTGTAAGCAGTGGAATAAGCTGTTGCTTGGATGTCAATGATACAATTGGTTAAGTCTTTAACATGGGCCTCAGGATTTGCAGACACATCAAATTCGATCAAAGGGGGTCCCAAGATTGAGGGGGTAGCGGTCTCATGTCCATACAGCATGGCAAAAGGGGACTGGCCAGTCACTTGATGTCTACTAAGTTGGTAAGCAAAGAGGGCAGCAGGGAGGAACATATCCCATTTGGTAGCGTCAGAGAGCGTGAGTTTCCTCATTATGGACACCAGGGAGGAATTGGCTCGTTTAACAGTTCCATTAGTTGAAGGGTTATATGGTGCGGAGAAAGATTGGTGGGTACCCATAGCTTTGACAATAGAGGTGATGAGACAAGCATTAAAATTGGTGCCATTTTCAGAAAGCAGGACTTGAGGGCAGCCATGTTGGTAGAAAATATCTTGCAGCAAAAAATTAGCAGTGGTCTTAACATTTATATCCTTTGTTGCTCTGGCTTCAACCCATTTGCTAAAATGGTCTACAGCAACCAAGATAAACCAACATCCCAACCTAGACCAAGGGAAAGGCCCAACAGCATCAATACTCACTGTGTGGAAGGCATGCTTTGGAGTGATGATTTTGAACTGGTGTTGGGACAGGCAAGGGCGTTAGAGCTGACAAGGATGGCAGGAGGTAAGAACGTCTGGAATTAGGAGGCGCATCTTCTCCCAATAGAAGTTTTTGCACAACCAGTCATGCGTCTTTGCTATGCCATCATGGCCAGTGTCAATATGTGCTTGGAGGATAATGGCTATCCTCATGCTAGGGCAAACATAGGGTAGGTAGGCATTTTTAACCTTTTTGAAGAGTTGTCTATCACAAATTATAGTGTCCTTGGATAGGGTCTGTAGTGCCAAGCGGATGTCTTCTGGCTCAGTGGTCCAAGAGTCAGGATACCCTATTAACTTGTATAGACAATCAGCGTCAGCAGGATGGATAGCTAGGATTGGCATTCTTGATAGGCCATCAGCATTCTGAGTTGGGCCCAAGGACAGTGTATCACAGTGAAATCATACCCTTGTAGACGCAGAGCCCAAATGCTAGTTGACTTTCAGGTTCCTTTAGCTGTTGTAGCCATTTGAGGGAGGAGTGATCTGTGACTACTGTGAAGTGGGTCCCATAGATTTAGTGCCAAAACTATTTCACCGCATGCAGTACTGCCAAACATTCCTTCTCAGTGACGCTGTAGTTCTTCTTGTGCTTATTGAGGACCCTTGATAAGTAGGCTACAGATCAATCCACGCCTTCATTGTCAAGTTGGGCAAGGATGGCCCCAACAGCTACTCCACTAGTGTCAGTATACAAGATGAACTTTTTATCATAATCAAGATAGACTAAGATAGTAGCCTCCTTGAGCTTGGCCTTCAGTGCTTTGAATGCTTGTTATTGGCTGTCAGTCTGTTCAAAGGGGACGTTGCAAAGCAGTTGGACAAGGGGTTCACTCAGTTCAGCAAAGTCAGGTATGAACTGTTGGTAGTAGCCTTTCATACCAAAAAATACTTGAACCTCTTGAAGATTTGTGGGAGGTAGCATCTTGTCAATGGCCTCCACCTTGTTATTCATGGGGAAGATTCCAGTTTGAGTGACCTCATGACCTAAGAACTCAAGGTGTTCTTTAGAGAAGGAGCACTTGGAGGGTTTGAGTTTCAAGCCAGCTTCACAAATCTTGATGAAGACAGCATTGAGGTGTTACAAGTGGTCAGTAAAAGTAGTGCTGAATACAGTGATGCCATCAAGGTACACAAGGACACAAGAGAGTTTTAGGTCTTGTAGGATGGAGTCCATAGCCCGTTAAAATGTGGCAAGGGCCTTGCAGAGCCTCTGGGGCATACAAGTGGGCTCAAAAAGGCCTTCTGAAGTGATAAGCGCAGCCTTTTCTTGGTCTTCAGCAGATAAGTCAACTTGCCAGTATCTTGAAGCTAGATCCATGGCTGAGAAAAACTTGTAACCACCCAGCTGTCTGAGGGCATTGTCAATTCTGGGCAAAGGGTACAAGTATTTCTTAGTGAGAGAGTTCAGGCGGCGGTAGTCTATTACAATGCTTTTCCGCCATCTTTCTTCTTGAGAATCAGTAAGGGGAAGCCCAAGGACTTTGTGAAGAAGCCAGTAAACCAGTGTCTAGTAGTTTATTGAGTTCCTTAGACACTTGTGCATTCTCCACCCTACTACAGCGGTATGGTTTGGCACAAAAAGTAGGTATATCCCCAGTATCAATCTGATGGATGACTTCTTTAGCTAGGCCATAGTCAGTAGGTCCAGAGACAAAGATGTTGTTGAACTGATTGAGCAGGTCCAACACGTCCTTTTGTTGAACAGGAGAAAGTTGGGGAAATCAGCAGCAGTTAATAAGGAGAGAACCTGAGGATTGTCTTCAGGTAGATTGAAATCACTGAAAGTTCTGAAGGGGTAGAGGGAGGCCACCTGTTCTGCTCCCAATATACAATCATGCCCTACAGCCTAGCCTTGGGCATCTGCATGGGCAGAGCTTTCAGGTTGGCAAGCATTAATTGTACAGGCTCTTTGTGGGTTCAATATAGAATCCCAGGACACAGGTGGGGCTCTGTACAACTTAAGGATTAAGGTGAGTAAAGTTCCAAGAACAACTTTTCAGGTAGCTCAAAAGAAATCTGGGAATCAATCACCACTTGAGAGCCCAGGGGGATGGTGATAGCTGCTGGTGCTAGCAGAGGCATCCCTTCTTCTGCAGGGCATGAAGGAGGAGGGGTACACATGTTGGGGGAGTGAGTCCTATACTTGAGAGAGAAGATACCCGTGAGGTACTCAAGCACGCAAGTTTTAAGACGTTTTCCTTGGAGGCACAGAGGTTCCTCAAAAATCAAAGGAACCTCATATCCTATGAGTGAAAGGTATCCATCTTGTAAGTTTACAATCCCATTATATTCTTGGAGGAATTGAGTACCAACCAAGGAGTCATAGCTTTTGTTTTAGAGGACCACAGCAGGGGAAGCAATAAGGAGTTTCCCAAACCTCATGGGTAGAGCGGAGTAGGCACCAATGGCCTGTGTTTGTGCCATGCCAGCTGTGCCATACAACTGATTGTAGTTGAGGTTGGGGGCCAGCTTAAGTTTCTTCATTAGTTTTGAAGATACTACATTGACTGGAGAACCCGTTTCCAGGATGGCTTTTATTTTAACCTTTTGGATTGATACTTCCACGCGGGTGGTATCTTTCCCAAAGGGGGGAAAGACTTCCACCACATCTTGCGCAGCCTCTAGCACCTTCTACCTTTTAGCTAACATACACCTTAAGGCAGTAATCTCTTTATACACAGTATGCAGTGGAAGAGATACAGTTATGTTTTGGAAGAGAGCTTCAGCTAGCTTGGCTGCTTTCTCAGAAGAATCAACCAAGATGGGAATTTGATGAGCTTGAGCTAGGTAAGGGAAAGCCACCATGGCTTTGGCTTCACTTGAAGGTGCTCAAGAAGTGGTGATGGTCTTCTCAGAGAAAAGCTTGTATGGGACAGAGAGTTTCCAGAACAGCCAGAACAGAATAGCCATAACTATCAGAATCTTCACTATCAGTATATTCAGGGTCTGAATTACTGTAGATATTGTGGAATAGGTGAAGAATAGTTGGGCCAGAAGAAGAGGGAGCTTCCTCATCAGACAGAGGATCAGGTGGAGACGGGGGAGATTGATCAGCAGAGAGTGTCTCTGTTTATAAGCTGACCTCTCTTTTCCTGCCTGTTCCTTGGGATCACAACCTTCCAATCAAGGATTAGTGCATGTATTCAAGTGGTGCACAATTTGGCTACAGTTAAGGCAACCTTGCCTCTTTGCTTGTCCATCAGCACACAGGGTCATTATGTGCGGCGTACAAGAGGTAGTCCCAGCATTGCTGGCTTTATTTTACATACCACTGTACCTCCATGTGCCAAATGCATGTCTTGTAGGAGCTTCTTAATGCTCTTCATGGAAGTGAGCAAAGCCTTGTGTGCCTTAAAGTGTAGGCATACAAGCTGGTTCACCTTCAATGCATTTGAACAAGCCGTGTATGCTTCCTGAGGAGTTAACTGTCAACTGGTGATTAACTGCTTGCCTTCAATGTAAAAACTATCTACAAACTCAGCCAGTGTTTCCTTGGGCTTGAAAGTGATGTGCATAAATGCATCTTTCTTGACCTCTAAGCTTAGATCTCCTCCAAACTCCTCAATAAGGAGGCACTTCATGTCCTCCCAAGTGACAATGGAGGGGAGCTTGGGGGCCACAACTTCTTGGCAAGTGGGATGGAGACAGGTGAGGATGTGTTCTTTCTTAAGCTTGTTGGTACCCCTTTGCATTGCAGTTTCATAAATGGTTAGAAAGGCGGCAAAGGTAGAGGTTTTTGGATCAAATATCTGCTTGAAGGTTGGTTTGTAGTTTGGGTAAATAGACAAGGACAAGGACTGACTGTTCTCACCAGGGTTGAGGACGTTAATATGAGGGTTGCTTTCAAACTCAGATTTTGCAGCAGGTTGTCTAGCCCAGAGGAGTTGAAGGCTTTTCTCTAGAGTGTCCAAGGTAGAGCTGTTCTGTCCACTAATATCCCTAGAAGTGGCGGCAGCAGTCCCAAATTTGTCAATCTTGATTTGTTGTACTGCCAAAGTGCCAGCAATCCCATTGACACAAGTAGCCAGAGAAGAGGCCTGAGCACCCAAGGGGGCAACTTGTTCATTTAGGGTCTTGGTAAAGTGGGAGAGGTTTTGGACCTCTCTTTCCAATGTGTATTGCCTATCAGCTACATCATTTGTTACTTCTGCAAGTTGATCTAGTGCACACGCACAGTTGACCTGGGGTTGACCTTCCAGACCAGGGCAACAACCATGATTGTCATGAGCGTGAGTATTAACAACTTCATTTTCCTCTTCATCTACAGACTCAGAGGATGAGTCCTCAGAATTAGAGAGGTGTTGCCTTAAATACTCAATTTTGCCTTGCAAAGTAGCTACTTGATCAGTGAGGGAGGAAATACAAGGGTCATGCATTGGTTTGACTGGAGGGGGGTTCTGCACAGAAGCTTGACGTCAAGTGGTAGCCTTGAGTTTGGCAATGGCCTTCCATATATTGGTTTCAAAATCAGATGAGGTCTCAACAGGAGGAGCAGGAGGGGTCACCTCAATAGATGCTACCCTGTCATCCACATAATTTTGCACCTGGTATAGAGTGTTGCCTAGTGCAGCCTTATCCAGAATGTATTAATGCTGCAGATGGCAGCCCCAAGTATCAACATGAACTCCTAAAATTTGAGTTGCAATTTGACATGCTCCCTGAACTGATTAAGCTCACTAACCAGGGTCTCAAAGTCCTGACAATGGTTTAGCAGAAAGGCCTTAATTTGCTCACGCCATGCTGCCTGATGTTCATCCAATTTGAATAGTTCATCCTTTATGTATCCAGGGAGCAAGGAACAAAGGGAGCTCAGGGAGGCAGTTAAGTACTTCTGTGATGCCAGTGAGTTATGCTGGTTATCAGAAATACACGCAAAGAGACTGTGTGACCATTCTTGATAGGCCATATTTTGAGCATGGTTATTTGAGACAGTGGTGGCTACAGCATCTAATAGTTGATTTTGGATCCTAAGGTAAGTTGGTGGTGAACTAGGGCAGGTCAGATGAACTGGTTGACTAACACGCCAATAGTATCCATGGATTTCATCAACGCAGGGGGGAGACCAAAGTCCAAAAGGAAGGAGTACAGGTATTCAGAAGCGTACCCGGGACAAAGGCCAGGGATAGAGTGCATTGCCACTGTGCCAGAATGGAGAAGGGAGCGGGCGGCAGCACAAGCTTGCTTGTAGTTGAGAGAAAAAGCAGGAAGGGGCCCACACAGGCCCGGGAGACAGAACCAATACCATAGGCTTTGAGGGGGCATTGGTGATATCTTCTTCTAGAGGGGAACTATAAACTTTAGGTTGATTGGGTACTTCAGAAACAAATAGAAGGACCAGAGAATGCGCGTGGGAACAGGGTAACTGAGGGGCTTGCAGCCTCTTTAGTGAGCACCATTTTGTTGTGTTTGGCTCCTCGGGACAACATCCAGGAGGACACAGTGGGAAATCTTTATAACAAAAGATTTGAGGTTCAAAGCTAGCCTTAGGTTAGCCATCAGGGCAAAATTAAGGGCACATACCTTAATTTCCTGGAAAACAAGATGTAAAAGTCCTTTTGCCAGAAAGGACAGGAAAAGCTTGAAGATTATTAAAGCCAACACAAATGTGGATAAACTTCTCTTTATTAGGAGTAATTATTCTACTTTAAATAGTAGACAAGGGATAGTGATCACTCATTAGAAAGACAGAGTGGCTGAGGGGGTCACATTGGGATAAGTTCATACCAGGATCAATCACAGACAGGTATGATAATCTGGAATGGGTGGATATTAAACCAGACTCATTTGCAGAAGCCAAGGAATTCCCAAACTTGAAGGCAAACCCAGCCAAATATTTACAACTATCAATATTCAAAGGCCATATTGAAATAGCATTAATTGTGCAATTTACAACAACAGTCAAAAGCACATATTGATTTTTCTATGGGCATAAGATAATCATATTTAGAAGTAACCTTAGACTAATCCTTTCACTTTTTATACAAGCAACCAAAATTTTAACCCATATGTACAATATTTCTGGGAATTACAAGTACTCAAAGAAAAGAAAAAAGTTGAAAGAGAGGGAATTTACCTCCAAGTCATAATATTTAAGTAAGGGGCAGAGTTTGGGTAGCCAATAATGATCTACATAAACTAAAAGTTGTCTCTAGGGGACCTGGGATCATCAAGGAAATGAAATCTAAAAGCACCTACCTTATTAAAGGAATAAAAGCTCAAACAACCCTCAAACTGATGCAAAACCACTATTATGCCTATATAAAAAATATAAGTCCAGAGAGATCTACATCTACTGGAATCCAATATCAACTTGTATTAACATCAGAATTGACTCCCAGATAACCTAAAAAAAATCACCCAAGGCCCTTTCTTACAATACCCCACAGGGGGATGTTGTAACATATTCAATTAATCCCTCTTGGGAAATCATTTCTGAGAAGCTATTTAACTAGCCAAGTAGAATATGGCCCCAATAACTGATACAAATCTTCTTTTAGGATCAACCTTTTATTTTTCATAGTAAGCATTCTTCTCAAACCAAATTACATACATGGTTTACATGTATAACATGTGTTATATTTTAAGCTTTATATCAGAAATCCACAGACTGCTATATCTATCATCCATTAAGATACTATCCTAAGTCTTCTAAAATTAGGAATTTAAAGGAAGACATGTGACTTTGGCGTAACCTGTGGCCCAGAATACTTTGTTTTCTGCAGAAGTAGCAAGTCTGAATGGGCCCAAAGCCCAAAGGAGTTTGGACAGTTCTTCCTACTTCTGGATACAATTCATAGTTTGTTGTCTCTATATTTTACTATAGTAATTGATACTGTATGACAATAGTATCCTCTTTTGCTCTACTAATAAAGCCTAAGAGAGGATCAAAATAATGAAATAGGACTTGGATCAATCATCAAGTCAATACAGAAGCATTGGTCTTTTATTATAATGGACTGGATTTAAGGTGGCCTGCCTGCCTGCCTGCATTTTATCCAAGTTAACTCACAATGCTAGAAGAGACTGAAGTAGCATTAGGGCAACACAGAAGGTGGCCCAGCCTTTTTGGGGTGGTTTTAACAGAAGCTTTCTTAAAATCTTCCACAGATTGGTATCCTTTCTGTCTACCTGGGCCACTTCCAGGGCTAGCTAGCCAGTGGTTGGCTACTAGTTCATGGAGATGATTGTTTCACTTAATCAGAGCTACCCTAATACAATAGGCTCAAAGCCTTTTTATCTTAGAGTGTCTAGATTGACAGCCCAGTCCATTTTGGACTTTTCTAGAAGTGTTTTAAATGATGGCTCATGTGATGGCCCTTGTTTTAGGATATAATTAAATATTAGAATATTAATTATTATGAGAAGCATGTTTGAGGTGGTTGTTGAGGTGGACTAATTAATAAGCAGTAATTGCATATTCCATTAATTAATTGCAATTCATGAATTTATTAATGCCAGGATATGATCTGGTCATTGATTCATTGATCCTGCAGCCTGCATTGTTCTGTTGAAACAATTCCAAAGAGTGATTGACGGCTGGCTTGCAATAATTGGTTGAATCCGTTAACTAGTCAATATCTCAAAATCTTGACAATTTATAAAGCTTTCTTTTTATTCAATAAATATACTGATCTTTTCTAAATCTTCCTCTTTTCTTGCACTGTATACTTCTCAGAAGTATATTTGCAATATTTTTATGTATATCATAATATTTTAATTTGTATAACATGGTTAACTGATGACAAAACATTACTTAAATCATCTATATATAGATTAAGAAGATATGCGCATAAAATACACCACATTGGGTTCAACTGGTTAAGTAAGATTATAGTTATTATTTAGTGATTACTGTGAGGTCTTTTAATTAGGAAAATACATCTTAAATATTTCATTGTACCTACTGATGATGCTCCTGATACCATTTATATGCTTTCTAGATAATTTATTTTCATGTATTTGCTTCTTCTGATCCTGGTTCAAAGATAATAAGTTTCATTGTGAAAATATTTCACTGATGGTATTTCAGAACTTTTGGATCTTGTATCAGAGCTGGCAGCCCAATGATTGTTTGCTTTAATTGGGTTTTGCAACTGAGCTTCCCTCCTTGCCTGCTAATGTATCTTACAATACAAAGGGGTGCTTGATGAGTTGCCCCAGTACGTATCTAATGGCATAGATTAATCTTATGGTGATGTCAAATTGCAAGCACTATCCCCTAATAAGGAGCGCTGCCAATACAAGTTTGCTAATCCCTGCGCAAATCATTCCTTGGCTTAAAACCTTACTTGAAACTTGCCACTGTGCCACCCCCTGTGGCCTTGTGGCTTTCCCTATATGGTATATTAATCACAATATTCTACAATAAACTACATACTGTTCTATTCATTCTTGTCCATTCTATTGGACTTTTGTCCTCTTCAATCAAATACTGAACTATCATTGGTTCAGTTGCAACAGTGATAGCAGCAGTAGGCTCACAACCTACCTAAGAGAAAATTTCCCCCCAAAAAAAGGACAGAGTACAGGCCATATGGCTACTCACCACCAAGAAACCTTCCTTCCAATATCTGAGGGGGATATCCCCAAAGGATATGTTATCTACCAGGACCAGTTGATACTTATAAGCATTTACAATTGCTTCTTCCTGGGGCAGTGCAACGCAAGTGCCACCCTGCCTCAATAGGATCTCTCTCAACGCATTTTAAATCTCCAGCTTGAGTCCTTTGTGGGTGGTGTGGAAGGGGCTGGCAATGTTAGCTGTCTCCATTCCACAGAAATATTCCTCTGTATCTGCCAAGTGCTTGAACCTATGTGGGTTGCCACTACATCTGGGCGCCTTATTGGGCCTGCTGCAGTGTGGTTTATCAATTGGACAATCCAATAGCAGGAAGTCATATGGGCAACATTTAGGGATGCCACTAGATCTTTTTACAGTGAAACCTTTTCATCCATTGTAGTGGGAACTCCCCTCCTGGCCATCAAGCAAACAGGATCTGTCCTCTAGTATCTTGCAGCTTAGCAACAAGCCCTTGCTGCCTCCCCAGAAAGGCAGCTGCCAGAATTAACTCATTCCACAAGTCAACTTACTTAATGTCAAAAACATTTCAACATTCAGTAAGTCAACATTATTTTAGTATTTATCTGCCAGAATTGGGCATTTCCAAAACTAAGCTAATTTTTTATTTTGAATTATTAAGTCAGAATTGCAAAATTAAAATAGAACAGGCATAATTTCAACATCATTTAAACAAAAGTTTAATTTTAAGCCAAAAAACTAATATAATTTATCATGAAAAGGTAACTTTCTTTGTACTTTTACATTAAGGTCAACTCCAGTAAGTAATATCTGGATTTTGACCCCAAATAAGAATCCATAAATTTCTTAATAGAATACACAATATTCTAAAAATAACTAATTTTTATATTTTATAATACTGTTTTTTATTAAATATATAATAAGATGAGCATCAAACAAAGACATATGTCAACTTTCATAGTGTTCTTTGTACTATTAAGATATTTATAGTTATTTTAAACTCACTGGATAAACTATAGCTTATTTCTGGAAGTCCACTTAAGCAAAACGCATATGTTAAAACTAGAATTTATATATGTATTCATAATTTCAACTTTGTGTCAATTTACTACATCACCTACATTGCAACAAAGATGTTTAGCTAAGAAAACAAAGTGACATAATTTAAGCAAGACTTAATAGGAGATTTACTATAAAAGAATGCTGACTGCCTGAATGTTGACAACTTCACTGATTTATTAGTAAAACACTGCAGCTTAACAAAAAGCACAAATACAGTGGTATGATAATTCAGGATAAAGTACCCAGGGCTATACTTTAGACTTCCCTCTAAAATCCCTATTATCTAGTTTTCATTAGCTACATATGCAAATCTTTAAATTTTTATTAAATTTAAAAATAATTGATTTTCTCCTTAAAAAACCAAATCTGAAAAATATTAACCAAGATTAATAAGTGATTTACATAGTGTTTTTCTAGTTTAATTCTGACTGTCAGTATGTCAGCGTCAAAATTAAAGCGTTTTTTATGCTGAAAAACTAAATTAAATATTTTTGACTATTGTGACTACCAGAATGTCAAATTTTTGTTTAAACATGGTTTCTTATATTCTTTACTAATAAACTAGCTCTAAAATTACTTTCCATACTTCTATAAACTATTTAATTCATAATAAAAATAAAACAAGTGATTATTATTTAATTTTATTCATGTTTCAACTGATTATTCTTACTTTATGAACTATAATCTAATTATTGTAGGACAAATCATTCAAGAAGCCACAAAAGAACCCCAAGTCAACCAAAAAAGTGCACAAAGCCTCTGGAAAGGCCCAAAGTCCCTACCTCAACAAAAACCAGCCAAAGAGCCCTCAAAGAAACAGAAGACAAAGGAGAAGACCCCAGACCCTGAAAAGCAAAGAGCCCTCCCCTGACCCCTCCTCTTCTCCAAGCTGGTACCAATCAGAAGGAGATGAGATTCCACTAAACAAGCAAGGAAGAAAGAAGACACCCAAGAGTCCAGAACCCCAGTCAAGCCCAGATGAATCAAGCTCAAAGGAATCAAGCCCCAAGGAATCAAGCTCATCCCAGTCCAAGAAGCGCAAGAGTCCAACTCCAGATAATTCCCCTTATGGGGCTCCTGGTCACCAGTCCCCAAAGTGTGCCCTGGGTTGTAGCCAGGGACTGCTTGGAGGAGTTGTCATTCCCCAACAGTGGTGAATGGTTGGTGAGGAGCTTATACTTGGCTTGCATAAGGGCAAACTCCTCCAGTATCTTCCCAATCACTAAGTGAGCGTCTCCACTGTACACTTGCACTTTAGCAGGCGCCAACCCTTCTGTAGGCCAATACAAAACCTGTAATAGTCTCATAAACTCTCCTCCAATGAACTCTCTTCCTCTATTTACCATTTCCAAACGCCTTGTCACCTTCTCTCACTCCTCCTGGGCAGATTTACTAGAGGCAAACTTCCTGCACCCTAGGCAATAGGATTCCTTGTTCCCTGGGCTAGGATAAAAAATCTGGGGTAATTAACTCATGGGACTTATATTCTCTTTTTACACAGGAAATTTGGATAGGGGTTGTATTAGGCACTTTATTCACAGTCAGAAGGAAGTTCCCTTAGAACCCTTCTGATATATTGCCTTGGGAGAGGGAATAGTAAGGGATTTGTGCCAATACTTGGAGTCCTTCAACAATCTCTTGGACTTCTTGCACTTGGTCTTGGACTCCTGCTCCTTGGTCTTGGGCTCCTGCACCTTAGTTGTGGTTTCCTGTGTTCTAATCTTAGGCTCCTACAATCTGTTCCAACTCTGGCTTTCTATCCTTGATTTTTTGCTCCTTCTGTAGCTTCTGTGGCCTTTGCAATCCACTTGATCCAGTCCCTGAAGAGTCTCAGATAGCTCCTCCTTTTATACCCCTTGTTTCGGACCAAAAACCTCTCTTAGAACTCTGGTTCTTCAAAGCTTAAACTATCCTGTTTTCCTTCTCTATAATATATTAAACCTTTAAACTTACTTCAGCCAATGAAAGCTCTGAATTTTCTGCTTATGCTCCTCATTTTTTAGGCTTTGACTCTTAAGTTAAAGCCCTCAAAACACTGATCAAATAAACTTTGGCTCACAGTCAATCATACGCCTCAATTCAACGGTTTTGCCAAAAAGTATTCCTGGATGACCTGTCATTGACCCTGGTTTAAACCTGAGGCTGTCTCACTCCGGGTAAACAACTGCTCCGTGTTTTGAACAGTTTCACTGTAATTCCCATCATTTTTCCCTGGCAAATCTTGAGCGCTTCCACATATGTTTTACTTAGGCAAATTTTGACCCTTTGATTTTTCAATGTTTCTCCATGTTTCTCCGTGTTTCTCTCAACGGTTTGAAACTTTGAACCTGCCTGCTGCTTGTCCTTTTGTTTTTCCTAGTTGTTCTTGGAAAAATTTGCTCTTTTGCCCTTACAGTTTCTCTGTTCTTCTTCCAGCTTCTTTCTGGCCTATTTCCTCCTCACTCCTTCTTTTTAAAATAACATATAGTTCTAACAAACTATATGTATTTTTCCTTCTCTTTCTTTTCCATTATATGATTTTCAATCCTTTTTAAATCATAATCAGGCAGTATTTTATTATTCTTTAACTGCTTCTTTTTATCTGAATTTCTTCTCAAAAGTTACTAAAACCAGCTCTTCCAGCCTCTGCATCCAGTCCAGCTAGTTCACCCTCTCAGCTCTTCAGTTCTTCAGCACCAACTTCTGGTTCTTTGGCCATCCTGCTCTATGATCAGCTAGTCCTGCATCATAATCTTCTTGTCCTTCCACTTATCCTCAACCAGTTCCTTAACAAATCCTCACTAGGAACCTTCTTGGTTCCTTCTACACACTGAACCATATTGGTTCATTCCATTCAATATGAATTAACAGTCCATCAACTAGCCTTCACTGTGACCAAACAGTCCCTCTTGCTAGTTTTATCTGTTAATTCTGTGAACCACCTCAGTTCTTTATCTCAGCCCCCATTACCAGAACTTGTAGACCCAGGCATGAGTCTACATTGAAATGTTGTTTGACTGGGCCCTTGCAAGTGGCAGTTCACTTAGGCCATTAAACCATAGATTAATGTCTATGTGTTGTCTTTACTCACCCAGGTGATTAAGTCTGGGCTTTCAGTGCAGAGTAATCAGCTCTACTTCCCAGAGGCCTGATCACACCAAGTTCTGCAGCTTGCTTCCCCAAGCAAGCTGCCTTGGTGACACCTCTAAGAAAATATATACCCTCCAATGCTCACCTTGGGTTTCCCCAAAGCTCCCACAGGGGCATAAATGAGGACACCCTACCAGTCTGTTAGATAGGGTGCTTGCTCAAAGACCTCCTTTAAGCGTATTAGGGTATGTGGAGCCCTCAGAGCTCTTCCCCTCCCTGGCAGCCCACGTTACCCGCCAGGGGTCCAAAACCTACTCCCTCCCAGACAGACAAAGTTCCCTGCTTGCTATTTCAGTCTTCACCCTTTTTCAGCCACAGTTTCCTGCAGGGTGAAGCACTATAGCCCCAAAGCAGCCAATATCTTCTTCTGGGTGGAGGCAACATCTGCCCCTGGTAGTCCTATGTTACCTACTAGGCAGGCCTTACTTACCCTAGTAGACCATGTTACCTACTAGGCTCATATTCCTTACCCTAGTAGACCATGTTACCTACTAGGCTCACCCTACTTACCCCTATCAGCCCTATGTTACCTACTAGCTTACAGTGTCACCAGCTAACCACACATTGTCACTCTTCAGCATATTGTCTTTATTTGAAGCCAAATCAGCCCTTGCCTGCCAAACAGCACACATGTGGATCACCACACCCCTCCACCACCCAAGGGATCTGCACCTCTATCCTTCTCATCAAGTATCAATAAAAAAGATCCTGATTATTATCTGTCTGACTATCATCAAGCACCAATTGGCCCATGGGATCCCCTAAAGGTTCACAATATACGTAACGTCAAAGGAGAGTTTAAGCTCCCAAAGAATTTCCTTTGGTTTATCCCTCTAATGTCTGTCAAAGGAGGTTCAAGTTTAGTATGTGATGGCTATGTTTTCAATTGCAACAATCAGAATAGATCAGGAAGAAGCAAGCACTATGTGTGTGAAGATAGAAGCTGGGCTGCCAGGATCAACACAGAAGGATGGGATAAAGTCACTAATGAAAAAGAAGAGCACATATGCAATGCTCCAATCAATCTTATTGAAAAGCCTCTAAAGTGGTACCTCTACCAAATGGTTCCAATCTCCAAAGATGCCAAGGCTTCAGATCTGGCAGTTAAGGTCACCACACACCTAATTAATGAGAACCTAAAGCTCATCCCTGACTGCAATCAGTTAGTAAAGTACATAAGTGACAAACACTGTGATATAGTCCCCCATGAGAAATCTGCCATGGTCCAAGGAGAGTTAGTCTTGACAGATGAGCTGAAGATGTTCAATGATGACAAGGTATTCTTTTTACATGATCATGGGCCTACAGCAGAGGTAAGAATTATATGCTATGTTACACAACAGAACCTGGAGCAGTTAAGAGATTCAGAGACCTGGTTATGTGACAGTACCTTTGCAGTATGCCCCGCCTTTTTTACTAACTATGGGTTGTACCTTCCCTTATTGAAGGCAAGGTGGTCCCATTTGCCTACTTTCTTCTTACTGGGACAACAGAAGAGATCTACACAAGGGACTTTAAAATCCTTCAGGAGGGCATCAAACCCCACCCATTAATAAAAAGAGTCCCCCTGGCCATAACACTAAAGCCAATCCAGATGATGATGAAAAGGATGAAGCCACCCTTGCTGAAGAACAAGAAGCTCATGATAAAGCACTTGGACCCTCAAATATAATCATGGACTATAAAACTGCCCAGTATAGAGCTTTTGTAAATATCTTTGTATGAAGAGGTCCAGAGGTGTTTTTCCATTATTAACAGGCTATCAACAGGCAACTAAAGGGTCTACCTGAGCTCAGCAAGCTCCACCGTCTAGATACATCAGGAAAGTGCAAGTTCTTAACTTAGCAGTTTGTAGCACTATCCTTTGTAAAGCCAGAGCATACTGGACAAGCTTTTGACCTCCTATGCCAGGATCCATATGCCAAGAAACATGAGGATGCATTCTACTCTTTCATTGAATATTATGAACCACAGTGGATTGGACATAAGGTCACTATGCTCCGGAGCAAGCCCAGAGCCAATGCCAGCTGGAACTGCTACCAGGCAGTTCTTAAAGATGAGATAAAAACTACTTCATCTTTAGAGGGCTGGAATAAGCATATCAAGTCATCCTTTGGAATAAATTCCAGATACAACACCTTCTAAGAGCACCTCAAAGTCCAACAGGGGAAGACTGTTGCATTCATCAGAGATATTGATAATTGCCCATCCAAGAAGAAGAGAACCACCAAAGAGAAACAATATCAAGAGAAGATTAAGGACATTGTCAAGGCCAAATATAATGTTGTAAGTGTGCTTTTTTAGCAGAGTTACAAGGGGGGAAATGTTTAGAAACTAGATAATATTCTTTATTGAGAGATAATGATTATATAGTTAGTATGAGTCATGGATAACAGGAACATGATTGTGTTGATCAAATGGTGGGATGGTGAAGGGAGTGGCTTGATCCTGGTAATGAGTCAAGCGCCAAAAAGAGGTATCCATTTTAAAGTATCATCATTTGTTCATGTTGTTGAATTTGTAAATTTGAGTTTACTTCCTAGTCTGGCTCCAAGTGACTGGATAATTGGATTGCGGGTCACAAACCTGCTTACTTGGAACCTTGCTAGCGGGTAGAGCTTGCTGTTTTGACACCCCCCAACTGAAGGTTGGCCTCCTCTGGGGACAGGCTGTCAGGGAGGTTGTTGAGAGCCTAGGCGCCATACTGTCAGGGACCCATTTTGCAGGGAATAAGCACCCTAGCTGATGGGCCAAAGACCCCACATTCAAACCTGCAATTACCAAGCCAATAGGAACTGTGACTATTGCAAGATGTCCAAGGTGCCCTAAGTAAGCAAATCTTCTGAACATAGAACTGAAACAACCAAGTAGATAGTAGCCCACCAAATACATCAAGAGGTAAAAGGAGGTATAAGGTCTAACCAGGGTAGGTTCAGCAGGTGGTGTAGTAAACAAACAATCATATTGGAACTTGTGTCCCCAATGTCCAGAAGGGTATTTGAACCATCCATTGGCAAGGGATTCCTTTTGGTGTGCGTCATCTGGAGAGGAGTTGTACCAGTCAGTTGTAGGTGTTGGGTTTTCCAAGGCCAGTACCACTGGCAAGAAATAAGCTAGAAACCAGGATAGGAATAGAATTCCTCTCATGGCTTCAAAATGTGTTTATCAGAAAATGAAGGAGTAGCAGGTGTAGGATAAATCTTTATTGTTGGAACAATTGAAAAGGGTAGGAATAAACTTCTTAAATACTTAGGAGTGGGGCTGGGTTAATTCAAGAGGATCTTATGAGGTAATTTGACAGGAATTTTCATGAAGATAATGTTTGAAATTAATACCTGGTGCATATCTGTCTTGATTTGGAGCTGAATGGCTTGTACACCCTTAAAATTGTAAAATATGAGCCAGGAGTAAGAAACCAAAGAAGAAACAATTAAGCGGGTTAATTGCTTAATACATCAGATATGAAAGTGCAGAGCCATATCCTGGTATATACTACTTAACATTGGGAGCGGCAGAGTGAGTAAAAGCAGCCAATCAGGCTTCAAGCGTATAGTGACGTCCTCTAATTGATTCTTTAAGTTATTCAAAGCAAAATCAAAGTCAGATATCAAATTCAAATGAATAAAATAAATATAATTAGGTAATGTATCATCATCCAGACAGTTTTGACTAACATTTAAATTGTCTGTAGGGTTTTGGGTTTGATCTCCATCTGGGATAGTGTCTAAGACTAAAACAGTGTCTGAACTATTATTGCTGGCTCTGTTTCCATTAAAATGATGTAAGGTTTCACCCAAATAACTGAAGTTGACAGGGAAGAAATCCCTGACACATACTGGACTAATTGTTGTTCTGTGGCGGGTAGGACAGTCTCACATTGTTTCTGTCTTGCCTTGCAGGGTCTCAGGCAATTGTGGTGGAGGACCTTGTCTTGTTTACGTTTTCCCAGACCTTGCACAAGGTAAGTGTTGCTTTTTTTTACCTTTAGGATGATTGATGGTCCTACTTTCTTGGGTTGTAGTTTGCTTTTACCAACATTCATGACCCAAACTTTATCCCCAATTTCATGTATATCTTGGATGGGGACAAAGTTTTTTTGCAGATGTTCATTCTCCTTTTCTGTTTGCTTGCTGTTAGTCTCTATGACTTGAGGGTCTGAGCGCAGGGGGACTTTACTTGGTATTTCCAGCTTGGGTCCTGATAGTGCTTGGATGATATTGGGCTATGTGCCATATACTAACTTGAAGGAGCTTTTCCCAGTGGATCTTTTCACACAAGTCTGACATACAAGCAATGCAGTTGATAGCTGCTTGTACCATTCCTCAGGTCTCCTGGAAGTGATCTTGGCCAAGGCTTGCACAAGGCTGCTATTTAGCCGCTCCACATGTCCATTGGCCTGAGGATGATAAGGTGTTGTCATTGTGTGTTTGACCCCATTCTTGGTGAGGTATACATTGGTATCTTCAGAGGTCAATTCTTTGCCTCTGTTAATTATCAGGAGTTCTGGCTTTCCAAACTTGCTGATGATTTCTTTTCCTATGAACTGCTGCACGTCATTGCCTGTATGTGATATTACTGATTGTGCCACTGGTCATTGTGTGGCAAAGTCTATTGTGGTAATGATGTATTTCTTCTCATTATGTTTTCCTAGTATGGGGCCCACAATGTCTAGGGCCCACAACTTGAAGGGTAGTTGTGTGTGGATACATAGTACTGACCTGGGTGGGGTTTTGCTTTTTTCAAATTTCACATATGCTTTGCATTAGTCCAAGACCTCCTGAACGTCTCGGTACAGGGTTGGCCACCATGCTTTGTGTTTAAGGAATTTGTATAGGTTGCAGTTTTGTTTGTGCCCTAGGTCTCTATGATAATGTAGGATGGTGTTGACTTGCTGATGTGTGGGAATATAAGGAATAGTGGTTCCATTGGACATTTTTTGATGTAGGGTTCCATGCATATCTGCAAATAAGTGTTTATTCTTAATGAATTTTTCTTTTGTTATGTCTGTGGTGCCAGGGTGGAACCCCTTGTCCTTTGTTTGGAGTACCAGGATGGGCCAATCTGGGTCAAGCCCATTCTCTCCCCTTGTGGCTCTAACGTACAGGCGCAAGAGGGCGTCTGCCATGGCAAGCTCTGGACCAGGCTTGTACTATATGAATATATTGAATCTCTCCAGGAGTTCCATCCAGTGGGCCTGACGGCGGGACAGATTTGCTTGGGGTTTGAAATATATAAGCAATTTGTTGTTGGTTAATGCTGTGAATTCTTCCTGCCATTCTAGATAACAATGCCATTTGACTAGACAGTGTACAATGGCCAGCAGTTCCTTGTTGTGGATAGGGTGTTGACACTTACCATCTGTCAGTTTGTGTGATTTGTAGACTATGGGCAGGAAGTCACCATCATTGTTTTTAATTTTTATTACTCCCCCAATGGATGTTTCTGAGGCGTTGGTTTCCTTTTGGTATTCCCCATTGTGTTTGGGATACTATAGGATAGGTGCTGTTGTGAGTTTCTCTTTGAGGCGTCTAAATCAGAGGTCTTGTTGGGGGGTCCATACAAACTCAGATTTAGAGCCAGTTATGGCGGACAGGGGTGCAGTCAGAATGCCGCAACCAGTTATAAAACAATGTACATAGGAAATCATTCCTAAGAATGTGCGGAGTTCCAACTTGTCTTTGGGCGGCAGCATTTTGCAGATGGCCTGGATCTTCTGACTATTGGGTTTAATGCCATCTTTTGAGACTATGTGGCATAGGAAGGACAGCCGCTCCCCAAAGAACTGGCATTTGGTGGGCTTGGCTAGCAGCTTGTGTTGCGCCAAGGTAGCAAAAACTGCCTCTAAGTCCTTATGGTGCTGCTCTTCCAAGGGGCTATAGACAATAATGTTGTCTAGGTAGACCAAGGCGTGCTTGCCTATGTGCAGTACAAACACCTTGTTCATGAAGGTCACAAAAGTTGACAGGGTGTTTGTCATACCAACATTAAGCACTAAACATTTGTATGAGCTGTATTTAGTGCAAAAGGCTGTTTTGGGGATATCTTCATCTTTGATATGGGTCTGGTTGTAGCCTGTGGTTAAGTTGATCTTGGAGAAGACTGTGGCGCTGCTCAAGACATTGAAGAGGTTGTCAATGAGTGGCAGTGGGTAACAATTCTTAATGGTAACTTTGTTTAGGGCTCAATAATCTGTGACTAGGCGCAGGGTACCATCTTTCTTGGCCACAAAGAATACGGCAGCACCAAAAGGAGACTGTGAGGGACAGATAAGTCCCTTCTCCAACACCTCTTTGAGGTAAGCCTGTAGGGAGTTGTCTTTGTTAGAAGGGCAACAGCACCAATGTTGACTCAAAACTCTAAATCACCTATGTTTTTTGCTAGTTGTGCTAGCTTAATTCTTTTTTTAAAGCATTCAGGGGTGCAACCCCAGAAAACACAACAAAATTGTGGTCATCTCAACAGGATTTAATATTAAGCTTAATAAAAAACTTGATTTAACCTGATTTTCCCTTTACTTTTACTAAAAATTAGTTTATTTTTTATTTGTTTTCACAGCGTAAAAGTGTCAATGTTGACACTTTTTAAGCCAAACTTATTTTTAACAACAAAACTGAAGCATCTACAGTAAAAAAAGTGTGCATTTAAAATATTTTTTATTGAATTATTATATTGAAAAAGATAGTGCACATACATTTGATTGTTGAAAGGTTCATGTTATGAATATTTATTTGGCACTTATTATGGCTTTAATATATTAAGTGTATTGGTGGCTAATGGTGATCCATTAATTTAAGCGTGAGTTACTATGTAAGTTACTATAGAATTTATTATTAAAAATAATGTCAACACTTTTAAATGTCGTTTATTTGCTCATGATCATCCCCTGGGGTGGATTTAAGCAAATTAGAGTGGCGCAATTAAGCCTAGATTAATATGCCACCTCATATAAAGAATGTTGTAAGTGACGTTGTCAACACTTTACCCTTTTCAATACTGAATACAACTTTCTTCACAACTTCACATATACACAATAGTAAAATATCATATTATCACTACTCAAATATTATTTTTAATAAAAGAATAAAGAACCTTGATACTTTTTTAACTTATTTTCATATGTTTTTTTAATTTTTATATGTGAACAAAAACACACAGAAAATGGTTAATTTTTGCTAGCCTGCTTAAATTTAATTAAGTGTACTATGAAAAAACATAGTAAATTTTCAAAAAAATGTTGATAGTGACAATGTTGTCAAAAATAATGTCTACAATTTTTGTAATCAACAGTGAGAATTCAGCTTTTTTTACTAATTGTCACTCATAATGTTGACGCTTTTCAGTTCCCACATATAAAACTTTATGTTTTACATAATAAAAACTTCTTGTTTTTTGATATGTTGTATTTTTAACTTTTCTTTTTCATATTTTTTAATTTTTAAAATAAAATCTATTTATAAATCTAATACTTTCACATAAATATCTTAATTTTTAACTTGTTATTTTTAACTTTAATAAAATAAAAACTATACAAGTATTTTTTAACTTTTAAATGCCAAGAAAAGCCATCTAAAATTTACTTTTTTATAGTATGCTTTTTGAGTTGTTTTTTTACATATATTGCTTTATTTTAAACCATTTTACTTATTATTTTAGGACAAGGACACTTCCAAATAGCCCAAAGGAACCAAGTGTCTCTCTAAGCCAACCAAATCTACCAAGAAAAAGCCTGTCTCATCAAAGAAGGCCACCCCCAAACCATCCCCAAAGCCCTCACCAAAGCCCTCCCCTAAGCCCTCTCCTGAGAAGAGCCCTGCTCACTCCACTGGGGGAGAGGAAACTGATGGCTCTCTTACAGAGCACAGTTTCTACAACTTGGCTTCTGACAAGGAGCCAACCAAGAAGAAGCGGCAAAGCAAAAAGACCCCACCCAAAGATAAGTCTCCTGCACATGAGGAGCACCACAATAAGCCCCCTTCTGCTTCCCCACCCCCGCCAAACTCTCCCCCTTCAAGCTCATCTAGGAATGATTCAAAGCCTTGCCCCAATTACTTCCCTGGCTTCTGCCATGCTCCTGCTGTCCCCTGGGACTCTCTGTTGGCCCACAACATCTGCAATGTTGACGGCAAATTCAAGGTTCCCTCTTCCTTGCCAAAATACTTCCCAATCATGAGTGTAAAAGGTGGGCTGGCCATGGTGGCCAATGGGTATATCTTCAGTTGTAACAATGCTAACCAGGGCTTCAAGAGCCAACATTACACCTGTGAGGACCTCTCCTGCCCAGTGCAGCTCAACACTGAGCGCTGGGACCTGATCCAAACCATCAAGGGTAAGCATACCTGCATCATGCCCAATACCACCATAGCCCACCTTCTCAAGTGGTATCTGGTGCAGGTGATGACCACCTCCAAAGATCTTTCTGCCACCCAGCTGGCCATGCTTGCTTGCAAGTACCTCTTCCCAACCAACTTGAAGAGGGTTCCAACCCATACCCAGTTGGTCAAGTTTGTAAGTGATAGGTGTCAAGCCTCCAATTCCCTGGCCAAGAGTGCCACCAGCATCAAGGACCTTATCCTCACAGATGCCCTCAAGAAGACAGAGGATGGTAAGATGTTCCTGCTCCACGACAATGGGCAGGAAGTGTAGGATTGGATTGTAGCCTACACCACAACCCAAAACCTGGAGCAGCTGAACACTGCTACTGTGAGAGAGGGGGGCTAAACTAACTAAGTTTGGCTCCCATCTGGGCAAAACAAACCACCAGGATGCCGCCCAGTGGAGAACTGGGATGACTGCTCAAAGGGGGTACCACAGGGAGGACACAGAGGACATCTGAGGCAAATATGCATTCAGTGCCATCAGTGCCAAGCCTGTGAGCAACCAGGGCATACAGGTAGGGGTGGGAGGAGACATCACAGGAGCGCGTAAAGGCGCTGAGCTACTCTCCTCCAGGTTGGGGAAGGGGGGCATTGACGCCTCTTCACCCACAGAAGCAAGAGGGGCATAGTCAATGTCACCCAAATCCAGGTCATCACACGTCAAGCTCTTCACCACAGTCTCTCCAGAATAAAAGAGGTTGCTGGGAAGACTCAAGAGGCTGGGAGGATCTTCACTCACAAGGCGCGCAGAAGAAGAAATTTTTGACCACAGGTCTGGGGAAGTCAACCACAGGAGGAGATAAAAGGGTCCCAAAGAAAAAACAACAAATTTAATAACTGGCAGTATCATGGTTGCATTTTCCTTAGATTTTAGAGTAGAATGGTATGGTTTTTGGGATAAAAATTATTAAAATAAACCCCAGTAGGGGTAACCACAAGCTGGTAGTTAAAGGCAACAGCAGAACAGGTCTGGGGGCCTTGGGCGTGGTTGCAGGTGCCTGGGGCAAGAACAAAATCAGAAAGCGGGTTTGAAACAGAAAATTCAACTGAAAACTCAAAGTTATAATAGAGATTATATTGAATTTTAAATGAAAAACTTAAGTTCAAGTTGTGTTTTTTGTAACTGAAAGCAAAAACAAAGAAACTATAAACTCAAGCTTCTTTAGAGAGAGCCAGAGGAGGGGACAGGTTCAAACCGGGTTACCACAAGGTAAGCTTAATAGCCACTACTAACACTTTTAAATTTAGAAATAGGGAGACTCCTAACTGGGGACTCCACCACTATAAACTTTAAAGTTTTTAAACTGAGACCAAACCTTTAATCTAATTGAAAATAGACAAGCAGGGGACTGGAGGTCCCCTTTCTGTGTTAAAAGGAGGGAAATGATCACATGATTTGTGGAACTGAAACTGATTGGCTGGAGGAGAATTTTTGTGTGACAGAACCAGGGGGACTGGAATGTCTCAACCCAATTTCTGTGGGCCCATTTGATTGGCTAGAAGAGGACCTATGTATTTGAGGTTCACTTGAGTTGTTGGTTGTCAATGTGGCAACATTCAATTGGTTGGTTATAATAGTTTTTAAATGTGGGGGACACCAATCCAATAGGAAGTCCAAATTAACCAGTGTTTCTTCCCAGGAGGGGGCAGCCAAAGACAACAAATCCGCAGGGTAGGCCAACACAAACCTCTTGTCAACTGTGTGCGCCAAATCCTCTAAAGAATTAAGAGGTTTAGCTGGGGGTTTTAGACCTTTCTTGGTTTGGCAGGGGAAGATTTTACAGTCCAATGCCAGGGGTGGCAGTGAATTTACAGCTACCACCTGGCTGTGTGATGGCACATTTGCTACTTGTCCCTCTCTCTTCAAGCAGCTTTGGGTCCTGCATGGGCAGTTTAATGACCAGGTCATCCCCCTTGTGTTCTTTCTCCTTCCTGGTGCCAAGACTGAATTCTACACCAGAGCCTTCAAGATTGCTCAGGATGCTTTGAGCTCCCTTCCCACCAACCAGCTCCCCCCTCCCACCCACACCACAAGGGCCAATCCCTCCTCCACTGAGAAGGATGAGTCAACCCTAGCCATTGAGCAGCTAGCTCATGCGCGCTCACTTGGGCCAAAGTTTATCATAATGGACTTTGAGCAGGCTCAGTTCAGAGCCTTCAAGGCCATCTTCAATGGAGAAGTCCAGGGCTGCTTCTTCCATTTTAGGCAGGCCCTTGTCAAGAATCTCAAGAGTGAGAAGGACCTTTTTGAGAAGTATCTTAATGATGGTAAGGGGAAGTGCTGCTTTCCCCTGACTCAGTTTGCTACCTTGGCTTTTGTGCGCCCAGAGCATACTGGGCTTGACTTTGAGGCCCTCCTGGAGGATGCTTACGTGAAGAAGCACTCCACCATCTTCAAAGGCTACCTGGATTACTTTGAGTGCCAATGGGTGGGCAAGAAGGTGACTGCCTGGAGAGGTAAGAGCGGGGCCACTGCCCCTTGGAACTGTCAAGGCACCTGCCTCAAGGGGGAGATGAAGACCACCTCTAGCCTTGAGATTTGGCATAAGCACCTGAAGGTGAAGTTTGGGACCAACCCCAAATATAACAAGTTCTTCTCTAAGCTGCAGGAGGAGCAGGTCCAGACTGTCTCCAAGTTCCGCAACCTGGCCAACCAGGTGGCCCCCAAGAAGAGGAAGTCCAAGGAGCAAGACTACCAGGAGGACGTGCAGAAGGTGGTCAAGAAAAAGTATAAGGTGGCGGAGATTAAGAAGTACCTTGAAGATGTTGCCACTGCTCTTGCTGGTGGATTTAATTAGCCAAATAAACTTTGCTTTGCTTATATATTTTTTACTTTTAAACTTTTAATTTTTTAATTTTTTGGATAGTACTAATCTTTTTAAGTATAAATGGCAAGTTTAAGATACAGTTTTGATGTGGTTTAGTAAGAAATATCTTATATTTTGTTAATTTATCTTTAAGCTATGAGATATTTTCAGTTATGCTTATATGAAGTATAATAAATTTAAATTAGAATTTTTTTTATATTTTGTAGTTATTATTATATAGCAAATATCTTTATTTTTGGTTCATTGGAATTTTAATTTTTATGGGAATAAAAAATAATTTTATAATAAAGAGTGTAAATTACATAGTAACCTGAAAAATAGTTGCTTATATCTCCTTATTCTTATTACTTATGGTAATTTTTTATTGCAGTTTTGAACTCTCTGGGGTTATTTTAGTATAATAATGTAATTTAAAATATATTTTTATTAAAATGTTCAGGGTAAAGTGTTTTGTTAATTAAAAAAGTGTTGACATGGCCACTGTTGACATTTTTAGTGTTGACATGGGCGCTGTTGCCGTTAGAAGTCATACAATAAATGGGTTGTGCCTTAGTTAAAGCTCCTTTGAGTTGGATGAAGTGCTGGATATGCTTTTCTGGAGGCAGCCTGGGTAAGGCCCCCTTGAAGATTTCTGGATGGCAGGCTACAATTTTGCAATCCTGAGACGTGGAAGTATCCTGGTAGTCTTTGAAGTGTATGATCTTGTACTGGCAGGAGTCCCAGTTGATTGCCTTGAGGTTCTCTTTTTTGTCCAGGGTCTCCGTGATATGCACAAAGACATGGTTGCGTAGGAGCTGGCCTACTGAGTCAGGGTAGATCTGGTGATTGACACCCTTGCGTTTGATGGTCAATACCAAGGTTGCCCAGTTACATGGGGATTGTTTTTTTGCAACCAGTCCAGGCCCAGTACAATGTCAAACTTGGGAAAGTCAATGACAGGGCCTTGGATGGTGGAATGCAGGTTCTCAAGCATGACAGAGAAAGGGGCAGTTTCCCTTGTCACAGCAATGTGATGCTCATCAGCTAAAGCCACGCTTTTAATCTACAAAGGATTAGTGGCTAGCTTGAACTTATCTAAAAAGCTGCTGTTGACTAGGGTTTGGTCTGCGCCCAAGTCCAGGAGTTCTGAGCCCATGTAACATCAAAAGCAGAAAGGGTAAGACATCAGTTTATTGGGGTGTCTGAAAATGGTGTAAAGTACTTGGTCCTCTGAGGGCACTTGGATCATGGGACACTGATTCATGTCCTTAGGTTGTTATTCATCATTGGGCAAGTCAGGAGCTGCTCAGGGAGAGCTTGGCTTGCTTAATGCTCTCCCCAAACTTTCCCTTGTCTGGGTTGCCTTGTGTGGCAGTGATACAAAAATGGGTACAGTTTGACTGACCTTTGTTACCAATTCTGTGTCCATTGGAACCTGCAAGTAAATGGTTTGCATTGCTGCTGTTATTCCCAGGGGGTGGTCAACTTGAGCACCCAGCTGGGTGAGAGTCTTTGGGTCTCTCTCTTTTTCCAATTTGCGCCTTGGGGAGAGTGTTGGACGTTTGTTCTGCTTTTTCTTCCTTGCAGTACAAACTTTTCAGGATGGTTACTTGGTCCAGGTGTATGTGTCTCATTAAGTGCAACTTGAGAGCGTTGTGGTACATAAGATGGGTAGCTGGAGTGTCAAAGGCCATATCCAAGGGACACGTAGTTGGATTTCCTCATAGGCACAGGTGAGCTCCTTTAAGGTGCCAGTCTGGGTTAGGTTCTTTACTTGGTTTATGATCATAAGTGTGGTGTCTTTTGGCAAAAACCTTGCCAATAAGGCTTGTTTGAAGGTGTCCCAGTCCTTCTCTGTGTGCTCTTCATGCCACTTGTTGCACCAAGTGCCAGCATCATGAGTCATTCAGATGTAGATCTCTGCAATACAGAATTTTTGTGGGCATTCTATTTGGGCCAGTTTTCTTTGGGCAGATTTTATCCATGCAGCGGTATTGTCATTGTTGGTCTCAACAAAGGATTCCAAGGTCGCGCTTCAAAGTCTCTGGGCTACATAGGCTGGCATAGTGTTTTTTTCAGTTGCTCAAGGCATAACAGAGGAAGCCTGGAAGAACCCTTGGGCAAATAGGGCATTGAACACAGGGAGTGGAATCACCATGTTCTGGTAGAGGAAAAAACCATCAGGTATCTTGGCACCAGGTGTGTACGGTGTCCAGTCTACAAGGAGGCCAGACATGATTCTATCAAGGATTTGTTGGCCACGGCAAGTACAGGTAACAGGTGGAATTTAGCAAGATAAGGTAGGATGTAGAACCTACCTGTGCTACCAATGTTGTAACTGTGCTGTTTTAGCAGAGTTACAAGGGGAAAAAATGTTTAGAAACTAGATAATATTCTTTATTGAGAGATAATGATTATATAGCTAGTGTGATTCATGGATAACATGAACATGATTGTGTTGATATCACAGTGGAATGGTGAAGGGGGTGGCTTGATCCTGGTATTGAGTCAAGCTCTAAAACAAGGTATCCATTGTAAGGGATAATCATTTGTTCATGTTATTGGATTTGGAAATTTGAGTTGACTTCCTAGTCTGGCTCCAAGTGACTGGATAATTGGATTGCAAGTCACAAACCTGCTTACTCAGAACCTTGCTGGCAGGTTGAGCCTGCTGTTTTGACCATAAGCTTTTTTTAGATTGGGGGATACATCAAGAAGATTGCCACAGTTTGTAATGGCAACCAGGTGATCACAGTCTAGCTTTTAATTAAACTTATTGAGTATAGCCTAATTTTTTATATAGTTCTTATATGTTCAGTATAATATTTTTAAATAAATAGTTATTATAAATAACTTCTTAATAATTTATGATGCTGTTTTTATACAGTAGTTTTAAAAGCTATGGCAACAATCAAAAATACCTCAGATTTAAACAAAAATGGTTTCAGATTTAAACAAAATCCAACTATCAGGTTAAAATATACACTCTGTTAACAGGGATTTTTGGCCTTAATGAGCAAAACAGGTCAACACAGCAAAGAAGTACTCACATGCAAAGCAAAACCATTCAAAATACAATCTGGAATACATTGATTCACAAACAAAATGGTGTGAGTTGACTTTCAGTGTACCTATGTTTACTATGTGAATTGATGACAAAATACGCCCAAGAGTGGTGTGTTAAAACTCAATTCAAAAACAAAACATAATAGCAACTCACCATGTAAAAAAAATTACTCAAATGTTGTGTGCAATGGATTGTAATCAAGAATGATATCAAGGTATCTAAAATAGGGCACACAATCTGAAACACAAATTTTAAAAATATTCTTTGGGTGTTTGGATTTGGCAGTAAAATCTGGGGAAATGGGTGAATTTTTTTTAGTATTATAAAATGGGCATTGTAAAACCAAAAACAACTAATTAAGAAATAAGAAATTTATAATTGGGATATTGGGTGGGAAAAATATTAATTAAATATCCATATTCAGATAAAAGAAAAAATTTAAAATTAGTGAGTAACTTAATTGAAATTTATTTAAAATTTTATTGAATTCTCAAAATGGAAGGAACGCAACAACAGAGTACCAATGCACCTGTTGTGTGCTGAAGTTGTGGTTGCCCCTGCGGGTCAAAGAACAGAGTTAGTGCAACCCAAATGCCTACTCAGGAAGGAGACAGGAGAGGAGAGTTTGATAGTGACGCTGCACTGACGCAGCCAGTTCAAGGAGAACAAGCTGCTAGGGTGCAGAGCATCAACCTTTGGGTCCCCAAGCTGACCTGGAAAACCCACCAATATTATCTTCACCAAGAAAGTTAGAAACAAGGAGGTAGAACTTACTTTATATGTGTTCAACATTGTGCATCGCCAAGAGTTGGTCCCGTCAGCTATGCTGGAGAAGGTGAAGCCTGTACTTGATACTAGCTACAAGCCCTACGTCAGTGATGGCAATCAGGAAGAGGACAAGGAGCCTGAGCTCTTCAGAACTGGTGAGGGACAGTTGGTGCTAAAGAAAGTTTCTGCATTCTACACCAAGGTGCCCATGCCCTGTGTTGTTCCCAATGCCAACAAGTCAATACCCACTGCCAAAATGCCTGCCCATAAGCACATCCCTGATATCAAACGCATCATCCTGCTTAAGCTAATTTGGGAATCTGGTGATTACAAGGCGGCTGTGGCTCTTGTTGGGGTGGATGCCAAGTATGCCTCAAAGACCTTCAACAAGTTCATTGATACTGACTGAGTCCTTGCCGCAGAGAAATCCTTGTGCATGTCAACAATGCTCACCAAGGAGCACAAATGGGCAATCTGCCAGTGGATAACCTGGGATTGCCATCTTGAACTGGCAAATATACAGGCCATGGTCAAATTTACTTTTGGGGTTGAGACCTCAATTTCCTTTTACTACCATCTGGTCAAGGGAATGTGATTTTCCTGGAAAAAGCTTGGGGTATCCCCATACAATTGTAATAGTCCAGCCAACATTGACATCCAGAAAAATCACGCAGAGGCGTACACTGCCCTCAAAGCCAAGAAGATGGTCAAATTCTATTACATTGAAAAATCAGCATTTAACCTGTCAATGCGCAATGGGTATGGGTATGTCCCCAAAGGCTCAAATGACAGGATGGCTTTACATGCTGCAGTCCAAGCCACAGCCTATTTGATGGTGAATCTCCTTGGTCTAAAGGGGGCCAAGCTGTATCAAATAATACTGGGCTCTCACAATAGCTGTACCTTTCTATCATTCCTTTATTTTGTCCAGGAGCACCTGAGGCGCATAAGTCTGGGCTTCACCAATGTCCTTGTGCTGGACAATGTTAGTCTCCATAAGGTGGCTGATATTCTTGAGGAATTCCCAATGATTGACACTAGCATTGCTGTGGGCCCCCAGCAATTGGCCACAGCAAATTTTCACCTTCTCTTCCTCCCTGTTTATTTGCCCTTCCTAAATCCCATTGAGGAAGTCTTTGGATGGCTCAAGCAAGTTGTCAAGCAAGGGACCCCAACTGGGACTGAGGACCTCTCTGATTTGCTGCAGGCCAGGATCCACACCCTCTCAGCTGAGACCATGGCCAAATTCTATGGCCACACTGATTCATTCATCCCTGCGTGCCTTTCCAAACAGCCAATTAATTAAAGGCTTAGCCTGTCTGACTTTTTTATATACTCTAATTTACTATTTAAAATTTATTAATTATCATTTTATATTTAGAAGCTTCTAAGCCCATAATCACATTCAGCAGGACCATCAATGAAGGTTAGTAATTTATTTTTTTATATTAATTTTTTTATTATGCCATCTGGGGTTATCCCAAACTCTTGAAACTGGATTACATAAATATATTAATATCACTTTTGTCAAATAAATATAAAAATCAATTAAAAAAGTTAAATGTATAAGTACAAAGTAGAATTGTATTTTATTAATGTATATTATTATGATTTTATGAAACCATTTCTGCAATATATTTTGCAAAAATTGTTTGCTGAAATAAAAATTATAAAAATTATTTATAATAAAAATAATCTAAAGTGTAAAGATATTTATTGGAAAAGAGAGTTTTAAGGGCGCCTGTAATGGGTTTGGCGGTATGTACCCACCCCGGAATGGAGGTGGCGCACAACCTCCACTGCCACACCGTGAACGGTAGATACACCCTTATTGAAATACTCCTGCCTGCTGGTGAAAGGTAGTAGGTTCAGGTGGGAGTGAAGCAGCAGCTTTTCAGGCAGGGCTGCAAATCTGTATATCCTAGCCAGGACCAGGGCATCCTGTATCATATGGTCAACTGAGTTGTATCCGGGGGACCTTCTTCCCATTCAGGGAGAGCCAGTCCTTGTTAATCCCAAGAAGGACCCCATCTATGTCCTCCACGCTGGCTCCCATTCCAAAGTAGAAGAGATACCCAAGGTAAACCACCAGGTGAAGCCTTTACCCAGCAAATGCTTCAGTAAACTCACACAATTTATTAAACACAGCACTTATTTTTTTCTCATGTTTTGTTTTAGCAAAGATGAGATCCATTGCCAGAGGGACCCCCGTCTTGTTGGCACTTCAGGCCAGCCTAAAGTCTGCCAGGAGGTTCTTAGTCTTCTTTACAGCTGTTGCGTCCGCAACAGCCAATTTACCCACTGTGCGCCCAAATTTCTCCAACAGGTAAGATATGGTGTGCTCCACTGGGAAGCAGAAGCAAGCAGCCACATGTTCCTGGCCCATCTCTGGTATATTTTTGAATGGGTGCATTGCCAGGACGTCCCAAACAAGCTCAATGAAGTTTACACAGTAAACTCCACTGAGAACCACTGGGTCCAGGCAGATCAGTAAGGCATCCTTGTAGGCAGTAACTGCTCACTCAGATGCCCCCTCAGAATCTGTCAGCCCATCTAGTGCATTCCTTGTCATTGTTAAGAACCCATGAACTCTGTCTTCAAGCTCCTGCATGACAGGGGGGACAGAAACAGCTGCCTAGCCACATGATTGATGTAGTTGGCGTAGAAGGTGGGGGTAAAGAGACCAGGACCCAGCAGAGTTCACCATCAACGTTTTCTAAAAAAAAAGGTAAGTATTTGGAAGTTTTTATTGATTTTATTGTTTAGGTTACCTTTGCGGGTTTCCTCCTTGCCTGCGGCTTTGGCAGGCTTGGCCATTCTTGGCGCAAGAAGTTGAGCAGGAAATTCAGTATCCTCTTTCCTTGCGCGCTTTGCAGGTTTCAGGTGGGCATACATTTCAGCATTGTCAACCCAGAAAGATGGCGCAGAAAGATTGTACACCTTAAACTGGAGGCCCTCAACCACCTTCTTCTAAATGTTCAGTAAGCGCTTGATTGTCTTCTCAGGGGTGTCTGGTTTTTTAGTCATGAGGGCCTTTGTGGACACCTTGTCAATTTTATCTCCTTTGAGGACGGCAGACTTAACTCTTGCTTTGACTTTGTGGTCAATTTCTTTGATCTCTGCAATTGCAGAGTCAAGGTCCTTCAAAAGCTTCTCCAATTCTCTCATTGATTTTTTACTAACATTTTCTTATGTTTTTATAGCTTTACCCCAATAAAATCTGTATTATTCTGATAATACTACCTCTTTGTCTATCCCTGTTTGTTTTCACATTACCCCAATATCCCATTTTCTACCTGTTGTGTATATGTTTTACACTTAGCTTAATGTTTATTGTTTATTGTTTGCTTTGTGTTGGCATTTTTTCCTTAATTGCCATATTATTTTTAGCACTTTACATAGCCCCTTGTGAAAATATTAACAACAATTTGGTGATCAACTAAATTTGAATTAGAAAATTATAGGTTAATTGTATTTATATAAAGTTGTTACTGATCTGCATTCAAAACTTTAATGATAAACTTTAAGCCAATCATGAGCCAAGTGATAAAGTGATTGTTGTGACATAAAGGATCACCCAATAATTCTTTGATGCATATGCACTAATTAATATAATTGGCTGGTTGTTTTGCCATTGAGCGCCATTGTTGCTGTGGCAAGTTGTTGGTGGACTAGTGCCCAATCAGCTGCTGGGTTAGAACTAGTTCATCAACAACTTGCCACAGCAGCAATGGCGCTCAAAGGGCAAAACAACCAGCCAATTATATTAATTAGTGCATATGCATCAAAGAATTATTGGGTGACCCTTTATGTCACAATAATCACTTTATCACTTGGCTCATGATTGGCTTAAAGTTTATCATTAAGGTTTTGAATTCAGATCAGTAACAACTTTATATAAATACAATTAACCTATAATTTTCTAATTCAAATTTAGTTGATCACCAAATTGTTGTTAATATTTTCACAAGGGGCTATGTTTAAGTGCTAAAAATAACTGTATTCTGGATCTAGATACACAACATAGTTTATATGATTTTATAGAAATCAGCTGAACATAAAAAATAAAACCAACTATAAGCAAAGAGAACATGAACAATTGAAATTCAAAATAAAGATAATATAAATAGAAAGTGTTTGGCAACAGGGGGTTTATTGGGGCAGGAAAGAGTAATCCCTAATAGGCAGAATAGCGCAGGAAGGAAGAAGTAGAGGCAGTGCTGGCCTGGAGGGTCTGGGATTGAGTGGGTAGGGCTGGAAGATGGGGGTAGTGGTGGCAGGGGTAGGGGTAGGAGGATTTTGCGTGATGGCTGCCCTATACTGCTTGTTTTATTCCTTGTCTGTCATTGGCTTGATTGGCTGGTAGGTGGCTGTGGCACGGGTTGGGAGGCGCTTATCCTTACGTGATTGGTTGCTCATGTTCACATGGAAAATCATTTGCATAAATAAGTCAGCCACCATTTGGTGACCAAAGAGAGAATTGGGGTCAAGGACCCCAAGATAGAGGTCATTGAAAGCCTGAGGATGGCGCTCCCATACTGTGTCTCTAATGTTAAGGAAGACAACATTACCCAGATGGATGTCTGCGTGGCCGGCAGGGTAGACTGAGGCCTGGTGCCCGCATTGCTGGATGGCCTCAAGGGCGGTGGAGATACCCTCTATCTGATGGCTCAAGAAAACCTGGTGCTTGGAATTTGAGCCATCCCAGGATTCAAGTAATCCACCAAGTATGTGGCTGTACTTGTAGCCATTGGTGAAATATGGGTTTGTCCAATAATATACAGAACCCTTGGCTGAAACAGCCAAAAACACACCAATGAAAGTCCCTTTCTTGACCTTCTTCCTTCCTTTTTGAGTGGCAGCTTTTCCTTGCTCTCCAAAATCATCAAAAGCAATGGACACTTAGTAGTAGGAGATGAAGATGATGTCATCTTTTAGACTAGTCAAGCATTAAACCAGGGTGGATTCAATGGTGGGATGATATGATGAATCCTTAGCACCATCCCATTGGTTGCTGGCAACATTGGTCAGCACACAAACTGACGCCAGCTTCTCATACATCCAGAGCTGCACCATGCGCTCAGACACCCAAATTCCATGATGCTCAAGTTGCTTCCAGACCTGGGTCAAGGGAAGCTTGGGGTCCTGCTGAAGGAGGTCAAGCATTATTGGGTACGCCTTGGTGATTTGGGACTTGGGGGATTTCTTGGGCTTTTTGGCTATCCCAATTAGATTCCCCTTGTTCATTAAGTTATTAAATTCTTGCATGACTGTAGCTTGGGTGAACTGCAATTGGTCAGCAATCTGATCCCAGGACAGACCCTGCAGGTTTAGTGCCACAATTTCCTGGAGAATTTGGGCAGTGATGATTTGTTGTTTTGGACGCTAAGCCGCAGGAGCTAAAGCCTGATTGGCTGTAGGGGGGCAGGTTGGGTGGTGGCAGCAATTTGTTCTGGATTGAGGTTGCCATCCTGATTGGTTGGTTGACAGGCAGCTTGTGTGGGGGTGAGTATGGGAGCAGGGGCAGAGCTAGACACTACGTGACTACTGAACAAGTCAAAGCCATATGAGTCAGGGGTCAGGTACAGGTCAGCTTCCTTGTTAACTCCCTCCATTGAAGCTGGCTTGGCTGCTGCTGGCTTGGTTGCTGGTGCTGTCAAAAATGTTGCTAGTAAAAACCATTGTAAATAAAACCTAGGATAAAATCACTAAAAGTAGAAGTTTAAAATTTAATGATTTATTTTTATTGTAATCTCAAGTTCATATTTGAAAGGTTCTCAAACCATTCCATACAAATCTGGAGCTATGAAAATGAATAAAATGTCTCTGTTCCTAAATTATATGGCTGTTGATTGGCTGTTATATTGTTATTTTTCTATTTTAGGCTGCTCATACTACACATCTTGTGTGACTCCATTCTGTTTTGTGCTTGTGGAATCTTGCTTCTAGATTGCTCAAATTTTGTTTCATTTTAGTCCTTCTGTTGGTGCCTTGTATGAATCCTGATTGGATTATAATATACTCCGTAATAGCATCCATCCATCTCACTTGCTGCGTCAGTTCATTTTGTTTATGGTTTGAACTACACTGCTTGATGTTTGATATAATTTTGTATAATGGGCTAGTGAAATTTTATTTTTTGTTTGACAGTTCACATATTAACTGAATTTTTTTAAATTATTTGAATCCTGAATCTTGTGCAACTTGGATTTTGTTTAAATCTGAAACCATTTTGTATAAAACTTGAGGTATTTTTAGTTGTCGCCATAGCTTTTAAAACTACTGTAAATCATTGATTTTTTATTGATAATTTGATGCCTTAAATTGTATTACATGGCCTATATTGGTATTTTACTAGTAAATTATATGTTTTTTGTAGTATTCAATATAGAAGAAACTTTACATTACTGTTTCTGATTATTATATTTTCTTATAATATGTAAATATTTTATGTAGTAACTTTTTATATATTTGGATTTTTTATCTTTATAAGTGGAAAAAAATATTTTATAGTAAAGATAGTTAATTTCATAGTGAATTATATTTGAAGTGGGTTTTCTTATATTTTTAGATAGCTTTTCAAAAAAAAAATTTGGGATTCTACATGATCTTATTACCCTAAAAAGTATCTTGAAGCTTAATTTTTATTAAGTAAAATGTTCAGGAAACAGGTTTCTGCTTATTTAAAAAGTGTCAACATTTAGTAGTCTGCATGAGTAAAAATTTAATTCTGACTTTTCAATGCTGTCAACATTAAAGTATTTTTAATTCTGATTGTTGACATATAGTAAGTTGACTTGTGGAATGAGTAAATTCTGGCAGTTGCCCCCAGAAGCTTTCATCAATGAGAACGCCATATTACTCACTCTTATTGTCAATGGACTTAAGCCCCACATTTGCAAGTGGGTTCTTGTAGGGTGTTGCAGCTATATTGATGACTGTTATAAAGCTGTAGTTAAGGCCAATAACCAAGCTTTGATGGGGCTCTGCAGATCCAATTATGCACCTCCTCAGTCTTGTCCCGCACCTGGTAGTGCCCACAACCAAGTGAGCCACCACCAATCCTGTCAGCAGAAAAATGGAGCTAAGCGCCCTTGCAAGGGGGGGCTTCAGCTAGCTCAGATTGAGGACCCAGGAAAAGACTGGGGGTTGTAGATACAAGAGGTTCTACAACCCTGCTTAGCCCACACACCCAATCTCTCATTACCAAAAACCCTGCAACTATAAGGTGCACAATATTGAGACCCTAGAAATATTCCAAGTCCACAGTGACAACCCTGTCCTTCAAGACAGTCATTTTTTAATAAAATCACCCACTGGCCTACCCCTTCTGTTTCTGTGAGAATACCCACAAGCTTTTGATAGACACTGGGGCCAACCAGACCATGGTCAACCAGGAATTTGCAGATTCTCAACAACTAGATTGAGTTCCTAGTTGATTTAAGGTAGTATGTGTAGCCAACTCCCACAGAGTGACAATCACCCATGAGACAGTACCCTTCTCTGTGAGAATGGGGAACACCCAGGTTAAGCTCTCTGGGTTAATCATGGCAAGGCTCAGCCACAACGTTATTGCTGGCCTCAACTGGCTCTGACACAACCACCCATATATTGACTGGGATACCTCTGTGATCACCCTCAACAGAAATGATGTAGTTTCCAGATCTACTCCATCAAGATGAGTAAACTGCTCCACAACACCGTATTTTTCAGACTCACAGAGACCAGTACATACAATTTCAAGGGGGGGCTGTACTTTAATCAGTTTTCAGTCAAAGTCATCCGCTCTGAACCCACTGTGGCCACTCCCTTGACCACCACACCTCCACCAGCACTTGTAGCGCTTCTTGAGGAGTACAAGGATGTCTTCAGTGAAACATTAGACCAGTTGCCTCCTCTAAGAGAAATACAACATTCTATTAAGTTGCAAGGGTTGCTGCCCAAGGCACACCCCCTTTATTGCTTGATGCCCAAGGAAGACAAGACTCTCTGTCAACATCTTTTGAACACACTTGATAAGGGCTTTATCCACCCCTCCCTCTCATCATATGGGGCTGCACTCTTTTTTTAGCTAAGAAGGACGGATCCCTATGATTGGTATCCAACTACTGCACTCTAAACAAGGTGAAAGTCAAGAGCAAATACCCCTTACCACTAATTTATGACTTTATTTGATACACTTACAGGTGCAAAGGTCTTTAGTAAGATTGATCTCACCAAGGGGTACAACCAGGCTTGCATTGCACCAGGGGACAAGTCTAAAACTGCCTTCTCTACACGCTAAAGATTCTTTGAGTGTTGTTTCATGAACTTTGGAATGACCAATGCTCCCTCCATCTTTTCCATGTTGATGAACAAAGCCTTTGAAGATCTAATTGGAAAATGTGTCATTTTGTACCTTGATAACATTATTGTCTTCATTAAAGATCAAACCACACATCTCCAACACCTTTGTGCTGTCCTTGTCACCCTTTGTAAAAACCAGTTAAAGGCCAAGCCTTTCAAATGCAAGTTCCTCCAGTCAGAGCTCTTGTTCCTTGGGCACACCATCTCTGCCCAAGAGATAAAGCCTGAACCTGCTAATATTAAGGCAATCACAAGCATTCCACCTCCCACTGATGTTGTTCAGGTTGTCAGGAATCCAGGCATAGGTATAGGCATTGGTTGTATTGGGTCATAATACGGCTGAGCCAGAGGATAATGCCCATCATAAGATGGGTGCTAACTTGATAATATAGAAAACAGATTGCCCAAGCAAAGACCAGGGCCCTGAATTAGGCACCATAGTATCTACCATTCCTGTCAAAGTAATGTAGAGTACTCCAAACAGTTGGGTGGACGTATTCTTGGCTGAAGTGGGGGTCTCCATTGGGCAGTCAGGTTGCAGGGTTAAGGGCAGAGTCATGGAAAAAAAGTAGGCAGACAGATAACTGTACTTGTCTTTGAACAATCTGGGTCACCTCTTGTACCACTTTCCTTCACGTCCAATGTATTCAGTTTCTCTAGTCCTTGCCAAGGGATCAGCAATGAGGATGGTCTCCAAGTTTTACTCCACATAGGCAGAGTTGGGTGGGTATTTGGTAAAATGCACAGGTCCAAAAGGGGCTCCTGGGGAACAGTATAGTGCCTGGGGAGGATCAGCAGGTTGGTCTCCAGAGGGGGCGGTTGCCTGATGGTCTACTTGGCCGGAGTTAAGATGGAAGATCACTAAGACTAGATAAGGTAAGATTTGTTCAAACCAAAGGCTCATAAAACTTTATTATCAAAAATGACAATATGGTCATCACCATACTGCCGGGGCTTTTATACAATGGGTTTTCTCTTCTTCAATTTTTGCAGGGTTCAGGTTTGCAGACAAGGCACTGGCGGGGCATGGATCCTGGCTTAGAGTCTTGAGGGCAACAGATCCAGGTTGTGCCTGCTCTGGTAAATAAAAGTGACAATGCTTTGTTCCACTGCCACTGTTCACTATGTCACCTGAGTAGTTCAATTGTACTACCCATTCTAGACAGAAGACTGGCAGTTACTGGTGGTCATTGGCAGAGTTAACAGTAGGATTTGTTTTAACCTCCTTAAGGAAAGCTATTACCTCTACATAGGTCCAGATCTTTGGTAGCGCAAGGTTGGCATCAATCTGGTGACTATTTGGGGAATTGTCCTCAGGAGACTGGTGGGTCTTTGAGTAACTTGTCAACTTGGGTTTTTAATTTAACAAGTGGGCAGGTTCCCATCCACTTTGTGTGACTTGAGTAGTCTTTGGAGGGTGGGGTTTGATTACAGGGTCTCCTATGTTGATTTTGAACCTCCAGTATTGACGCTTGGCAGCTTGGCAGGTTTCTGTTCCCCCTGTTTGGGGTCATCTATCTCTGGTGGTCCAGGGTTTGACCCAACTAGCAGTTGGGTGGTTCCCTGTCTACTCTGGTCAACATAAGGCTTTCCTTGAGACCCAGGTTTCAATTTCCAGGTTTTCAATACAAGTATTGAAGTGTCATTTATGACACAGGTGTGTAGTTTCTTGGGCACAATTGACTACGTGCATAAATTCATCCCCAATTATGGAGAACTAATTGCACCCCTCACCAAGCTCTTAAACACAAAACAGCAATTCTACTGGACACCTACAAGAGATCAATCCTTTGAGAAGTTAAAGCAGATGCTTACAACTGCACTTTTATTACAATTCCCCAATTCAAACTGCCAGTACAAACTCAAGACTGATGCCCATGACAGGGCCATAGGGGCGTGCTAAGAATAGAAACTGACAAAAGTGTCTTTCTCTCTGCGGCCTACAAATCCAAGAATCTTACCAACTCAGAGCAACACTACCCCATACATTACAAAGAATGACCAGCAATTTTGCACTGTGTCAATAAATGGCGCTGTTACCTGGAGGGTGCCACCTTTCCACCCCGCGTCCTGACGGACCACAAGTTGCTTCAGTATTTCAATACACAGTCCCATCTGACTCAACACCAGGCAGGCTGGGTTGAGCGCCTGCCCCCTACCAACTACACATCAAATACAAGCCTGGAAAGGAACTTGTCACAGCTGATGCCCTTTTGTGACTCTATGTAGCGTCCATCACAGGGGACAACGGCCTAGACCCAGACTGGTCCATGCTCTATCTACGTCCTGAAGCCACTTGTTACAAAGGCCTCAACTCTGTGACTATTTCCAACCTGAAGGACAACAAGAGTCATTTCACCACTGACACTGGTAATGTCTGCAGCTGGGCAGAGACAGGTGAAAAGACGCCTTATATTCCCACTACATGGCAAGGGGATACTATATTACACTATCACTGCACCTTAGGCCATATCAGAGGGTGCAATCTCTTTGAAATCTGAAGTGTTAGGTTTGGTGGCTCCATATGCACCAAGACATCTTGGACCTCCTTGAGACATGTGTGTTGTGCAAAAAGAACACGTCTAAGTCTGCACCTCCCTAGTTGGCTCTACTCATCAAGGCCATGGAACCCTTTGAACAGTGGGCCCTTGACATTGTGGGACCCCCCCCCAAAGACAGGCTAGGAAATAAATACATCACTACGGCCATTGACTGCTTCACCTGTTGGTCAATAGTGTGGGCAATCACCAATCATACCACCACCACCATTACCTGCTTCATTGGCAAGGAAATTGTAGCCCACTTTGGGCAACCCAAGCAGCTTATCACATATGGTAGACCTGAGCTTGTAGGGCACGTCATGAAAGCCTATTGCGCCATTAACACCCTCTAACAAGTAGTCACAACACCCTACCATCCCCAGGCCAATGGGCGTGTGGAGCGCCTAAATGGTTTGTTGATTCAATTGATTGCCAAGCTCTCACAGGAGCACTCCAATACCGCGTGGACTGAACACCTGCCCTACTCATCTTACAATCAAGAGTTAACAGGGGCACCAGGTTCAGCCCCAGCACCTTGGCTTTTGGAACACCCAACAGTCTGACAGGAGTTGAACAGGGAAAACTACGGTCTAAGGTTCCCAACAAGCCTCCCCTAGTAACAACCCCATCCCTAGATCAATGGCGTGCCAAAGCCCAGGAAATTGAACACAAGCAAATTGCAGGAGGGAGAAAGCACCTCAAGGCTAGATACGCCGTAGGTGACCCTGTCTACACCCTCAATCCCAATTCTGCCAAGTTGGAACTCAACCACCTAGGGCCCTTCAAGATAGCTGCAGTCTATGACAATCACACTTATCAACTTGAAGATGCCCAAGGAAATACCAAGAAACTTCACCATGATTGCTTGCGCCCCTGCCGTGCCATCCCCACACAAAAGCTGTTTGTGTGGACCTTCCCATACCTTCTGCAGACTCTGGTCTTGGTTTCTGACAGCGAGCAGGGAGCAAGGGGGTATTGCAACTGAGTTTCCAGACTTGCCTGCTGATGTATCTTACAATACACAGGGGGCACTTGATGAGCTACCCCTAAATGTACCTCACGGCATGAACCAATCTGATGGCAATATTGAATTGCAGGCACTTTCTCCTAATTAAAGGTGCTGCCAATTTGACCTTGCTGATCCCTGCATGGGTTCTTCCTTGGCTTTGAACCTTACATGAAACATTCCACTGTGCCACCCTCTGTGGCCTTGTGGCTTTCCCCATATGGTATATTAATCACAATATTCTACAATAAATGCATCTTATTTTATATTATTATTCTTGTTCTTTCTATTAGACTGTTTTCTTCCTCAATCAAATACTGAACTATCATTGATTCAGTTGCAACATGGGGTTATTTTGGTCTTAGCTATTTCTATAGTTGAGTTGTTTGTGTGGCAACAAGCTGTTATATGTGTTGTCCTTAAGGGTCCTTGGTTTAGTGGCAGCAGGGCCGCAACCAAGAGATTCAACATACTTTGGAAGTTTAAGTTGCTACCTAAACTTCTAGCAACAGTTTTCATAGGTGGTAGGTTGCAGGCATCCCAGAGTACTGATAAAGCTCTTCAAACTCATAAATTAGATCTTCTTTGAAAACGTTCTATAGTAATTAGGTCTGATTTTTCTGCCTTCTATTAGCCCAATGGAAGGTCTTTTATAGGACTGGTGTTCTCTTGCCAGGATATTTATATGGTGCTTCCAAATCTTACTTGGGCCATCTTTTTATCCCCAGACTGCTGGCATCAACTCCCAGAGTCATAAATCTATTCAATTATATTCATGGTATTTGATTTCATAGTACCTAGTGAAGATTAATATCTATCTCATAGTTATGTGCAACCTATTAGCATAATGGTGGTGGCAGTGCTAATCAGTTTCTCTATGTTTAGCGCCTTTCACACTTGAATATTTGAAGTGGAACTGGTGGACTGTATTTCAAATCATTACCAAACATCTTTATTCTCAGGGAATGTAATATATCACCAGGTGCCTTAATATCAACCCTATTTTAATACTGATCCAACAGGGGCTTTTAGAGAATCCAGGATCATTCAATCATACTTACCATACTTTTTTTGTTGAGACTATTACTGCTGGACTCCTCTTGTAACAAAGCTTTGGTGAGTTTTTTCTTATGAGAGGCAATTCTCTGGTTTAGAACCAAATTTTTCTCCTGCCATCTGTTCATTATTTACACACTCTTTTCTTCCCAGAGTTTGAGACCTTTGATTTTGCTATTTGCTGCATTCTTCATTTGTTGAAAAATCTTGTCAAATCCCAACAATTTCCACAAGTCCCAAGCATAGACTCAATTTCTTTGAGCGGGTGTTTCTTCTTTGGCAAAAGACTCCAAATAAATTTCTTCAGAAGCAGACTTGACTTCAACTAATGACTCCTTTGGAAACGTCTTGGCTACCTTGATATTCTCCAAGGCATCCTCTAGGGATCTTTTAGGAACCTCTTTACAAGTAATAGCAGTTTCTACCCTAAGAACTCCAAACTTTTCCTTTTCAAATGATAATTGTGAAGACATAAATGGAAAAGTAAGATGAGGGGAAAGCGTTGGATTTCACCTTGAATATATTTATTCAATGTTTATCTGATTTCACTTGTATACCATGTGGGGCATAAATTGTGTTTGGCTCCTGGGGACAACATCCAGGAGGGCATGGCAGGAAATCTTTATAACAAAAGATTTGAGGTTTGAAGCTAGCCTTGGATTAGCCTTCAGGGCAAAATTAAGGACATGTACCTTAATTTCCTGGAATACAAGATGTGAAATTCCTTTTAGCAAAAAGGAAAGGAAAAAGCTTGAAGAATATTAAATCCAACGCAAATGTGGATAAACTTGTCTTTATTAGGAGAAATGATTCTACTTAAATAGTAGACAAGGGTTAATGATCACTCATTAGGTAGACAGAGTGGCAGAAGGAGTCATGTTGGGATGAGGTCATACCAGTATCAGTCACAGGCAGGTATGATAATCCAGAATGGGTGTATATTGAATCAGACCCATTTGTGGAAGGCAAGGAATTCCCAAAAATTGAAAGCAAAACCAACTAAATCTTTGCACATATCAATATTTAAAGGCCATAGCAAAATGGCATTAATGGCGCAATTTACAATATCTCTCCCCTCAAGATTGGACACAGGGAGTTAATATTTGTGGAGAAATTTAGAGTGTACCCAGGCAAAAGGACGGCTGGAGGGCAACAGCTTCACAGTATACTTGACACCCTTCTTTTAGGTGACTTCACAAGGTCCAACCCAGAGGGATTCTAGATTATGCGCACGCCCCTCAGTACAATTTTGATAGTAGAGGACTAGGTCACCCACTTGGTACTCAGGGAGAGGGGCTCTGGAAGAATTAGAGGGCAAAAGTTCCAGGGCTTTGACCTTGTAAGCAGTAGAATAGGCAATAGCTTGGATGTCAATGATATAGTTAGTCAAGCCTTTGTCATGAGCTTCAGGATTAGTAGAGGCGTCAACCTCCATCAACAGGGGTCCCAAGATTGAGGGAGTAGTAGCTTCATGTCCATACAGCATGGCAAAGGGGGACTGGCCAGTCACTTGGTGTCTGCTGAGTCTATACGCAAAGAAGGCAGCAGGGAGGAACATATCCCAATTGGCAGCGTCAGAGAGTGTAAGCTTCTACATGATGGACACAAGGGTGGAGTTTTCTTGTTCCACAGTCCAGTTGGTGGATGGGTTATATGGTGTAGAGAAGGATTGATGTGTACCCATAGCTTCTACAATAGACGCTATGAGGCAAGCATTAAAGTTGGTCACATTGTCAGAAAGCAGGACTTGAGGGCAACCATGACAGTAGAAGATGTCTTGCAACAATAAATTAGCCGTGGTCTTGGAAGTTATATCTTTGGCTTCTCTGGCTTCAACCCATTTGCTAAAGTGGTTGACGGCTACCAAGATGAATCAACACCCAGACCTAGAATGCAGGAGAGGCCCAACAGCATCAATACTCACAGTGTGGAAGGCATGCTTAGGAGGGATGAGCTTGAACTGATGTTGTGAAGGTCGGGGGCGTTGAAGCTGACAAGGATGGCAGGAGGCAAGGACGTCTGGAATTAGGAGGCGCATATTCTCCCAATAGAAGTTTTTGCACAACCAGTCATAAGTCTTTGCTATGCCTCTGTGTCCTGTGTCAATGTGGGCTTGGAGGATGATGGCAACCCTCATGCTAGAACAGACATAGGGCAGAAAAGTGTTGTTGACTTTCTTGAAGAGTTGTCTATATCAAATCACAGTGTCCTTGGATAGGGCTTATAGCACCAGTTAAATGTCTTCTGGTTCAGTGGTCCAAGAGTCAGGGTACCCTAACAATTTGTATAGGCAATCAGCGTCAGCAGGGTGGATAGATAGTATTGGCATCCTTGACAAGCCATCAGCATTCTGATGTTGCGCACTAGGACGGTGGACCACAGTGAAATTGTATCCTTGCAAGCGCAGAGCCCAACGTGCTAATTGACCTTCAGGCTCCTTTATTTGATGTAGCCATTTAAGGGATGAATGATCTGTTAATACAGTAAAGTGAGTCCTGTAAATTTAGTGCCAAAACTTTTTCACCACATGTAAAACTGCTAGACATTCCTTTTTGGTGACGCTATAGTTCTTCTCATGTTTGTTGAGGACTCAGGAAGAATAGTCCACAGGTTGACCCACACTTTTGTCATTGAGCTGGGCTAAGATGGCACCCACAGCTACTCTACTAGCGTCAGTATACAAGATGAACTATTTATCATAATGAGGATAAACCAAGATAGAAGCCTCTTTGAGCTTGGCCTTCAATGCTTCAAATACTTGTTGCTGGCTGTCAGTCCACTCAAAGGGGACGTTGCAAAGCAGTTGGACAAGGGGTTCACTCAGTTCAGCAAAATTGGGTATGAACTTTTGGTAGTAGCCCATCATATCAAGAAATAATTGAACCTCTTGAAGATTTGTGGGAGGTAGCATCTTGTCAATGGTCTCCACCTTGTTATTCATGGGGCGGATTCCAGTTTGGGTGACCTCATGACCTAAAAATCCAAGACTTTCCTTGAAGAAGGAGCACTTGGAGGGTTTGAGTTTCAAGCCAGCTTTGCGGATCTTGATGAAGACATCCTTGAGATGTTCCAAGTGGTTGGTAAAGGTAGCGCTGAATACAGTGATGTCATCAAGGTACACAAGGACAGAAGAGAGTTTTAGTTCTCTTAGGATGGAGTCCATAGCCCATAGAAATGTAGCAGGGGTATTGCAGAGTCCCTGGGGCATACAAGTGGGCTCAAAAAGGCCTTCTGAGGTGATAAGTGCAGCCTTCTCTCTGTCTTCAGGAGATAAGTCAACTTGCCAGTATCCAGAGGCTAGATCCATGGCTGAGAAAAACTTGGAACCACCCAGCTGTCTGAGAGCATTGTCAATTCTGAGCAAGGAGTATGAGTCTTTCTTAGTGAGAGAGTTCAGGTGACGTTAATCCATCACAATGCAATGGCCTCCATCCTTCTTTTTGAGGATCAACAATGGGGAGGCTTAAGGGCTCTGAGAGGGAGCTAGTAGCCCAGTGTCTAAGAGCTGCTTAAGTTCCTTATAGACCTGAGCATCTTCTACCCTGCTATGGCGGAAAGGTTTAGCACAAAAGGGTGGGGCATCACCTGTATTGATCTGGTGGATAACCCCCTTTGCTAGTCCATAGTTGGTGGGTCCCAAGGCAAAGATATCCTTAAACTAGTCTAGCAGTTCCAGAACATCTTTTTTTTTGAATGGGTGACAGTTGTGGGAAGTCAGCAGCAGTGAAAAGAGAGAGAACCTGAGGGTCTCCTTCAGGTAAGTTGAAATCACTAAACGTTCCAAAAGGGTAGAGAGACGCCACTTGCTCTGAACCTAATATGCAACCATGCCCAACAACCTGGCCCCTGGTCACCTGCATAGGCAGGTCAGTCAGGTTAGCCAACAACAGCTGTACAGGCTCCTTATGAGTTTGGTCCAAAATCCCAGGGCATAACCAAGGCTCTTTACAGCTTAGGGAATTGGGTGAATATAGCTCCAGAAAGGATTTTTCAGGAAGCTTGTAGGATATCCGGGAGTCTATAATCACTTGGGAGCCTGGAGGGATGGTAATAACTGCAGGGGAAAGAAGAGGCACAACTTCCTCTACAGGACAGGAAGGAGGGGGGAACACATATTGGAGGAATGAGTCCTGTACTTGAGTGAGAAGATACCAGTAGGGCACTCAAGCATGCAAGTCTTAAGAAGTTTTCCCAGGAGATGCGGGGGTTCTTCAAAGATTAAAGGGATCTCATACCCTAGGAGTGATAGGTATCCATCACTAAGGTTCAAAATCCCATTGTACTATTGAAGGAACTGCATACCAACCAGGAGATTGTAACTTTTGTTTTTGAGGACGGCCGCAGGGGATGCAATAAGAAGCTTCCCAAACCTCATGGGCAGGGCAGAGTAAGCACCAATAGCTAGAGTTTGGACCATGCCAGCTGTAATATATGACTGAGTGTAGTTGAGTTCGGGAGCCAGCTTAAGTTTTTTATTAACTTGGATAATGCCACATTGACTGGAGAGCCTGTGTCCAAGATAGCCTTGATCTTAACCTTTTGGATCAATACTTCCACATTCTTAGTATCTTTTCCAAAGGGGGGTAAGACAGCCAGCACATCCTGAGCTGCCTCCAAGTCTTTCTCCCATTTGGCCAGCATGCATTGTAAGGCAGGAATTTCCTTATACACAGTCTGCAAGGGGAGCAATAATTCACATTCTGAAAGAGAGCTTATGCTAGTTCAGCAGCCTCTTCAGAGGAATCTACCAAGACAGGGGAACAATGAGCCTGAGCCAAGTAAGGACAAGCCACTACGGCCTTAGCTTCAGTTGCAGATGGGCAAGTTGTGGTTGTGGTTTTCCCTGAAAGTAGCTTTTAAGGGACAGAGACTGTCTCCAGGACTGCCAGCACCAAGTAGCCATAACCATCAGACTCATCACAGTCAGAGTCCTCAGGCTCAGAGTCACTAGAGAGGTTATGAAACAAGTGAAGAATAGTTGGGCCAGCTGAGGGAGAAGATTCCTTGTCAGAAGGGGGATCAGGAGGAGACAGGGAAGATTGGTCAACAGAGAGTGTCTCTGCCTCTAAGCTGATCTCTCTTTTCCTGCCTGTTCCTTTGGGTTGTAACCCTCTACCCAAGGTTTGGTGCAGGTACGTGAGTGGTGTTCTATTTGACCACAGTTATGGCATCCTTGTCTCTTAGACGGCCCAATTGAGCCTAGGATCATAATGCGCAGAGTGCAGGAGGTGGTTCCTGTATTATTGGCCTTATTTTTGCGCACTACAGTACCCCCATGGGTCAAGTGCATGTCCTGTAAGAGGCTCTTGATACTATTTATTGAAGTAAGGGAAGTTTTATGGGCCTTAAAGTGCAGACATAGGAGTTGGTTCACCTTCAAAGCGTTCAAACATGCTGTGTACGCTTCCCAGGGAGTTAATTGACAACTGGTGATCAAATGTTGTCCTTCAATGTAAAAACAATTGGCAAACTCAGTCAAGGTTTCTTTGGGCTTAAATATGATATGCATAAATGCATCCTTCTTGACTTCCAAGCTGAGATCTCCTCAGAATTCTTCAATTAGGAGTTGCTTCATGTCATCTCAAGTGACAATAGAAGGGAGTTTGGGGACCACAACTTCTTGGCATGTGGGATGCAGGCAGGTAAGAATATGCTCCTTCTTAAGTTCATCAGTGGTCCTGCGTATTGCAGTCTTGTAAATTGTCAGAAAGGCAGCAATGGTAGAGGTTTTAGGTTCAAATATCTGCTTGAACAAAGGCTTTTGATTGGGGTCAATGGATGAGGAGGTGGATTGGCTGTTGTCACCTGAGTTGAGGACGTTAATGTGGGGATTGCCCTCAAACTTGGATTCAGCAGCAGGTTGTCTAGCCCAGAGGAGTCACAGGCTTTCCTCCAGGTTATCCAAGGTAGAGCTGTTCTGTCCACTAATATCTCTAGCAGTGGCGGCAGCAACTCCAAATTTGTCAATCTTATTTTGTTGCACTGATAGAGTGCCAGTGATCCCGTTGAGGCAAGTGGTCAGGGAAGTGTTCTGGGCAACCAAGGAGATGACCTGTCCATTCATTGTCTTGGTAAAGCAGGAGAGGTTTTGTACCTCTCTCTCCAATGCGTCCTGTCTATCAGCAACATAGTTTGTTACTTCTGCAAGCTGATCCAGTGCACGTGCACAGTTGGCCCAGGGTTGGCCTTCTAAACCAGGGCAGCAACCATGATTACCCTGAGCAGGAGTATTAGCAACTTTGGTTTCCTCTTTACCTTCAGACTCAGAGGACAAGTCCTCAGGATTAGAGAGGTGTTGTCTTAAGTACTCAATTTCTCCTTGCAAAGTAGCTACTTGGTCAGTGAGCAAAGCAATGCAAGGATTGGGCATAGGTTTGACTGGAGGGGGTTTTGAACAGAAGATTGACACTGAGTGGTAGCCTTGAGCTTGGCTATTGCTTCCCATACCTTAGCTTCAAAGTCAGATGGGACCTCGACAGGAGGAGCAGGAGGTGTCACCTTGATGGATGCTACTCTATCATCCATATAATTTTGTACTTGATACAGAGTGTCTCCTAGTGCAGCCTTATCCAGACCATATTGATGCTGCAGATGGCGGCCCCAAGTATCAACATGAGTTCCAACCAATTTGAGCTGAGAATTAATATGTTCTTGAAATTGGTTAAGTTTGCTAACCAGAGTCTCAAAGTCTTGGCAATGCTTTAGCAGAGAAGCCTCAATTTGTCCACACCACGTTTCTTGATGCTCATCCAATTTGCATAGTTAATCCTTGATGCATCCAGGGAGTGAGGAATGAATGGAATTCAGTGAGGAGGTCAAGTACTTCTGGGAGGCCAGCAAGTTGTGCAGGTTATCTGAAATACACACAAAGAGGCTGTGGGACTATTCTTGATATGCCATATTCTGAGCATGGTTGTTTGAGACGGTGGTGGCTACAGCATTTAAAAGCTGGTTCTGGGATCCTAATGCAAGCTGATGGTGCACCAGGGCGGGTTGAATAAACTGGTTGACCAACACACCAATTGTATCCATGAACTCCATCAGCATGGGGGAGACCAAAGTCCAAGAGGAAGGAGTACATGTCTTCTGAAGCATCCCTGGGACAGAGACCATGGATAGTATTCATTGCCACAGTGCCAGAATGGAGTAGGGAGCGGGCAACAGCACAAGCTTGTTCATAGTTGAGAGAGAAAGCTGGAAAGGGGGACCATGCGGGCCCGGGGGACAGCACCAGTACCATGGGAGTAGAGGGGGAATTAGTGATATATTCTTCTAGAGGAGGACCAGAGACTTTAGTTTATTTGGATACTTCAGAAACAAAGGGAGAAGGACCAGAGAATTTGCGTGGGAACAGGGTAACCAAGGGGCTTGCAGCCCCTATAGTGAGCACCATTTTGTTGTGTTTGGCTCCTGGGGACAACATCCAGGAGGACACGGTGTGAAATCTTTATAACAAAAGATTTGAGGTTCAAAGCTAGCCTTGGGTTAGCCTTCAGGGCAAAATTAAGGGCACATACCTTAATTTCCTGGAATACAAGATGTGAAATTCCTTTTGGCAAAAAGGAAAGAAAAAAGCTTGAAGAATATTAAATCCAACGCAAATGTGGATAAACTTGTCTTTATTAGGAGAAATGATTCTACTTATATAGTAGACAAGGGTCAATGATCACTCATTAGGTAGACAGAGTGGCAGAAGGAGTCACATTGGAATGAGGTCATACCAGGATCAGTCACAGACAGGTATGATAATCCGGGATGGGTGGATATTGAACCAGGCCTATTTGCAGAAGGCAAGGAATTCCCAAAATCAAAAGCAAACCCAACTAAATCTTTGCACATATCAATATGTGAAGGCCGTATTGAAATGGCATTAATGGCGCAATTTACGGCAGAATATTCAGCTGAAACCCCCTCTGGTTCAGGAATCACCTCTGGATTCCTATCATGGGGTCTATGGCATCACAGTGTCATCCAATTAAGATTGTTACCCTAAAGATCCTTACAATCTCACCCTATGTGAATGTGCCTAATACATTCAGGAACCACCTGATTCATTTTGTTGAAATGTATTGTTTTGGCTTGAAGCATTTCAAGCTTCTGGTGCCAAAACTTGGTGGAACCTACATATTCCTGATCTAGCTGACATTTTTCCAACTGGAAACCAGCTGATCAATCATGAATATCAAGACATCATTGTCTACATTAAGATGTACCTTTCTATTAATTGATTCCTTATCAATTATATTAATTAACCTTTGTGGCTAATTAATTTGTTACAAAGACACCAAGTCTTTACTTGACACAGTCAAGTCCATTTTGGCCCTAAGATTAAAACCTCATTAATCATATCCAAGGGTAAATTTTAATCAACCTTTGGGGTTAATTAAATTATTTGCAAGACACCTAGTCTTCAATATTGGTTCAGTCAATTTTGCCCTAATCTTTTCAGTTAGTACAGCCTAACTAACAAGCCAATATTTTATCATTTATTTTATATAGATACCAAGTTTCCAGTAATCTTTATCTGAAGAATTCCCTAAACTTATCAACATAAAATATATAATAAAAACACAACAATTTAATATTATTTGTTATATTTATTTGGCTAAATGCTCCAGGTGACTGTTGTACAGTCACAGGGATGGAGTATTCTGGAATAATTATAACCAAATAGGATTTAACCTCAATATATGACTTTATATTTCCTGATTGCCCTGGCATCTATTGGCCAAGACCTATTAGATTGAGGGCTTCTGAAATCAATTAAGCCTAATTTTATTATATCAAAGGCTTCTTAGATCAATGCTCTTTAGATTGCTTGGCAGGCTGGCAGGTTAAAAAGGCTTTCATCTTTCAGGCTGATAATCATTTTATTCAGGCAAAGCAAAGTCAACACATGGATTTAACTCCCTTATATGGTATAATTGAAGTGACTTTTGAACTCAAATATCTCTTATTCAAAGGAATGTGTCAGGATACTGCATCCCAGGCAAGGTTCTGTTAGCCTCAGCAGCTAACTTACTTTTTTGGAAGGAGGGAAGATCCCACCATAGGAGGGATACTAACTTGATGAGATAATATGCTGAACAGCCTACCAAGGCCCATGATCTAGTAGAGGGTACTATGGTATCAACTAGTCCAGACAAGTTAATGTAGGATATGCCTGCATATTAATTGGCAGTGAGAGAAGATGGTACAGGGCTGGGGACAGGTTGTCAGGTTTAGGTATTGGGGGAGCTTACATATCTATCTTATAGGCAGGAAGATAGTTTTACTTCTCACAGAATAGGGAGGCTGGGTGTTTTTACCAGGCCCCACCATGATAGACTGTCCTTGGGGTTCTCTGTTGAGCCAGGCAGTCAAAGCAGAGGATGTTATACAAGTTAAACTCCTTGTATTCTGTATTGAGAGAATATTCAGATAAATAACTGGGCCAAAAGAAGCTCCAGGTGGACAATAAAATGTGGGCCAGGTTTCTGGAAATTCTTCAGGTACAGGAGCCGTCAGGCCAGGATTTTCTGTTGGAATAGTAGTAAAGTGAAAAATAACCAAGACTAAATATGGAATAAAATGGTAAAACAAGGTCTCATAATATTATTTATTTCAGAATTTCAATTCCATTTTACAAGTCTTAAAATAGTTTAAATATCATTCAAAATGCCAAATTCTGCTTAAACCATCACCTGATAGCTGAGTTGCTCAGTTTCTTCTGGTCTGAGAGTTCCAGGCCCATCATGTACCTCTTGGCCCATCAACTCCTCTACCAAATTTACTTTAACCTGAAAGTCTGTTGATAACTTCTCAATAGCTTTCTCATTACTGCTAACTTTCCTTTCATTCTGGATCATTGGTCCTTCAGAATATTCAAGCCAGGTCAACTTTAGCCTCATGAGTTGTGCAATCCCTGGAGTAATTTCCTGTTTGCTGGCTGGCTGTGGATCACATGATTGGGTGGCCTGGACTTTAAGCCAATTATCTGTGTTTACTTCCAAATCTGAGCCTTCATACTGAGGAGCAATTCCACTTTCAGATGGCTTGTCAGTTATGACAGGAATGATGGTATGTTGATTTAATGTGTCCAGCAATCTAAATTAGTCCAGATTAATCACCAGCCTATGACGCTCTCCTGAACTCCGCAAATTCTTAGCCTGGTGAGCTTGAAAATTTTCCTGGTCATTTAGCTCCTAATTGCTGTTTGTACCTGCTTTAATTGGCTAGCCGTAAAAAACACAGGTGGGCAGCCCAAGGGTCTGCAGGATCCCCAAACCTATCAGAGCCTGATCCTGAGTTCAATTCTCCTAGCTGGATTTTATCACTTCTTTCAGGAAAAATGTCATTTATGACAATCTGATCCAAAATGTATTTCACTTTGGCTTCAAAGGTTAATTTCAAAAGCTATAACTAAATATATAAGTTTCACATTTAGAATTTTAAAGATTGAAAAGTAAATTTAAAAGATTGAAGGAAAAAAGCCTGTAGTTGTGATTTGGGGGGAAAGCCACTTAGAATTTCAACTTTTCAGCTTACTTTTCTAATTGCCTTTATTTCTAGATAAAAGAAACATGAGTCCTGGAGAAGATTGCCAAAATGAAACAGGGAGTTTGGGGCAGGTAGAACTGATATCCCAGGAGAAAGACATGGTAAGTTGGAAGGGCAGTATTGGAAACAGCAACCCAAAGATCTGCAACTGCAGTGGTGGGGAAGCGTTTGTTGTGTAAGCAGCAAGAAAATAGTAAAAATGACCTATTTAATAATAAGATTTATAAGGAATATATAAAATGGGTATGTCTGCAGGTGTAAAAGCAAAAAGAAAACCCAAGAGCAAAAACCAAAGTAAAATACTAATAAATTATAAACCAAACTGAAGTTCAAATTTAAAATTAATAGTTAAAAAGCATGTCCTTTGGGTCATGGCATGACACTTGATGCACAATTTGCTAACCCTTCAAGCAGTTTTAGCGGTGGGGATTGGTTTTCTATTTGGATTGCAGTGGAGCTTCAAAAATGGTGAAGTTTTGGATGTTACAATCATTGGTTGAGTTTCAGGCCAGTTTACTGATGAAAATCATTGATCAGAAGCCAAGAGCTTGAAGTATTATTGAGAAAACATTGAATGAATACAATAAAATTTTGATAAAGTAAGTGTGTAAGCTTATTTTATTATAAACAAAGATGAGCGCCAATAGTTTAAGATTTTGAAGAAAGTTATTTTGAAGGGGGAAGCATTGGGAAAAGGACACTATAAGAAGGAGGCTAGCTGGAAAGTAAAGGGTCTTTTGAAAGGTCTTTTGGGAATTATTTGGTTGTAAGCAGTAGATTGATTGGGCGCTGGATCTGCATCTTGATGGTTACACTTCTGTTTGGTTTAGAATAACTTGATGTCTTTTGAGGTGTTCAGAAGTCCTTTATGAAATATTAGCCAATCAAAAGGATTCCAGAATGGTGGCATATAATAAGGTGTCTAAGGTGATCTTCCTTCTGTTAATAAATACTATCAAGGCCCCCATTCTCCCTTTTTTTTGAAAGAGAACTTCCCTAATGATAGTTATTTTGTAGTTGATCAAGAGGATCAGAAGAAGCAGGTATTTAGTATGTTCACTAATAGAAATTTTCTGGTTGTTAAATGAGTAAAGCGGTGAAAATAATCTTGAGATCCAGGATATTGCTGTATCAAACATTATTGTACAAATCTCCCCCTAGATGATGGAACTGCTTTGGTAGACCATACATTGCTGTGAGATATGTTTTCCCCCAGTCATCAATTACCAATTATGATTGAGGGCATGGTGAGTCCCTTTTGGAGTGTTCACATAATTCACTTTTACCTTTTTCATAGAAAAATTATCCCTGAGAATATCACCCCCACCTAGCCAGTCCTAGGCTTTGACCCAGGACACACCTTGGTAACCTCCCAGGAGCAGGAGCGCCACAGAGGTGGCTTGATCCTACTAATGAGTTAGGCACTAAATCAAGTTTTGTTAAGAAAGTAACAATTTTGGATCCCAGTACAGGATTTGAACCCGCTCCCAGCCACCAGGCAGGGGAGCAGGTAGCAGGAGCTTGCCTGCACCTGGGTTTGCTTCAAAAAGCAAATACCCAGGTGTAGGCAAAACCCTGCTCTTAAAGTAGCTGTGGGGCCCGTCCTGGGCCCCAAAAGGTATACCCAAGCCTTGGTGGGTTTGAATAGGCCTGGATAAGCTAAATTTAGCTGCCCAGAACCTCCAGTTTAAGCCCACCCTCCATTTAGTAATTTGGGGCTCCCAATTGGGAACCCCTTTTTTAATCAAGTTCTTTTGCCTCAGGAATGCCTGTCAACCCAGTTCAAAAATGGTGATTAAATTTGGGAAAACCCTCATAACCTCAGAAGCCAAACCTGCCAGAACCAATGGCCAGCCAAGCCAAGATGGACCACCAAAAAGCCAAACAACTGTTCCTGATAGCCTCAAAAATAACCATGAAGCAGCCAGCCAATCAACCAGAAGAATTTGAGATGCCAAACCTTGCCACCCAGATAGCGCCAGAAAAATGCCCAGAGGCACCTACATGTGAATGAGTATATAAGCCAGAAGCACCAGAAACATTCTTTATTGCCATTCTTACCAATAAAGTTGTTATGAACCTTTGGTTCACCAATCTGATTCCTTAAATATTTTTGATACTCTTCCATCTTCAATCATCTAATCACCAGTACTCATCCACAGAGATTGGAAGCCAAGCGCCGGTTGACAAAAAAGAAGCATTTTAATACTACCACCCTCCTGATGCTCTGATTGGTCCTGTGAACTTCACTGAGTATCCCCATAACCCTGATCACAAACCCTGGACCTTAGATGACTTACAGTGGTACACCCGCCCAAACGCCCCCAAGGAACCCTACCAAATTGTCCATGACAGCAAAGCAATCACCATTTACCCTTTGATCTTCAACAGGAAATACAACAATCCTTCTGCTTACTTAATCCCAATGGAACCACCACCAACACCCAAACCAACCATCTCAACCCCACCCACCTCTGATGTCTCTGACCAGAGTAGTCAATTCTTGGGAGTGCTTTACCTGGTGCTCACAGGATTGATTGACTCTGCCTTGCCAGCGGCTGGGCCCTGGGCTATGGCAGGGAAGGCCCTCTCCTACTTAGTAAAGTTAGGTCTCATCATCTGGTGGGCCATGCCAGTACTTTCATCTTCTCCTCCCTTGCCTGAAAGAGCATCATGGTACTCCTGGTATCCTGACAATTTTGCCTCTGAGTTTGGATTCATGTTGATTTGTGTTCCCTTGTTTGGCAAACCAAGTTAACTTCTGTTTTTGGCTACATGTGCCAGGGTAATCAAATTGAGGGGAAATAGATCTTTTTTGCAGAGACTTGCTGAGGCTCAACCCTGAAGCTTTGACTCAGATAGGCAAAAATATATGATGACAAGTTTTCAGTTTAAAGAAGGTGGGATTCAAGAGAGGGGTCTGAATTTGCTCTCACTTCTGATCAACCAGAAGCAAGTATTTTCTCCCCTCTACCATTTTTGTCAGGCTTATTTATGATGTCATAATTTAAACCCTCTATGTTAGAGCAAGATGACAAGCTGCACTGTTCAAAGAAAAACTATGTGGATATTGTCAAACTGCAGGCTCAACCTGCCAGCAAGGTTCCAAACAAGTGGGTTTGTGACCCGCAATCTGATTACCCATTCACTTGAAGCCAGACTAGGAAGTCAACTCAAATTACCAAATCCAACAACATATACAGATGATGATCCCTTATAGTGGATACCTTGTTTTGGCGCTTGACTCATTACCAGGATCAAGCCACCCCCTTCTTCCATCTAACTGTGTGATCAACAATCATTTTCCTGTTATCCTTTATTCACATTGACTATATAATCACTATCTCTCAATAAAAATTGTTATCTAGCTTCTAAATATTTTCTCCTTGTAACTCTGCTAAAACAGCACAGTTACAGCAATATAATAAACACAGAGTTAATTGTTTGAGCAACAGTAAGCCAAATTGAGAGGAGGGCTTGATCATTTTGGAACTGCGGCCTGTGGAGCATAAAATGGAGGTTGAAATTGAAGTCAAGAAGATCATTTGGAGTGGAAAATTAGAATAGTAACAAGAAGTAGAGATGACGTAAAAGGCAGGCCAAGAGACAGTAAAGAAGTCTGAAGTCAACTGAACCATTGCCCCAGCAAAGTTGTCAAAGACGGGGCCAGGAGGCCCAAATACGCTAACATGAGATTAACTGTCTTTTTTATTCCAAAGGTGAGTAAGATATCTAGAAACAAGCTTCTAGAGGGGAATGGGGAAAGTCTTAAGGTAGTTCAGGATGAGGGAGGGGTTTCCAAGGCTTCTGATTGGTTGGCACAAATATTTTCAGCAGTTGAAGGTTCTACATTGGAATTTATGTTGATGACGTCATAATTTGAAGAATTTGGGCAACCAGCAGGTCAAGCACTGCCATCACCAAATAATGTATAATGGGTGATTTTCTTGTTGTAGTTATTTGGATAAAAATATGGTAGGTCCAGATTTTCCAGGGCTATTTGAGCGACCCCAGCTTTGACCCATTTTTTGTCAATTATGGAATTTAAATTGTCAATTTTTCTTAAGGGTTTATGGCAGTCCTTTGCTGGTTTTGGGTCTTACGGGGGTGTACTATTCCTTTCATTTGGTTTTCTACCGTAAAACTCTAAGCAAATGGCTGTCCAACTACTATCATGCAGGGGGTGTAAATATTGTAGCTTTGAAGCTGTAAAATTTTCTGAGGGAAATATCAGTACTTCCAGATAATTTTAAGCAGGAACTGCTGCTCCCCATTTCCTTTAAATCACTAAATTTGTATCTTTGGTAGCCCTCAAGGGTTTATAAGCTTTCTGATTCCCATTGTTTCCTTTCTTAGGGCAATTAAGTCCTAGAAAATATTTCACTACCATGGCAGCAACTGTGCCACCACATGTGTTGCAACCAAGTTTCCAGCCTTGCCTGCTAACGTATCTTACAATATACAGGGGGCGCTTGATGAGCTGCCCCTTTACGTATCTAACGGCATGGATTAATCTGATGGCAATATCAAATGGCAGATACTTCATCCTAATTAGAAGTGCTACCAATTTGACTTGCTGATCCCTGCACAAGTTATTCCTCAGCTCCAAACCTTACATGGAACTTCCCACTATGCCACCCCCTTGTGGCCTTGTGGCTTTCCCCATATAGTATATTAATCACAATATTCTACAATAAACAAGACCTTATTCTTATTATTCTGTCCTTTCCTATTGGACTGTTGTCTTCCCCAATTCCAAGTACTGAATCCTCATTGTTTCAGTTGAAACAGTGGTAGCAGAAGTAGGTTTAAAACCTATCTAAAACGAAATTCCCCCCAAGAAAGGACAGAGTACGGGCCGTATGGCTACTCCCCCAACAAGAGACCTTCCTGCCAATCCCCAAGGGGGACATCCCTGACGGGTATGTCATCTATCAAGACCAGTTAGTTCTCACCAGCGTGTACAATTGGCTCTGCCTCAGGAAGCGTGACACCAGCGTCACCCCACCCCAGTCAGATCTGTCCCAGCGCATTCTCAACCTTCAGCTAGAATCCTTCACTGGTGGCGTAGAGGGGGCCAACATTGTCAGTTGGCTCTAATCTACTTAAACCCAATTTTGCATCTGTCAGGTCCCTGAGCCCATGTGGGTTGCCACTGCGTCTGGCCGCCTCACAGGGCCCGCCGCTGTGTGGTTCACCAACTGGGCTAGCCAGGAACTTGACGTTACCTAGGCAGCATTCTGAGATGCTGCCAAGTCCCGCTACAGTGAAACCTTCTCCCACATTGTTGTGGGGACTCCTCTTCTAGCAATAAAACAAACTGGTTCTGTTCCTGAGTACCTTGCTGCCTGGAAACAAGATCTTGCCGCCGCCCCTGAAGCCGTGACCAACAGAAATGCAATGCTACTCACTCTCATCATCAATGGGTTAAAACTCCATATCTGTAAGTGGGTCCCCATAGGTTGCTGCACCTTCATTGACAAAAGCTATAAGGCCATTGTGGAGGCTAACAACCAGGCCTCAATGGGCTTCTGTCAAACAGTGACGCTCTATCCCAACCACGTACAACACCTGGCAATGGCCACAACCAAGTAGGCCACCGCCAGCCCCGTCAGCAGGATAATGGGACTAAACGCCCCCACAAGGGGGGAGCTTCAGCTAGCGCAGATTGAGGATCAGGGAAAATCCTGGGGGTTGTAGCAACAAGAGGCCTTGCAACCCCACCTGACCCATCCTCTCAATCCCTGCTCGCAAAAAATCCCTGCAACTACAAAATTCACCAAGTCAAAACCCTGGACGACTTTCAAGTCCACAGTGACAACCCCATATTGCAAGCAAGTCACTCCTCAAATAAAGTAACACGCTTGTCCTATCCCTTCTGTTTCCGTGGGAACACCCACAAATTACTGGTAGATACTGGGGCCAACCACACTATGGTGGACCAGGTGTTTGCCGACTCTCAACAACTGGACCAAGTGCCAAGCAGGTTCAAAGCAGTACGAGTAGCTGACTTCTGCAGAGTTGCCATCACCCATGAGATGGTATCCTTCTCTGTGAGAATGGGGAACGTCCAGGTTAAGCTCTCTGGGCCAATCATGGCAGGGCTCAGCCACAACGTAATTGCTGGTCTCAACTGGCTTTGGCACAATTGTCCCTACATTGATTGGGATACCTCTGTCATCACCCTCAACAGAAATGGGGTGGGGTTCCAGATTTACCCTGTGGAAATGAGCAAGCTACTCCATGATACTGTGTTTGTCAGAATAACAGAGACAGGCTTGTACAATTTCAAGGGGGGAAACTAGACTTTAACCAATGCTCAGTCAAAGTTATCCGCGCTGAACCATCTGCAGTCCCTCCCTTGACCTCCTCACCACCACCAGTGCTTGCTGCACTCCTTGAGAGGTACAAGGATGTATTCAGTGAGACACTTGAACAACTACCTCCTCCCTGGGAGATCCAGCACGCTGTACAACTTCAAGGGTTGTTACCTAAAGCACAACCATTATACTGTCTCACACCAAAGGAAGATGAAACCCTCAGCCAGCACCTTGTGGACGCGCTCAATAAGGGCTTTATTTGTCGCTTGCTCTCTCCATATGGGGCAGCTGTCTTCTTTATAGCTAAGAAGTATGGGTCCCTTTGCCTGGTCATAGACTACCGCGCCCTAAATGAGGTGACCGTTAAGAATAAATACCCTCTGCTGTTGATTGACAACCTGTTTGATACACTTGCAGGTGTGAAGATCTTTAGCAAGATTGATCTCACTGCAGGGTACAACCAGGTCCGCATTGCACCAGGGGATGAGGCAAAAACTGCCTTCTGCACGCTCTACGGGTCTTTTGAGTGTTGGGTCATGAACTTTGGAATGACCAACGCTTCCTCCACTTTTACCATGTTGATGAACAAAGCATTTGAGGAATTGATTGGAAAATGTGTAGTGGTGTACCTTGACAACATTATTTTCTTCAGTCAAGATCAAACCATGCACCTCTAACACATCTGTGCTGTCCTCAACACCCTCTGGAAAAACCAGCTAAAAGCTAAACCCTCCAAATGCAAGTTTCTCAAGTTGGAGCTGTTATTCCTTGGGCACACCATTTCTGCCCAAGGGATAAAGCCCAACTCTGCCAAAATCAAGGCAATCACCGGCATGCCGCCCCCCCCCACTGATGTGGGCCAGGTGCAGACATTCTTAGGCATGGTTGCCTACGTGCGCAAGTTCATTCCCAATTGCGGGGAACTAATTGCACCTCTCACTGAGCTCCTCAATACCAAACAGCGCTTCCATTGGACCCCTGTTAGAGATTGAGCCTTTGAGACATTGAAGCAAAGGCTCACAACAGCACCAGTACTTCAGTTCCCCAATCAAAACTGACAGTACAAACTTGAGACCAATGCCTCTGACAGGGCCATAGGGGGCATGCTAAGGGTAGAAACTGATGATGGCGTCTTCCTCCCTGTGACATATGAGTCCAGGAAACTTACTGACTTGGAACAACGCTACCCCATCCATGATAAAGAATTGGCAGCCATTGTACACTGTGTTGAGAAGTGGCGCTGTTACCTGGAAGGTGCTACCTTCCCACCCCGCATTCTGACAGACCAAAAGTTGCTCCTTTACTTCAACACGCAGTCCCACTTGACACACCGCCAAGCAGGATGGATTGAGCGTCTATCCCCCTACCAGTTGCGCATTGAGTACAAGCCTGGAAAGGAACTTGTCACAGCTGACGCCCTTTTGTGACTCTATGTAGCGTCCATCACTGGGGAGGATAGCTTGGATCCAGATTGGCCCATGCTCTACCTCTGCCCTGAGGCAACTTGCTACGAGGGCCTTAACTTGCTCACCATCTCCAAATTGAAGAACAACAAAAGTCAGTTCACCACTGATACTGGTAACGTCTGCTGCTGGGCAGAGACAGATGAGAAGACGCCTTACATCTTCATCACACAACAAGGAGACACAATATTGCACTACCACCAAACCTTGGGTCACATCAGAGGGTGTAACCTCTTCAAGATTATGAAACAGAAGGTTTGGTGGCCGCGCATGCGTCAAGACATCTTGGACCTCCTCAAAATGTGTGTGTTGTGCGAAAAGAACTTGTCCAAACCTGCACCCCCCAAGTCTGTTCTGCCCATCAAGGCCATGGAACCCTTCAAGCAGTGGGCCCTTGACATTGTGGGGCCACTCCCCAAAGTCAGGCTGGGAAAGAAGTACATTATCACTGCCATTGACTACTTCACTTGTTGGCCAGTGGCCTGGGCGACAACCAACCACACCGCCACCACCATCACCTGCTTTATTGGCAAGGAAATTGTGGCTTGCTTTAGGCAACCCAAACATCTCATCACAGATGGCGGTCCTGAACTAGTTGGGCATGTCATGAAGGCATACTGTGTTAAGAACGCGCTCCAACATAAAATTTACGGCCCCCTACCATCCTCAAGCCAATGGACGCGTGGAACAGTTAAATGGCTCACTGGTTCAATTGATTGCCAAGCTCTCACAAGAGCACCCTAACACCGCATGGACTGAACACCTGCCCACTGCTCTGCTTATCCTGCAAGCAAGAATCAACAGGGGCACAGGGTTCAGCCCCAGTACCCTGGCCTTTGGAACACCTGATAGTCTGACAGGAGTTGAACAGGGAAAACTACAGTTTAAGGTTCCCAACAAGCCTCCCCTAGTAACAACTCCATCCCTAGACCAATGGCGTGCCAAAGCCTGGGAAATCAAAAACAAGCAGATTGCAGGAGGGGCAAAGCACCTCAAAGCTAGATACGCCGTAAGTGACCCCGTCTACATCCTCAATCCCAATTCTGTCAAGTTGGAACCCAACCACCTAGGGCCCTTCAAGATAGCTGCAGTCTATGACAATCACACTTATCAACTTGAAGATGCCCAAGGAAATACCAAGAAACTTCACCATGATTGCTTGCGCCCCTGCTGTGCCATCCCCACACAAAATTTGTTTGTGCAGACCTTCCCAGACCTTCCACAGACTCTGGTCTTGGTGTCTGGTGACAAGCAGGGGACAAGGGGGGTGTTGCAACCAAGTTTCCAGCCTTGTCTGCTAATGTATCTTACAATATACAGGGGGCGCTTGATGAGCTGCCCCTTGATGTATCTAACGTCATGGATTAATCTGATGGCAATATCAAATGGCGGGTACTTCATCCTAATTAGGAGCGCTACCAATTTGACTTGCTGATCCCCTCACAAGTTATTCCTTGGCTCCAAACCTTACATGGAACTTCCCACTATGCCACCCCCTTGTGGCCTTGTGGCTTTCCCCATATAGTATATTAATCACAATGTTCTACATTAAACAAGACCTTATTCTTATTATTCTGCCCTTTCCTATTGGACTGTTGTCTTCCCCAATTCCAAGTACTGAATCCTCATTGGTTCAGTTACAACACATGGTTATTCTACTATTGTTATCTATTTTCTCACTCATTTACTCATCCAATTGCCCTGCCATATTGGTTCTATTGGTTGTTAGATGGTGATGTACACAGGAGGAGATGATTCTCTACAATTTCTGTGATCATACTAACCCTTTATCTTTGCCTATATATCTAATTTTATAAGATTTTATCCTATCTTTAATGGATCACTCTACTCTATACCTTAACCTTAACTCTTAAACCTTAAATTATATCTTCAACTGTACATTCACACCTTCTGGTTATTCTTTAATAAAGTTGATTTCTTAAATGTGACTTTTGAGACATTATAGCTTTATAATGAACTACTTAAAGCTAACCAATAGCTACAAAAACCCTCTAGTTTCAAACCCCTCTGTCTATTCAGGCCCTCTAGTTTGAAATTTTTTGTTTGAATCCTCTAGTTTCAAAATCCTATCCATCCTAATGTTGCAACCAAGATTCCATCCTCACCTGCCAATGTATCTTACAATACACAGGGGGCACTCAAAGATATACCCCATGACATGTCTAACAGCATGGATCAATCTGATGGTAGTGTCAAATTGTGAGCACTATCTCCTAATTAGGAGCACTGCCAATTTGATACGCTGATCCCTACGCAAGTTATTCTATAACCCAAACCTTATATCAAACCTGCCACTGTGCCACCCCCTGTGGACTTGTGGCTTCTTGTTATGGTATATTAATTATGATATTCCTCAATAAACTACATCTTATTCTTATTATTGTCCTTTCTATTAGACTGTTGTTTTTTCCAATCAAATACTGAACTAACATTGGTTCAGTTACAACACTAAAAGGAAATGTCAGTGTACTTATCACTGCTTTATTCAGCTCATGTGTGGCCATTACAGTAGTCTACACCTGTGTTGAGTCTTCCTTGCCACCCCTGATGAACCACCATAATTATAGTTTCCTAAAAGCTGATAGGATATATCTCCTTAGTGACTAGATGAAATGATGCCAGTTTGCTGATATTTAAATATCATATATTGGCCCATCTCTAAAGTGATTAAAATGGATTATATAGAAGGTTTATCAAAAAGGTTCATGTGGATAGGGGTGGGTTAATGGCATTAGACAGGTTTGGGAGATACCAGCTGATAAATAAGTGTTTGATTATTATGTTTAGTTTGGTAGTAGATTGTTGATTGGAATGGTAGGGATACTTTATGAAATGGAGACATGTCACTGGGATATGGGGCAATTATGTAGAATTAGATTGGTGGTTGTAGATAGAGCTGCTCTGGGTCACTTTGATCAAACAGTTATTTTATAACATTCAAACATTATGAAGGGCTTTTGGCTGTGGTACCTGGAGCTAGAAGCTAGCCAGGGCTGAAGCATATCTGGCTATAGATGGTATGCACTGGTTCTTTGGTGATTCAATATATTATGGATTGTAACCTTTAGGCTGTGTTTATATATACTGGGATTTAAAATAGGATTTAATTTTATTTAAATTTTTGGTTTTTTGGTTTTTTGGTTTTTTTTGGTTTTCAGAGTCTTCTTGAACAATTGCCAGGAGAGGCGGGCTGCCTTCTTGAAATGTGAGTTGGATTCGATGGCGGCCTTGTCTCGGATGCGGTCCAGCGACATCAAAATTCGGTGCAGCTTCTGATAGAGCTTTCTCTTGGCCCTGGGGCTAGTGATGGTAGCAAGGGTTTTGTAAGCCAATTCGGTGACCTTTTTCTTGGAAATATTGATTATGGCGTTCATCTGCTGGGTGGATTTTTCTGACATGTCTTGGATTTTGGCCGACTCGTCCCTGAAGGTAAAGGGGTTGGCTTGGTTATATCTCAGTGAATTCAGGTCGTCTTTCTGAGCTTGGATTTGGGTTTGGATATAACTTTTTGCCAGCTTTCTGATTTCTCTCATGTCTTCTAAATAGATGACTTTGCTTGCGTAGCCAGAAACAAGTTTATCACGGGGTACAATGCTAGTGCACTGTTGCAAAGTACGGGTGGCGCTTGATTGGGAGAGCACACGATTCTCACGGAAGTGGGATGTCATACTTTCATTGGGGCTCCAGCCGTTTTTATGGGTGGATTTGCTGCCGCTCTGGAATACAGGCGCCTGAGGTATATCACTTGTAAGCGCCTGAGGTACTACAAGGATAGCGGAGAAGATAGTAAAGTATTTCATGCCCTGGGAGTGGCCAATCAATTAACTTAAATACCTTTTTAGCAACTCATTCCTAACGCATTCTCAAGAACCAAAATCCAACGCTTTGAAAATAAAATGTATTTCATGTTGGTTTAAATATGTATAGAATATACCATCCCGGCTAGAATTAGGATCGCCTCCATTTCGAGGTAGAAATTTATATATATTTGTGCCACCAGCAGATAATTGGATGGCTGTATTCGATTTGGATCTTTAGTTTCAGTATTCACATTCTATTGGAGAAGCTGATCTTAACTAAAGTATCAATCGATCAGCTCTTCTGTATCGCCAGCCAATCAGCATTCGATGCATCGCTTTTTGAATTGGTCGTTTATTCATAATAAAATATCAAATCAAATTCAACTAGGGCTGCTTCGGCCAATTTCTAGCTCTGGGACAGTTGTTCAAAGACTTATTTATAATAATTAAATATACTTTTCCGTGCTGGCTGTGGCGGCCAGAACCGGAAGCTAGCCGGGGCTGAGCCGAAGGGTCCCTAAACTCAACTTTACCAAACAATGATCCTAAATCTCTCCCAGGAGTGCTTCGGCTCATCCCCGGCTAGCCAACGGCTTTTGTCCGCTCTAGCTAAAACGGATTTATAATATATTTAAACATATTGAAATAAATCTTTGAAAAAAGAGTCAGGAGCCAAAAACTGGCCGCGGCTGCCCGGGGCTTGGCCGAGGCAGCCCTAATCTCTCCTCACTTCTTCCCGAACCAACAATTCCCGAACCAGAACAACTTATCAATCAAAAATAACATCTGATTTATCCACCAATCAGCAAATACTCCTGTTCCCTTCAATACCCCACCTCCAATAAAAACTATTTAAATCTAAAAAGCAAATCCAGTAGAAACAAAAGTTTATATTCCTTTAATCTGGTAATTAAAGCTTTACTTAAAAATCCAACAATTTATATGTAATTAACATCATAAAAAATGAAATTTAGGTATGGTTTCATATAAAAAATTAGAGCTAAATGCTGAAAAGTGCACTAAAAGAAAGTATACACTTTTGAAAAAAAGAATTCTTCAACCAACCAATCCTTTTTTATTGCACCAAAACTATTTAACAAACCTTGGCTATAGAGCTTTAGAAAAAATCCTGCCCATCCAGAATTTCTCAAAAGAGATGGCTTACTAATCCCAGAAACAATAGGCCTGGCAACTATAGGAACAAAAAAGGTTTTAAAATCTCCACCCTATTGCAAACAACCAAAGTCTACACCTCTGGTAGAAGCAATAAATTTTCTGATCAAACGTATGACACCCTTGACCTTTATGATTACACATTTGCTCAAATATTTACCACATTCCATGGTCTCATATCAGCTTCCACTATGCCTCATGTCACTCAGGGGATATCAGAAATCAAGCTTTCCTAAGATGGAAGTTCCACCCACCCTCTCTATTAAGCTCTGTTATCATATCAGTGGCTCCAATCTCCAAATAAGATGTCTACTCAGCTAACATTTGATAACCAATCATGTTTAGCCATCAGAGCCAGATATTGCTGATCTCCGCTCCACTTATGGTCTTGAGGCTACAGATAGTAGTATGAATCCCCCTTGATCCAAATAATAAGCACATTTTAATTCAATTTCCTTTTGGGGCTGTGATAAACCAAATTGAGAGTATTTTTGCGGGTGAGGGCTGAGGTTAGCTAAATAAAGAATGATTGCCTAAGAGAGGTGAATGGCAGTTGTTTTGTTTGTTTGCCCAGCCGTGGTGGATGGGGTTTTGTCACAAGTGAAAGTCATCTGCTTTTAATCTACAAGGCAGAACCCCATTCCCAGGATTTAAACCCTGAACCCTCATGGGCTTCCAGCCCGCAGGCCCTGCTGCCTGGCTGCTTGCGTTTTTTGGGCTTGGGCCAGGAACAGATTGGACTTCAGAGAAACCTCTGAAACCAACCAATGAGACACCAGCCAAACTCAAACTGCACCTGCTTACAAACTCCTCTAGCTTAACCAATAGAAGCGCCAGCCTGAATAGAATTTCTGTGACCAAATGGGCCCCTGCCAATAGAGCCTAGCATTAAATACCCCCCCCCCAAAAAAAAAAAACAAGGGCCGCCAGATGATGACATACCCCATGCCTCAAAAAGGGAAACCAAGATTCTCTACCCAAACCCAGCCAATGATAAGTTAACAATTCCAGATACTACCAAAGATTTCCAAACCCTTGTAAATGCTAACACCCATCCCAAAGTATTCTGAAAAAGTTTTTCTATGATAGATGGGCATACTTATACTCTGGGCTGCCAGAAAGTTGCCCATTGTCATTTTTGCAATAAAGTGTTATGAATCTCTGGTTCTCTCAGGTCATATTGTACCTAATTTTAGCACTTTTTTATTTACAGATCAATTTTTATGGCTCTGCCCCTTTCACCAGCCAACCCCAAGAAATTGCAGACAAGCTGCCCAAGCTATACTGTCCCCCAGGAGCACCTTACGGCCCAGTAAATTTCATGGAATATCCCCCAATCCTGCCTATTCAGAGTTCATCTTAGAATAAATTCTAATCTACAACCCTGAAGCCAGAACCAGAGAGCCAGAACTCATTGGACATGAAGGCACCTGGTGTGAGAGAGGGGGGCTAAACTAACTAAGTTTGGCTCTCATCCTGGAGGGAGGACCCACCAGGACACCATCCAGTGCAGGACTGGTATGGACGCTCAAAGGGGTGCCCATAGAGAGGACGCAGCAGATAAACGGGGAAGTAGGAGTCCAAACCCATCATAATCACTCCACTAAGGAGCCAGGAAGAACGCTTGGGCGGGGACTCTTGGGTACCCAACCCACTCTCCTGGACCTGAGTGATAAGGACCTCAGGGGGGCATCTGGGAGGGTTGGTGTGGCAGCGTAGCGGAGGAAGTTTTGAGGACGGGGAGTTTGAGGTCATCACAGGTGAGGCTTCTCACAAAGTTCTCACTAGTGGCAAGGATGTCCTGTGTCCGTCCAGGGAGGTCCTCAAACACATGCATGAAATGGCTGGTGTCACTTCCCACCAAGTTGAAAGAATGAGACACACAACTCTATAGTTCTGGGCAAGTGGTCCAAACCAGCACCATGGCAGGGGCCAGGGTAAAGACCACAAATTTCAGAAATGAGGCCAGCATTCTACTCTAAAAAAGGGTAAACACAAGCACAACAAAAAATTTGATGGTGTGATGTCTTTGGCAGAAGAGAAAACAAGAAACAGAGCAAAAGGGAACCTGTAAGAGGTGTTCAAAGTTGATAGACAACAATTTACAGCTATACACTTTAAGATAAAGCAAAAGAGTATAATCAAAGCATATAGTGAAAAGGAGGAGACAACAAAGCAAACAAGAAGCAAAATTGAAACTAAAGTAAGTATATATTAAAGATTGAATACTAATTTTAAAGTTCAAGTTAAGTTTTTGAAAGCAAGTGAGGTAAGCGGTTTTAACAAAGTTAATCTCAACTCTAGGAGCTCTGAAGACGACGCCAGGAACCAGGTAAAGGCCAGGAAGGTAAGGAATGGTAAAGAAACTACTAACAAAGCCAGAGAAAACAAAGGAGACCAAACAAAAGTCCCAAGTAAAATCTGAAAGTTTGTGAAAGTATGAACTTTTAATTGATAGAATGAGCAAGCAGGGACTGAAAGTCCCCTGTCTTGCTTTAAGGGTGGAATTTGAATTCAAGGGTCACCTGACCCAGGGCTGGAACTTGATTGGCTTGCAGAGAAATTTTGCAGAGGGGAATCCCAAGGGTTAGAGGGTTTCTTATTAATTTCCGGCTTTAACTCTGATTGGCTGACATTGCTGGAGTGAATTAAATCAGCATTCAATCCAGTTGGATTGGCATTTAAAGAATTGGCAGTAGCGCGACTTGAATGCCTAGACTTAATTAATTTCAAGTGTGGACGGGCCCAAGCCAAAAAATAGTCTAAATTAATCAGAGATTCCTCCCAAGTGGGAACCAAGTTCATCACATCTGTATTTAGCACCTGGGAAGGTTGTGCCAACATAAATATCTCATCAATTGTATGGGCTAAATCCTCAAGGGAATTAAGGGGCTTGGCCGGCTTCTGAGTAGATTTTTTTGTGCAGCGCGGGAAGATTGTCCTATCCAGGGCTAAAGGGAGGAGTGACTTTACACCTGGCATATCAAGCAACCATTACTATTATGAGACAAATATAACTACCTGCCCATCTACTTAGTGTATATGACTCCTCCTGTGACCCTGCTGCCCAATTGCCTGCAAGAAACTATGATCACCAATGAATCAACCTCAACCCAGTCATTTGATGCCCTCTAAATAACACTCATTGGACTAGTTGATTCTATGGTTCCCACTAATAGGCCTTGGACCTTGCTTGGAAAATTATTCTCCTATATTGTAAAGTTATCCCCCATCCTGTGTCAGGTATCCACTCATTGGGATGCTTTTCCTTAATTGAATGGAGAAGAGCTCCCAAGTTGAATTTGATTAGAGTAGAACCTACTGGAATTCCTATCATTAGCATGTGTAGAAGGTGACCAAATAGACGGAATCTTCCCAAGAAGGGAGTGAAGTGATTGAGAAGATAATAGACACTGGTGTACCCCAAGACCAACCAGGGGGCCTTGGGGTGGATGATTGGGGGGAATCAAGCTGTTTCAACATAAGGGGCATGTCTTTGACGCGGACCAAAACAATACCAAATTGAGTCTTCAGATTTGTCAGTAGGAGTTGGTTCAGGGTTTTCAAAGTTAACATTTGCTTGCCCATAATTGATTAACAAACACAAAGTCCATATAGGGAAGATGAACTTCATGTTGTTGGGGGAAACCTTTAAAATCTACTAATCAAGTGTTTAGAATTGATAATATAGATTTATTGAGTTGATAGAAATAAAGAAATTGTTGGAGCAATTTGGATGGGAGGAATTTGTCAGTTTAAATACTGACTTCAAGTGAGGAAGGGAACATTGTGGTTACCAGGTGGATCTGCAAGAGTGATTTGTGAAGTATTGCCTTGCAGGACTGTAGCAGACTGCAGCCTGCAATGCAAGAAGAGGAAGGTTGGGTTATTGTATTGCAGTATTGTACCTTGCTTTGGTTGGGAATGCAATCTGGGGCTGGATGAGAAGTATTCCTTTGGCTTGGGTGGTTTGCTGGGTTTGATTGGATACTTAGGCCCCTGAGTCTCTGGTTGGGATATCCTTTGCATTTAATTTTGGATTTATTGGTTGGTTTATATTTATTGGAGTCCAAATTTAATGCTGAATTCTGGATATTATTGTCCAGAACCTTGATTTTTGTTTTTGAAATAGGATTTATATTCTGGCCTTGATTTTCACGCTCAATTTTTTTTGCTTTCAAAGTTAATTTTAAAACATTGATTAATCAATTTCAAATGCATTTTCAAATAGATATCATTTAAAGATTTGGTTTTTTCCTTTGTTTCTGATATAGCATTTATAAATGTGACTCCTGGTTTCTTAATGATTCCAAAACAATTAAAATTTGATTCCCAATTTGTGTTAGGGATGGAATCCCTTACATCTTATGGCAGGCCCTTCTCTCCAGGCCCGCAGGCTGTCCGCTTGCAAGTTCCCCTGAACCTGCTGCTGGCTCCCTGACAGGTTTTCTCAACCAAGGTGGTTGGTGTTTGTTCTTTATACCTTAGGGTCTAGTAGGGTGGACCCTTATCAGAACTTTGGGAGGATGAAGTGGTGCCCTGAGATGGCTATACCAAGGAGTATAGGCATCTTTAGACCAGCTGGGGTGATAATACAACAGGGTTACTTTATCTGGGAAGGAGGTAAAGTTTCTCTTTCTATTATTTAGGGTAGCCTTAAGGAGGTCTTAAGGTTGCTGGGCAAGCATAGGTGCTGAGCAAAAAAAGTCTGAGATTTAAACAAATTCAGCTCAGATGCAAAAGAATTGAACCTTATTGGTTTATATCAATCAGCAATATATTCAGGCTCACCTCTACTTTTCCCATCTCAGTTTTTAGGTTACACCCAAGTTGCTATTGTCTAAATCTCACCTGTTTCTGCTTACTCATGAGTTGATTTTGCTTAGCAGCATAGCTTTGAAGACTACTTTATCTTAAATTTTGGATTGATGTATAGCCATTTGACTATATTTTCTGCAGCTTATCTATCATTGATGCACTATATCAGTTTGTTGGCAAGTTGGAGGTCAATCAACCAATGGGGCCAGTAATAGGGCTGGGTAATGGCAGAGCTTCTTTTAACCTCAGAGGTATTGAGAAAATGGGGAATACACCCCCAAAGACTAAAGACTTTGGTAAGCAAAATATTTCCTATGTCAAGGTTGATAGACAACAAACGCCCAGCAAATGCATTGGGAGGAGAAAACAAAAAGCTGGTATAAAAGACAAGAAACTAAGGGCTTGGTCAAGTTAGATGGGACCTTGGAGGTAAACAGTTTACCAAATGGGTTCAACGCCCTCCTCATTTTTGGGCACACATGCTTTAAACATTGCAGAATCCATACCAGAGCTTGTGAGTAGCTCAATAAGGACATATGGCAGCAGGAGCTGCATTTCTATGGATTATACTTACCAAAAATTCAAACCATGCTTCTTAAAATACTTATATATTTATTGGGCAACTTCAGTATCTCTGAGCTTTACCCCAACACATATGGCATTTATAAATGATCAATTTTATCATCCAGGGGGATCTATTAACTAGGCCATCAGAAGTCATCAAAATATTTGATGACATCATAGATCAATTCTTTGATCAAAGAGCACCAGATCATCTGCCCATGTTGTATTTAAGCTTTCAGCAGCAGTTTGTGATCTCCAGTTCAAGCTTTTGTTGCAACTGAACCAATTAGAGTTCAGTATTTGATTGGGGAAGACAACAGTTCAATAGAAAGGACAGGAATGGATAGAATAAGGTATTTTTTATTGTAGAATATTGTGATTAATATACTATATGGAGAAAGCCACAAGGCCACAGGGGATGGCATGGTGGCATGTTCTATGTAAGGTTTGAAGCCAAGGAATAACTTGTGCGGGGATTGGCAGGTTGAATTGGTAGCGCTCTTAATTAGGAAAAAGTGCCCCTAATTTGATGCTGCCTTTGGATTGGTCCATGTTGTTAGATACATTTAGGAGCAGCTCATCAAGCGCCCCTGTGTATTGTGAGATACATTGGCAGGTAAGGAAGGAAGCTCAGTTGCAACATCCCCCCTTACCCCCTGCTTGTCATCAGACACCAGGATTGTAATTTGCGGGAGATCTGAGAAGGTCTGCACAAACAACTTTTGTGTGGGGATGGCGTGGCAGGGGCGCAAGCAATTATGATGGAGTTTCTTGGTGTTTCCTTGGGCATCTTCAAGTTGATAGGTATGGTTGTCATAAACTGCGGCTATCTTGAAGGGCCCCAGGTGGTTGGGTTCTAGTTTGGCAGAATTGGGGTTGAGGGCATAGACAGAGTCACCTACAGTGTATCTGGCCTCCAGGTGTTTTGTACCCTCCTCAATTTTCTTATGTTCAATTTCCCAAGCTTTGGCACACCACTGGCTCAGGGAAGGGGTAGGCAACAAGCAGGGTTTCCTGGGAACCGCAGATTGTAATTTCTCTTGTTCCACCTCTGTCAAGCTGACAGGTGTTCTAAAAGCCAAGGTGCGGGGCTAAACCCAGTGCCTATGTTGATCCTTGCTTGTAAGATAAGCAGAGCAGTGGGCAGGTGTTCAAGCCACGCAGTATTGGGATGTTTCTGAGAGAGCTTGGCAATGAGTTGAACTGTGTATCATTTAGACACTCCATACACCCATTGGCTTGAGGGTGGTAGGGGATTGTGACTATTCTTTGTAGGGCATTTTGGCGCAGTATGCCTTCATGACATGCCCTACAAGTTTGGGTCTACTATCTGTGATGAGACTTTTGGGTTGCCCAAAGCAGGCCACAATCTCTTTACCTGTAAAGCGGGTGATTGTGGTGGCAGTGTAGTTAGTGGTTGCTCATGCCACTGGCCAACAGGTAAAATAATTGATGGCTGTAATGATGTACTTTTTGCCTAGTCTATCCTCAGGGAGGGGTCCAACAATGTCAAGGGCCCACTTCTCAAAGGATTCCATGGCCTTGATGGGCATTACATACTTGGGGGTGCAGGTTTTGATGTATTCTTTTTGCACAGCACACAGGTTTTGAGGAGGTCCAAGATGTCTTGACACATACAAGGCCACCACACATCACACTTCATTATTTCAAAGAGGTTACATCCTCTTATGTGACCTAAGGTGCAGTGTTAATGCAGTATGGTATCTCCCTACTGGGTGGTGGGAATTTATATGTCTTCTCCCCAGTCTCTGCCTGACAACAAATGTTGCCAGCATCAGTGATGAACTGGCTTTTGTTGTCTTTTAATTTGGAGATATTTGTGGAGTTAAGACCTTTGTAGCAGGTTGCTTCAGGACGCAGGTAGAGCATTGCCCAGTCCAGGTCTAGGCTGTTGTCCCCCATGATGGACGCCATGTATAACCTGGAGAGGGCGTCAGCAGTGACAAGTTCCTTTTCAGGTTTGTATTTGATGTGTAGTTGGTAGGCGGACAGGCGCTCAACCCAGCCCACCTGGCGTTGAGTCAGATGGGACTGTGTATTGAAATACTGGAGTGACTTGTTATCTATCAGGACGCGGGGTAGAAAGGTGGCCCCTTCCAGGTAATAATGCCATTTCTTAATGCAGTGCACAATTGCTTCTAACTCTTTATCATGTATGGGATAGCGCTGCTCTGAGTCAGTGAGCTTCCTGGATTTGTAGGTCACAGGGAGGAAGACAACTTTGTCAGTTTCCATCTATAGCATTCCCCTTATAGCTCTGTCAGAGGTATCAGTCTTGGGTTTATATTGGTGGTAATGATTATGGAATTGCAATACAGGCGCAGTTTTAAGGCTTTGCTTAAACATCTTAAAGGCTTGATCCCTGTCAGGGTCCATTGAAAGCTTTGTTTGGCGTTTAGGAGCTCAACGAGAGGTGCAATAAGCTCTCCACAATTGGGGATGAACTTCTGTATATAGGCAACCATGCCCAAGAATAAAAAGCACCTGACCCACATCAGTGAGGGGTGGCATGTTTGTGATTGCCTTAATATTGGCAGAGTCAGGCTTTATCCCTTGAGCAGAGATGGTGTGCCCAAGAAACAATAGCTCTGACCTGAGAAATTTTCATTTGGAAGGCTTGGCCTTCAACTGGTTCTTTTGAAGGGTGTTGAGGATAGCACAGAGGTGTTGGAGGTGTGTGGTTTGATCTCAACTGAAGACAATAATGTTGTCAAGGTACACAACAACGCACTTTCTGATCATATCCTCAAATGCTTTGTTAATCAACATAGTGAAGGTGGAGGGAGTGTTGGTCATTCTGAAGTTCATGACCCAACACTCAAACAACCCGTAGCGTGTGCAGAAGGCAGTTTTTGCCTCATCCCCTGGCACAATGTGAACCTGGTTGTACCCTGCAGTGAGATCAATCTTACTAAAAATCTTTGCACCCGCAAGCGTGTCAAACAGGTTGTCAATCAACGGCAGGCGTTACTTTTTTGAAAGTTACTTTGTTTAGGGAACAGTAATCACTCATCAAGAAAAGGGACCCCTCCTTCTTGTCTACAAAGAAGACTGCAGCCCTGTAGGGTGAGAGGGAGGGGCAGATGAAGCCCTTGTCAAGTGCGTCCACAAGGTGTTGACGTAGAGTTTTGTCTTTCTTGGGCGTCAGTTGATATAGGGGACGTGCTTTGGTAGCAACCCTTTTAGTTGTAAATCATGTTGTATCTCCTGGGGAGGAGGTAGTTGATCCAGTGTTTCACTGAAAACATCCTTATACTCCTCAAGAAGTGCGGCAAGTGCTGGTGGGGGAGGAGTGGCCAAGGGAGGGACCACAGATGGTTCAGCGCAGATAACTTTGACTGAGCATTGATTTAAGTCCAGCTTTCCCCCCTTGAAATTGTATGCTCCCATCTCTGTGATTCTGACAAACATGGTATCATGCAATAATTTGCTCATTTCAATAGGATAGATCTGAAAGCCCACCCCATTCCTGTTGAGGGTGATGACAGATGTATCCCAGTTGATATAGGGACAGTTGTGTTACAGCCAGTCAAGACCAGCAATGATGTTGTGGCTGAGCCCTGCCATAATTGATCCAGAGAGCTTAACCTGGATGTTCCCCATTCTCACAGAGAAGGGTACTGTCTCATGAGTGATTGCCACTCTATGGGAGTCAGCTACTTTTACTACCTTGAAGCAGCTGGGCACCCGGTCTAGCTGCTGAGAGTCAGCAAATGTCTGGTCCACCATAGTGTGATTGGCCCCAGTATCTACCAAAAGTTTGTGGATGTTCTAACAGAAACAGAAGGGATAGGCCAAGCATGTTATTTTATTTGAAGAATGGCTGGCCTGGAGAATGGATTTTTTTCTATGAACTTGAAAGACGTCAAGGGTTTCAACATTGTGAACATTGTAGTTACAGGGATCCTTTTCAAGGAGATCTTGAGGGCAAAGGGCAGTTGTGGTTGTAGAACCTCTTGTATCTACAACCCCCAGGCTTTTCCTGGGTCCTTTATTTGTGCCAATTGAAGCTTCCCCTTGCAGAGACGCTTAGCCCCATTCTCTTGTTGGCGGGGCTGGCAGCGGCCCACCTGATTGTGGGCACTGCCAGGTGCAGGGCAAGACTGGGATGGTGCATCATTGGTCCTACAAAATCCCATGAAATCCTGGTTATTGGCCTCCATGATGTCCTTGTAGCAATTGTCAATGGACGTACAGCGCCTCACAGGAACCCACTTGCAGATATGGGGCTTAAGCCCATTCACTATTAGTGTAAGAAGCATGGTGTTCCCGTTGGTGACAGCTTCTGGGGCGGCGGCAAGGGCTTGCTGCCAGGCTATAAGGTATTCAGTGACAGACCTGGTCTGTTTAATGGCCAGGAGGGGAGTTCCCACCACAATGGGTGAAAAGGTTTCACTATAGCAGGATTTTGTGGTTCATCTCTGAACAACACCCAAGTGACATCTATCTCCTGGCTGGCCCAGTTGGTGAACCACACTGCAGCAGGTCCCGTAAGGTGCCCCAAAGTGGTGGCAACCCACATGAGTTCAGGCAACTGACAAATACAAGATGGGTTTTGGTTGAGTGGAGCCAACTGACAATTTCAGCCCCTTTGACACCACCTGCAAAAGACTCAAGTTGGAGATGTAACATGTGTTGTGAAAGATCTGACTGGGGCAGGATGACACTTGTGTTGCTCTGCCAAAGGAGGAGTCAATTATACATGCTTGTGAGTACCAACTGGTCTTGGTAGATAATGTACCCCTTTAGAATGTCTCCCTTGGGGATTGGGAAGAAGGTCTCTTGATGGGGAGTAGCCATACGGCCTGTACTCTTTCCTTTCTTATAGGGAATTTTTGTTTTAGGTAGGTTTTGAACCTACTGCTGCTACCACTGTTACAACTGAACCAATTAGAGTTCAGTATTTGATTGGGGAAGACAACAGTCTAATAGAAAGGACAGGAATGAATAGAATAAGGTATTGTTTATTGTAGAATATTGTGATTAATATAGTATATGTGGAAAGCCACAAGGCCACAGGGGGTGACATGGTGGCATGTTCCATGTAAGGTTTGAAGCCAAGGAATAACTTGTGCATGGACCAGCAGGTCAAATTGTTAATGCTCCTAATTAGGAGAAAGTGCCTTCAATTTAATGCTGCCTTTGGATTGATCCATGTTGTTAGATATGTCAAGGGGTAGCTCTTTGAGCGCCCCCTGTGTATTGTAAGATATGTTAGAAGGAAAGGAGGGAGACTCAGTTGAAACACTTTCACCAGCTTGGCTGCAGCCCACTTCTGATCAATTTCTTGATCTAAATCATAATACTCTTTACCAGCTTGTTGTTGCTCTGGATCCCTTGATTCTTGGATTTATGGGGCCAGATGGTTCCAGTTGAGCTGGCACTAACTTTATAATCCAGGGGGCTTTGAGTTTTAGGGGAGCTCATGTTTCTGGGTGAGGTTGAAAGGATATAATAGAACCATCAGTATGAGTGATTGTGGTATAAGATATTCTGTTGGAACTGATTTCATCATCCTTCAATTAAGAGGGGCCTCTAAATCTATGGGAAGATGGAGTAGCAGATGGAGGCTTCATGGACCAGTTAGAGTTATGTTGCCTGTCAGCTTATGAAGATTGTGGTGCAAAAAGTTATGGGTTTCTTATATCCAGCAGAATGGTCATTTTAACAATCTAGGGGTACAGTGAGGGACTCAATGTCAGGAAGCCAGGCATAGGAAGAGGATTTAGGTGACTCAAGACAGGGCACCACCTGGCCAGTGGGTAATGCCCACCATAGGATGGGTGCTAACTTGATAATATAGGATAAGATTGCCCAAGCAAAGACCAGGGCCCTGATTTGGGCACCATAGAGTCTACCATTCCTGTCAAATTGATGTAAAGTACTCCAAACAGTTGATTGGACGTGGTCTCAGCAGCAGTGGGAGTTCCATTGGGCAGTTGGGCAGTTGGGTTGCAGGGTTAAGGGTGGAGTCATGGGGACAAAGTATGCTGGCAGATAATTGTACTTGTCTTTGAACAATAAGGGCAGCACCTTGTACCACTTTCCTTTGTGTCTTATGAGTTTGGTCTCTCTAGTTCTTGCCAAGAAATCAGCAATGAGGATGGTCTCCAAGTTGTACTCCAAGTAGGCGGGGTTGGGTGGGTATTTGGTAAAATGCATAGGTCCAAAAGGGGCTTCAGAGGGACGGTATAGTGCCTGAGGTAGGTTGGCAGGTTAGTCTCTGGAGGGGGCAGTTGCCTGATTTTCTACTTGACTGGAGTTGAGATGAAAGATCACTAAGACTAGATAAGGTAGGATTTGTTTGAACCAAAGGTTCATAAAACTTTATTATCAAAAATGATGATGGAGTCATCCGCATACCACCAGGTTCTTATACCAGGTGGTTTTGCTTCTTTACTTTTTGCGGACTTCAGGTCTGGGGACAATTTGCTGGTAGGACATAGATATTGGATTTTGGTTTTGAGGGTGGTGGCTCCTAGTTGTGCTTGCTCTGGTGAACAGAAGTGACAATGCTTTGTCCCACTGCTGCTTTTCACCACATCATCTGGGCAGTCAAATTGTATTACCCATTCTGGACTGGAGACTGGCATTAGCTGGTGATCATTGGCAGGACTGGAAGGAGGCCTTGTTGTAACCTCTGTTAGGCAAGCTACAACTTCTGCATAGGTTTGGGTCTTTGGTGGCACAAGGTTAACAGAAATCTGATGACCATTTGGGGAGTCATCTTTAAGACTCTGGTGGGTCTTGGAGTAATTCAACAACTTGGGTTTGCAACTCAGCAAGTTGGCGGGTCCCGTCCATCCTGGGCAACTTGATTAGCCTTTGGAGGGTCAGGGTTTGATTACGGGGTTTCCAATGTTGATATTGAACTTCCAGTCTCAACACTTGGAAGGCTGGAAGGTTCCTGTTCCTCCTGGTTGGGGAAAGGCATCTCTGGCGGGCCAGGGTTTGGCCCAATGGGCAGTCTGGCAGGCTCCTGTCTACCCTGGTCAGCATAAGAATTTTCCTGAGGCCCGGGGTTCAATTCCTGGGTTTTCAATTTAAGTATTGAAATTTCATTTGTGACACTCAGGATTAGATTATGGGTCAGAGATCTGCCAGTTGGAGGAAACCCTGATAAGCATTTCTAAAAGCTGGTTCCTTCAATGACAGATGTTTCACTTGGGCTTTTATTTTTAGGAATATAACCAACATTTAGGGGGTTATCTGGATCAACCAAAGTTTATCATGATCTTTATTAGAAAATAACAATGCTGAGTTATTATGAGGGTGGAGATGCTTATACCTTATTATTGACATCATTTATAACACACACTTAAGATTAGATTATCTGGCTGATATTATATGATATCCAGCTTAAGATTACATATGATTATTATCTGCTTGATATACC